>CM021105.1:316305136-316842061 GCA_007115665.2 Sequoiadendron giganteum
GTCCCGAGTTGAGTCGCCCTAGCCGAGTCTGAGTCTCGTTACTATGGTTTTAATAGACTATTTTGTAAGTGTTTTAATAAAATGATACTTTATGGGGTTTCTAACCTAAAAGGGTTTTCCTATTGTATTATATCATGTGTAATGTGTAAAATCTATGCTTGTATTGTTGGCAGATGGTCAGCACTCCCCTCGAGATTCGTGACAAGGGACTAACTTCCTCTTGTGCGATCCACGTCTCTACCATTTGTATCAGGTGTTAATAGATCGATCTTTTGACGCAACGACAAATGCGTACCAACAATTGGTATCAAAGCGTTGGGTCATAGGTTCGAATCCCCTCGGGTGACGCTGAGGGGGAGATTGTTGGCAGATGGTCAATGCTCTCCTCGGGATTTGTGACAAGGGACTAACCGCCTCCCGTGCGATCCATGTCTCTATTGTTTGTATCGGGCATTGATAGATCAATATTTTGACGCAAAAACAAACGTGGGCCAACATGTATGATTCTCATTTTATTTATTTTATATTTTGTTCATAATGATTAGTATCCTAGATCTTAATTTCTAACAGGCCTGCTAGTACTCGACCTTGTCTCTTGTACCAAAACTAGATCTTGTCTCTTGTTAACTATGGACATTTGTCTTAATTTCCAAAGATGCTACAAATTGGGAAAAACAATAATTGGTGCTAGACATAGCTTTCGTTTTAATTGTGTAAATGCCTATTGTTGTGCCTCTATTGAATGAACTTGTTTGGCCTTTGCTTAGTTAGAGGCCATGGAATGTGAGAATTTGAGCATAAACCTAAGGTAAAGTTGGTTAGAGCAAAGAAGCTCCTAGGTTATGTGAGAGTTTTTGGTGCTAGCCAATCTTTGATAACTTGAATCTTTTTCGGTTTGATACATATACCATCTCCATCAACAATGTAGCCAAGGTAAATATTCTTTCCATTTTGAAAGAGCACTTCTCTACATTGTGGTAAAGGTCATGCTAGCATAGGGTTGAAAGAAAGCATTAAACATATTGCAAGTGCTCTTCCAAAATGAAGTTTATGTGGGGGTTTTTGTGGTTGGCTAGTCTTTGATAACTTGAATCCCTTTTGGGTTGAGACATATACCATCTCCATCGATATGTAGCCGAGGTAAATATTCTTTCCATTTTGAAAGAGAACTTGTCTACTTTGGTATAAAGGTTATGCTAGCATAGGGTTGAAAGAATATGTTGAACATATTGCAAGTGCCCTTCCAATGTCTTATTGAAGATGAGGATGCCATCTAAGTAGATAACCACAAAAGAATCTGTGGAAGGCCTAAGTACATGATTCATTATCCATGTGAATGTGATAAGTGCCTTTCAACAAACCCTCCTTGGACATGAAAGTAGTCTTCTAGATGTCAATTGGTAGTCAAGGCACTTGATGATTCCTTGGTATTAGATCAATTTTTGTGATAAGTTGTGCCCCTATGAGCTTGTTGAAGAGGCCATAAATTGGAGGGATCATATACTATTTCTTGATAGTAATCTTGTTCAAGGTATGATAGTCAATGCAAAGTCATCATGGCCCATCCTACATTCTATCCAATACAATTGGCTTCCATAAGGTGAGGCACTTGGTTGAATGTGGCCTTTTTGAATGAACTCTTGAATCTGCCATTTGATCTCATAATTCTTTAGGATTGATCTCCTATATAGTGGTTTGTTTTGCTACGGTGTGCTAGCGAGAGATCAATTGAATGCTTCACTTGTCAATGTAGAGGTACATCTATCAATTAAGTGAACGTCTTTGTACCCTAACTACATTTGGTCCATCTACTTTTGTTGTGTTGTTGGAGTTGACATTGTAGACTGTAGTAGCTGCAGCCTTCTATTCTTTATTAGATTCAATCATGAGCAAGACAAATATATTGGTTTGGGCAACATCAACATTGCTTTTTGTTGATCAAAGACATTGGTTTTGTGGGGGCTACTTGTGGCATCCAATATTTTCTTTTTTAAAGTTTGACAATTATTGCTCAAGGTATAGTCTCATAAATACTATGATGCTTGTACTTGTAGGGTTGTCCTAGAAGAACATTACAAACATCCAGGGTGCCACATCAACCACTTCATCTTTGAAGTGTTTGATAGAATAGGATAGACACCACTATTGATTAAGTCTATTATCCTTGCCCTTACTCACCCATTTGATGGCATATGGATGTGGGTAGGGTGTTGTCTTTTAGTTTAGTCTGTTGATTGTTCTAGCAGAGATCAAGTTCTTCTAACTTCCACTATCCAAGATGAAATGTAGGGCCTTTTTATTCACTCACGTTTGTGAGAGAAATGGGCATTGTTCATCCTCCAATGGAAGGAAAATTGTAGCTACAATGGTGACATGTGGATCCAAGTAAATGATCTGATCCCTTTCACTTTCTTACATAGATTTGCAAGTACTAATGCTGAACCTGTCTTTCATTCCGGTGTCTTAATCAAGAGAGCCTTACTGGAAAGACAATCCTCTTGGTCATGCCATGGTCTTGTGTGGGTCTAACACCAAATCATGTATCCTTTTGGGTTTTCTTCCCATTTTTCTTTGGTGTTTGCTTTTGTGGTCAAGTGTCTTTACTCTATTGCTTCTTTACAAACTTGCTCTTGTTGTGTCCCTTTACCTTGACACCTACAAAATATTCTTTCTTACCTTTGGTCTTCATTGCATAATGGTAGGCAGTCCTGAGGATTTCGATATTTATAAATGCCTTTGAATGTAGTAGTGAAGGCTGCTATAACACTCGAGGACTTGAGACTTTTCAAAGTCCTTGATGCTGGCTTTGTAGACAATGAATAAAAAATATTAGTGTATTCTTGTACCGACTAGTCCTTTGATTGTAGTAGCTTCCATTGGATGTACTTTTCTTCATATGTATCCTTAGGAAAAATTCTTCTTCAATGGCCTCCACAAAATCTCTTTAGGTGAGATTCACCTTCATCACTTGATTGTAGTGGAGCTCCTCTCATTTTGTATTGGCTAGTAGGTTGGCCTCTCAACATTGTTGAACATGTGGTTTGGTTTTCAAGAGGATGAATGTGATTTTCTTTTAATTTGAGAAATTATTTGTAGATACATATTTTCCAATTTGGAAATCCAATTGTAAACAACATTTACATCATTTTGTTTGTCATGGGTGGGGATGTCAAACTTTACCTTGACTTTTTGAAGGAAGTCTACTTACCATACAATTTTTATGGTGGGGCTAGTGATATATTTGGGGCATCCACTCAAATTGGCTCATCATGATTTTTTGGCGATTTTTGCAACTATGGTTTGAATGATGCTCTTTTTTGTGTTTTGGAGCTTGTTCTCCTGACTTGTAGTAGCCATATGTGAATGAGATCAATACATTTCAGTTTGCCATGCATTTGGTACTTAAGTAAAGAAATGTAGTGGCTTGTCATTGAGAAGGCTTGTTGCAAGCTAAGCTCAATTATATCACCTATGGAAAGAAAGTTTGGCACCATTATCTTATTAGTAAGGTTGTTGCTCTGTATATTTATCAACAAACATTAAATCTTGACCCCATAGTCCATGATTTATGAACATTAGCATTTGAATTGGGCATATCACTTTCAAGTTTCAACATTTTGGTTTAGTGATCAGATATGAGAAGGGTGTTGCACAAAGTGGTGGATCTTCTCAGTGGTCCTTCTTGGGTATTTAGCATCTTTTGTACTTGTTGCTCAACTATGATGGGTAGAAAGGCCTTTATTCCATGGATCCTTAGTTTGGTCCAATTATTAATGCTTTACAACAATACACAATGGTCAATGAGACATTTTTTCTCAAGTATAGTTTGAGAGATTTGTGTTTGTATGATTTCAATCAGCTTTGCATCTTGCTGCCCTCTTCTGCCAAGTTTTGATAAAGAAGGTTCATTCATTTTTCTATTGCAAGAAGCTACTTTTATTAGCCTCCTTTGCAGAAGTACGTTGACAATTTTATCCACCAGTTCTCTCTTTGCAGTCATTCTAAGCCTCAATCGGAAGCTTAGACTGTATCAGCCATTGCCAGTATGTTTGCAACCATAAGTATCAATTTCACACATGAGTGCATCTTTTTGTTGTGCATTTGTTTTAAAAAATATTAACCCTTTATCCTGTGCCACAAGATGCTCAACAGGTTGCTTTACTTGTTATTCAAACAAGTTTGGAGCTATTTTGATCTGCAAGTCTTAATATCGTGACTCACTCACACTTCTTGAGTCAATTTTGGTGATCTTTGTGAAATTCTTATTTGCAAATTGCAGTTCTCCACTACCTTTCATCTACAATTGATTGTCAAGATGGGTTGGTTAATTGCACTTTTGTCTATGCTCTCCACATCTACCCTCAGCAGAAAATAGTAGGGTGACTAATTGCATATCATTAATGACAGCTATAACCGGGCTATCAATATCTCAACAGGGATTCTCCTTTTGAACCTTATTATAGCTTTCAACTTTTGGCACTTTTATGAGATTATGTTTGCTCTTCTAGCTTTGGATATATCCCATGAACAGGAATAAGACAAAGCTTCTTAGATTGTGCAGAGTTTGGCCAAGCTTCACTCCAAAATTCAGTAGATTCTGCAGCAAACCCAGGCAAAATCCAATACACTTCTTGACTGACTTAGAATACCTCGTGTTCCCAAATTGGTGACTGATTGAATTCAAATGTGAGGTTCATGAACAAGTATGAACCTTAGACTATTTTGCTAGCATCACAAGCTGAATTCTATCAAATATGAATCTTAGACTATTCTGTTAGCAATCAAGTACAATGCTGTTTGCTTAGATCTAGTAGCTCAACATGGCATCCTCGATCTTGTCAATGTAAGCTAGCTCAAGTACAAGCTGTTTCACTGAAAGAGGAGGTTGCATTACTCATCTTCAGTTCACTTCTACACTTTCAACAGCTATTAATTGATGTTGCTTTGCTTGATTCAGACTTGCATGGTTGGAAAGAAGCAACCACTTGCTACCTGATTGGCCTCAAAGGCACTCTGCTACCACAAGCCAAATGATTGTGTCAGCTGTTGTGTATAAGTTCCCTTCTCTCATGTATAAGTTCCCTCATTTAACCTACAATGTGGGGACAATATTCTTTCAGCAGGAATGATATCATTAGTTTCTCTACTGCATTGATCTGTCACCTCGCAACTTTCACTTTAGTCATAAATCTTGGGCATGCAGATTTGGATCATCATCCTGGAGCCTTCGCTGAGTGTATGTAAACTAGATAGACTTTCTATACTGTTCATTTGCATGCCCAGCTCTTGGGCAGTTTGCATGTTGCTCGACCCTTTTTAGCTAGCACTCATCCTCACTCTGGTAATACTAAACATATTTAATTTACTTAATGAAGAGTAGCAGCAGTTTGTGATACCTAAATTCTTTTGTCTTCACTGTTCTACTTTTCTGCTTTCCAGGTCAGGCTATATCAATATTTGCTCAAAATAAAATTTCATAGCACTATCTCGAGTCTTTTGTACCCCCATTTGAGAAGGTCAGAAATGAGAAATGTACTATTTTACTCTCGAATTTTGAGGCCTACTTCAAAACTTACTCACTCTCACCTCAGTTGGTCTGCAATAAATAAGTAGAATAAGTGAATACCATAGTCCCTCAAGGTTTGTGGAAACAACTTAGCTAAGACTTTGGCCTCATACAAAATCTAAACATGCAACATCAAAAGCTTGAAAATGGACACACCTAAACTAGGGTACAATTCAAACCTAGGCACCACAAAATTAGGGGGCAATGGGTATGTTGCTATTTCAAATGCAAGAGGTGTGTGATGGTGAGAATTCTATGTAAGAGTCATGCTTAATTGGCATATCATTCACTTTCTTCTTGAGTTGAGAAATTTAAATTTTTTTGAATAGTGTATCCAAAGTAGAGGTAGCAACAATGGTTGTAGAGGAGCATGGGATGATAGGAAAGATAGTGAATAGATAAATACATGCCCATGATAGAAGGAATGGAGTGAGGTGTGGAATGAGATACCGAAGAAGGTATGGAATGGGATATGGAACAAGGAAGGGAACAAGCCATGGTGGATTTAGGGATTACAGTGTTACACTAGAAGAGGTAACATTGGCGGTGGGGGTGGAAACAGTGGAAACAACCCTAGGATCATATTTAGTCATAGCGCTAGTAGGTATGGCATGGAAGGCAGGTGAAATAGTAGCAGGGTGGGAGAGAGCTGTGGATGTAAAGAGCTCCATATGGGAAGTAGTATGAAATTGGGAGGTATGCCATATTTAGGAACAAAATTAGAGGGAAAGTATGAAGATTATACACCATTAAAAAAACTAGGAGTAACTTCAGCACCAATGCCTTGGAAGTACTTGCCACCCAAATGGTTTAGTAAGTAATTAATCATGAGAAGATTGAATCGAAATTTCAAGACCATCCACCTCAGCTAAACTAGCACTCGAGCAAATTGTTGTTGTTCCAAATGTGCTCCATGATCGTATTCTTCAACCTCATTTTCAACAATAGGAGTAAAAACTAAAATCAGTACTTGTGGGTTTATTTAAGAACAACACTTTCAGTAGACTGAGCCATTTGAGGATGCAATTGGGGATTTCTCCTTAAGGGAATGTGAGGATGAGATTGAGATCTTGGCACGCAAACAAAGTCTTAAAGACCAAATGATATAAAAGGAAAGGTAAAGTATTTAAAATCAGCAAGCACCCAGATCTGAAAGTAGCTCACCGAATGAAACTGTATAGGTGAAAACAAGGGCGTGTAGGGTTAGTTAAAAACAAGGTCACACAAGAAAACATGAAAGCCTAAAGAAAGGTACTAGCCATGAAACACGAGCAAAAGGGAATTCAAACCCTAATTAAATTTGAAAATAGGAGTATGCCATAGAAAAAAGAGATCACAAAACCCTAATGAAAGAAAAATAAACTCCTAGGTAAAACCCTAGGTTGTATAAGAAAGTTGGGTTCACCAAAAATGTGAAGGAAAATAAAGCACTCTATATAAATTACCCTAGGACAATTACTTAAATCACAATGATAAACAAATCTAACCTAGGGCAATGCACTGAGAATGGAAATATATACAAAAATTAAATAGAGGAATAAAATAAATTAATTTACAATTCTTACTTGGATTCCAAAGGTGGAAAAATAAAGTTGGAGATGTTTGGAACTGATTAGCCACACAACTAGAATGTTAGTGCTTGCATGGATGACTATTTTAGATTTCTGCAAATTGACAGGATTTCTTCTTGGTTTAAACTTCATGCGGATCTGAACTATATCTTGTGGGACTGATCTGGTAGATTATTGTTCGTTAGAAGTTGTTTGCCTTGGTCTCTTCATATTTGAACCTGTGTAAGGATTGTCAATGTTTAGGAACACCTTTAGAAATCTGTTGAATTATGATGGTCACTTTCTTCTCAATCAGATACCTAGTTGGACCAACTTTATGGCTCTGAGTGTAAGGTTCAAAGACAACAAGCATGCGTGCAATGTACTTAGGATGATGCATACTGATGTAATTCTCTGATAATCTGCTATGATGCTCTCATAAATGCTGTTTGACAAGTCCTTGCATAACTCCTAAGGCTCAAAGGCAACAAGCAAGTGTGCAACGGACCTAGGATGATGTGTACTGATGTAATTCTCTGATGATCTGCTATGATGCTTTCATAAATGATCTGTGACAAGTCCTTGCATAACTCCAATATATATCTCCCGCATGATTTCAAATTAATAAATGAATGTCTTTAAATACAACAACCAAACACAAAAATCAACACAAGAGGTGTGAAATTGGTTCACATTGGCTAGTAGGAGCAGGATAAAATTAAATTCGAATTTTAAAAGTTTGGTGTTCTGATCCACAATTGCAGAAGTGACCTGGGTCAAATCTGCACTTGTGAGTCTAATCAAGGTGACAAATGGGAGATCTAGGGATTGGTACTGAACCTTTGGGGGTAAGTGATGAGGGGATTGGGATGCAAGAATGTTATGGGCTGAATTTCAAGCAAGAATATGCCAATTGTAAACTTATTATTGCATTTGGGGCAGTCTAATCAAGGCAGGCCCAAAACATAAGGGAAAAGGGCATGGGTATGCAATTTTCACTATTAGAATAATCTTATATATAATATTTAAAAAATATACAAATAACCATAATTTGCACAGCATGTACAAAAGTAAATACATAATTGACAACACAGCTAATAATTGATAGTTCAATGTCAATTGTTAAATCATAAATGTTAATGATGGTTTACATCTAAGTCACCGTATTCGGCGAATCTCATCCATGAGATTTGAATTTCACTGAATTTCAACCAATAAAAAAAAATTCGTTTAAATTCGCGAATTTATTCATACATACCAGAAACATCTCCATTTTTTGTAAATGATTTCAAATCTGTTTTTTATGGGTGGTTATTGACTGTGGAAACACCTCTGAGCATTAAATAGAAGCCATTCACGAGCAAATGGGTTGGATCTTCGCAATGTGATCACGCCGCGCACAAATGGCCTCCTGCAACACACTCCACCCCTGCTCATTCTACAAGCTATAGTTGGTCCTTGCCGCCATCAGCATATGCCTCCGTTGCAGAGGCGTCCCCCATTCGCACAGCCACATGCAGCGACATCTCCCTCTTCACCACATCTCTCCCGTTGATCGCCGACGCAATGGCCTCTGCTCTCCGTTCTTATAAATATAAATATTTATTACAACTATAATCTTCAACGAATAAATTCAAAATAAATTGCAAATTTATTCATAATCTTATACGGTAATAAAGATTATAATTGTTCCTAAATATTTATATTTATATTTAAAAATGGGTTGCATACAATATAAGATTATGAATAAATTTGCAAATTTATTTGTAATAAATTATTTAAAAACAGGTTGCATACAATCTAAAACACGTATAGGAATTATTCATAATGTTAAAATTTAATATTTTAAAATAAATAAATAAAACTTTTATTATAATATATTTATTATTTAATATATCATTTAATTTCTTTTTTATTTTATTTATTAATAATATTTAAAATTTAAATTATATTTTTAAACATATTTTACTTTGTGTTTAGCTTTATTAATATATTTAAACATATTAGTATATTAATATTTTTTTAACTTATTATAAGTTTATTACTTATATTTAAAAAAATATCAAAATTATATAAGGCGAATTTAATTCGAATTTTTTACTTTTCGAATTTTTTCCTTGTTGAATTTCATCCGAATTTCAATGTTGCCGAACTCGAATTCAAATTCGAACTTGGTGACTTAGGTTTACATCTAAGTTACCGGATGCGTACCTAGAGGCCTTGAACCCGGTTCGGGTTCGAACCCGGTACGGGTTCGCCTGCGGGTACGCGCTGGGTACGCACAGGGTGCGTGCCCAGGCCTGTGGGTTCTCCCGGGTTCGCGCTAGCGCGAACCCGGGAGAACCCACAGGCCTGGGCACGCACCCTGTGCGTACCCAGGGCGCATCCGGCTGTTTGGTGCGCGGACCCGAAGGTACCAGGCATGTACCCGGGCGTACCTCGAAGAACCCACGGCCCAGAACTTATAAAAACATTTTTTTTTTAATTATTATTATTAATATGAGGTGCGCCATGGAGTTTTGTATGGTTTCAAAAGCCTTAAATTGGTGCTGGCAGTGACTGCCCATTTCGACCCATGCTGTCTGTGACGAGGCCTTGCGACTGCCCGGTTTCAAGAGGTGCCCCCTCGACCCAGTGAAGCCCCGGACTTGTGACGCCTCGACCCCCGCTGAGAGCGTTGCCCCCAGACCCTACGGTGGCCCTCGACCCAGCTGAGGCGTTGCCCCGGACCCTCTGATTTGCCCCTCGACCCCACTGAGGCGTTGCCCTAGACCCCCACAGAGGCTGCCTGGCCGTGGAGACATTGCCCTCAAACTCCCATTGAATTTAATTGGTACTCTCCAAGCCCAAGTTTCCATAGTTTTCCTACAAGTCTTCATCTATAATATCGCATTTAAGGCTTTGAAACCATACAAAACTCCATGCCGCACCTCATTTTTATGGGAAAGAGGAAGATGTAAATTTGTAAAATATATTAATATAGTATTTACTTTCAGTTTTACAAAAACAATTTTCTATTTTCATTTTGTTTAAGAATATCAACATCAACGCATTCCACATGAGGATGCCATTTTGTACCCAATTTGCTTTCAAATCAGTCAAATACAACTATCAATTGACATTTAATATTTATCTTTGGCATTTGGCATTGATCAATGATCAAGTATCATACTATGAAATGATTTAGTTTTACAATTCTGTATATTTCTCTTTTTTTTTTTGTATATATAATACATATATATATATATTTTTATATATATATATATACACGTACCCATACGTACCCAAACCCCTAAAAAAAATTTTCACGTACCCACGTACCGGGTTCTCGTACCCGAACCCGAACCGGTAACTTAGGTTTACATCATAGAAGCAGTTCTTATAATCAGGATTGACTCGGCAAACTAGAAGTGTAAATTAAATTCAATAACTCAGGGTTTAATTGAGACAAACTTAGGAGAAAAATGTTGTTTAATTTAGTGCAGCACAAAGTAAACTTTATTTTCTGGTTTTTGAAACCAGAGCAGGGGATTATAGGTGGCAGCCCCGAACAGGTTTGAGAGGTAGCACCCCTCAAAAGATCTTGGAGAAACCGCTATCATTGAGCCCAAATTAAGGCCTTTGATGCCACAAGGACCTCCAAGTGCTGTTTTTCCTTCTTGCTTGCAAAATTAAATTGTAATAATGCAAATGACGAATGATGAAAACATTAAACTAATGTGGGCTGGGGTTTTTGGGAGTGAAATAATAATTTTTATATTGGCAGGCCATGTGGATCTTCTATAAAGGATTATTTTTTCAATTTTTTTAGCTTTTTTATGTTCGAGTTTGACAGGGGCAAGGGATGCCCTAATGTCCCCAGAATGTTGCAGGGATGTCAGGTAATGGTAGGCTGTCCCTGCAGAAAGGGGACATCCTGGGAAATGTCCCCCTATTTGGGGAGACTTATTGGGAATGTTCCTGCAAAAAAATCAAAACTGGGGGCAGGGATGGGGTGTTTTTCCCTGTACCCCAGCCCCTAAATGTTCCGATATTTAGGAATGTGAGAAAAAACAAAAATCTTGGGGATGCATCCCCGATATACACTGATAAATATGCCTTTATAAAGGCAGATTACTCTTTTTCTGGCCTCTTTAGTGACCATTTGGCAGTTGTGTGTGTAAATGTTTGATTTGGTAAAATAACAATACTGAGGCATATCTCTTCCATTAGAGTGACCCAGGACACCTGACCTTGTCTGTTGGGTTACATGTGGCACCTACAAGTTGGAGGTGGTATTGTACCTGATTTCAACAATTTTTCATGTTCCCTGGGATTTGAACTAATACATTTGACAAGACAGGTAATATGACTAATTCTTCTAGCAAAGGCTTTTTGCTAGAACTTTATAACCACCACTAACAGACTGTCAGCAACCAACCATTTTTCTTTTTGAAATTCAAAACCTTGGGTATATGTCGAATGAGACTGACATCTACCAATTATTCATTTGCATATTTTTTTGTAACATCCCAATTTTCCTATGACTACCTGTTTGACGAGGTCTATGGATGTACAGTAAAGGGTCTTTAGTTTTACCCACAGTGGTAAAGATTTCTGATATTATCCTGGAAAAATTGCAGGATTTGTCTCTTCTATTCTGGAGGGTCCCTTCCGTACCTTTCCAATTCTCAATACCAGTGCATCTTCTCCTTATAGTCTTAGCTTCTGTTGTTTTATTATCATTGAAATATCTGAATCAATTTCCAATTTGTTGGCTTCTCTCTGTTATTTCATTAAAACATCCAATTCCAGCTCTTGTTGAGCATGATAAAAATTGACAGTGGATCTGTTTTTCCTTCCCCTTCCTGACTGTAGCATTTAACTCCATCTTTGAACAAACATTCTTGTGTGCTGAATGGAAACCTCTCACCTAAGTTACCGGGTCCTGTTTGGGGCCAGGTACACGTACTGGGTCGGTCCAGGTACTCGTCCAGTCCCAGTTCGACCCCTGGTATGCCCAGGGTACTGCTCAGGCACCTGGGTACCCACAGGGATCCTGGGTGCCTGGCATACTCAGCAGGAACCCTGCAGTCTAAGAATATATAAATGACTTTTCTGAGCTGTAAAGACATGTTTCTGTTCCACAAGACTTTTTCCAAAAATAATATATGTTCAAAACTATAAATTATATAAATGACTTTCTTGAGCTGTAAAGACATGTTTTCTGTCTAGTATTATTTTATGATAATTTAATGCAGGTTTCATTTAGTCTTTGATGATTCTTCTGTCCCATGATGCTTCTTGTCCATATTGCTGTTCTACTTCCTTCTTGTGTGTAACTGTGCTGAATATAAATCCTCCCTCTTTTAAAAAAGGGAGCAAATCTACAACGAAAATTCCTGGCAAGATGCTTACCTCAGAATTAAATTTTGGCATCTTGGACCTGTTTAGTTGCTGCCCAAGGAGGCTACCTTGAGAGAGGTTTTTTTCTTGACTTTTTAAACAATCTGTTAAAAGATGCTTGCCCTTCTCAAGCATGATAAATGGAATATGAAAACAATAGAGTAGAACATATATATTATAAATAGTATTATTTAAATGAATTTTTACAGAACCACATCTTTACAGCTCAGGAAAGTCATTTATATATATTATTAGGTGACATGAGTATCACTGTTCTTATAATTTATAATTTTGATATATATTCCCATACCCGTATCCAAGGAAAAAAAATTGCCGTACGCTGTACCGGGTTCCAGTACCTGTACCCATACTGGTAACTTAGCCTCTCACCAAAAGATCCAATCATTGTCCCTTGCTGGTGTATGCATCTGTTTCCAGATTTGTTCAGTGGCATATAGACACTCTTCCAATTAAAGAAAGGAGACTTTTCACTTGTAGGAACAGTTGTTATCATGCTTGTCTTAAGCTTCAAAAATCATGTGAGTGGAGATAGTAAAATAATCTGTCATTCAATTGTAATAACTATTTTATTGTGGATCCCATGTTGATTAGTGCATACATCAATATTTGTACAAAAGTATCAATTTCTCAGCAAGCTAGACTTTGAAAGATAATGGCACAAGATTTTGCTTAAAGATATCTTTCAAATTTTTAGACCTAAAACATGCATCATTATAATGTAATAAATGACGTATTGTTCCATTTAATTTTGTTCATTATGTATAAGAATACGGTATACCATTTTTTGAGGATCTACATATATCTAGCCACATCATCCCACTAGGAAGTGTTAAAAGTAAAACTCGCATTGCTTGAATTTTCTTTTCTAAGTCTGTACGCTATGACTTAATTATTTGGAAATGATATTTGCTATATCTGACGTATTGCAGTTTTAATTTGCAGGCAACAATCTCCAGGTCTATATTTGAATTGTAAAGAAATTTTGCTATAGTCATGTCTTCTGACTTGCATGATTTTGAATGGGTCTCTTTTTAACAAGTAAACAATACCTATCAACATTGGAGTTGAGAATGTCATCAGCAATGCCTGAGAAGTTTGTGTAAAGATGGGACATACTCATTTCGATAATAATAGTGGGAACTCTTGCAAGAAGCCAGTAAAGGGAGATACTCTAAAAGAATGTCACACCGACATCCTTTCTGAGTGTAATGTGGATGATCATTAGTTCAAGTGTTCATGTGAAAATGCATCATCTAAGGTAATGCATTCCAAGACAGGTGATGAATATTTCTTAGAAGTGAGGAGGACATCTGTTTATCATAGTTCAAGCTCGCATAGGAAATTTTGGCAAGGAGCTTCGAAAGGACCCAAAGGTGAAGGAAAGGTGGATAGCCGAAGCAATTCCATATCAGACAAAGATTTAGATGTGCAAAACTGTTCTCAGAGACATGCAATGAATCACATATGTGAACTACAGAAAGGAGAGAATGACGATCCAGTTACTGAGGAATCTTCAGCTATGTATTTAAATAGCATGGCAAAAGACAAGAAGCCGGAGACTGAAGATTTAATACATAACATGTCAAATTTGCCTCATTACCTTCAACAAACAGAGAAAGGAGAATCATTCCAGGAGAGAGCCCTGAGATTTGGTGTACTGGATTGGAGTCTTTTGGAAAAGTGGAATCGTAACAGAGGAAGAGGACAGAGAAGTTTTCATTCTCCTTCGGGAAGTGATACCTCTTCATCCTTCTCAACCTTGGGATCCTCCTCTTTCTCTTGCAGAAGTGATCTTAGCTTTTCAGCTAAAAGAGAAATGTCACCTTCTAGTTCTTTGCATACATATTTGAATTCATCCTCTGTATCTTCAACTAACCTGCACTGTTCAAGCTACTCCTCTTCACCAACCAGTGGTCAAGAAAGGTATCCATCATGCATGGAAGGCTCGAGGCACAGTTCAAAGCAAACAAATGCTCAACTCAAAACAGATTCAGAGGGTAAACATTATGAGTACTTGGACTTAAAGCTTCTTCAGAGGAAGGTGGTTGAGAACCAAGGTTCAAAAGTGGAGGTCCCAAATGATATATGTTCTTCATTAGAAAATAAGCTTTCTTACTCGGCTCATAAAGTTCCAAATCATGCACGCTTTTCAGGGTCAGGAATGAGCAATAATAGTGGGATTCATGGGTCAAAAACTGAACAGAGTAGCAATTTTGTTTTTGAGCTTCCCAAGGAACAATGGGTTAGTGGTCCTGCTACCCCTGGTTTCTTTTCAGCTAGAGATCGTTCACCAGATACATGCTCAGAGGTTTCACTAAATTTAGAAGATGTATCCCTAAAGTTTGGTGAAAATTCAAGATTTTTGGGAATCACTGGATCAAATCAAGTGGCCAGCTTAGAGGATGACATAAATATTCACTTTGTTGACTGTTTGGAAGAATTGCCTGCTGCACATGCTGACGAAGGTAATATTCAGATAGAGGATCCTTCCTTCAGAGATAAATGTGCCGCTTATGCTCATGATCAATCACCGCAGAAGGTGGATCCAAATATTTCTATATCACCTGGATGTGACCGAAATTCAATCTGCTTGGATGATTATGGCTGCATCTTTCAGGACCCTCAAGAATCCATTTTAGCAAAGAGTTTTGTGTGTCCTGTAGACAGCACGCTTATAGATATTTCGAGGAATTCTATTCATCTGAGGACCGATGCTAATGATGTTTCATTTCTTCAATCACAATCTGCAATACGTAATGAATTGCAGCCAAGGAATAAGGATGCAAATGTACCAGTAAAAACAGCAGCAGCATTTTCTGACCAGCGTCTGCCTGAAACAGTGGTTACAAATGAATTCCCTGTCATTGCTTCAAGAAATTATAAAAACAGAAGAGCTAAAAGCTTCAGTTTAAATGGGAGTACGGATCGTTCAATTAATGACCATTTAACTGCTTTCATGACACCAAAATCCTTTTCAGTCAGGTCAGACACATGCTCTAGCAATTGTAAGAAGTCTGCAGCGAGCCCTTTAAGAAGGTGGATAGACCCTATTGTCAAATCCAGGGAAAGGCATCGGATTGATGCATCTTCCTGCACACCTCTGCAAAGCAACTCATTGCATCATGATCATGATGCTGATGTATTGAATTCCAAAGGAGGCATTGGAGCAAATATATCTCTGAGAAAATCTCTTGCACAGGGTTTTTCTAGAGCAAGTCATATAACATTAAGAAATTCCAGTGTAAGGTCAACCTCATCAGATTGTCAGGAATTTATAGCATCAGAAAATGATATTTCAGGCAAGCACTCCCGAAATATATCAAGAAGCAGATGCAGTAGTCCCAGACCAAAACATGAAAAGATCTCAGAAAAATTATCTCAATCTGCATTAGAAACTGATATTGCTTGTTCGAGTAAGCCAGCTCCTCCTGCTCATCCTCCAATTTTACAGGGCCTTCTACACTTTAAGTACAAGAATGGCTTTCCCTATTTCACATTTTCTCGTAATGAGTCTGATGAAGTTCTGGCAGCCAAGACATGGAAAGATAATTCTGAAGGAAGAGATTTTGATTGGATGTACTCATTTCATTCTGGGAAAAGTACTGACAAGAAAAGAAATAAGTCTGGATGGGCTAATTGGGGGAGAAAGGATAATCATCTACCTGATCTTGTGGCAAATATGAAGGTGTCCAGTTCCTTATGCTCCAAGTTGAATGGTCATGGCAATGTCGAGAATCTAGTGGAAACTGAGTTTGTTTTATTTGGTGCAAAAAAAGGCAATATAAATTCAGACCAAATAGGGCGGACAGAATATACAGAAAATGGCTCTTCTTCTCCTTCCCAGGCTGGCCACTCAGAAGTTTCCTTAGATATGCCATTGTCCAATTCATCACCAGTTTCCACAACATCGTCTACTTCTATGCCAGGGGATACCATGGAAAGCATAATACCCAGAGACATTGTACCTCCTAAGCACTCAGACAAGAAAACTGAAATGCATGTGCTGGGGTATCCTTCAAGACAAAATTTTCGGGATGCATGTCAGTCTAGTTCAATGAGATCCAGATCTGAAGGCAGAAATACTATTCAGACGACACGAAGAGAGCCAAATATTTTAAATTCTAAGGCGATTCTTTCTAGCCCCTTTTCTCCTGATCTCGAGTTGGCAGCTTTAGTAATTAAAGTTCCATTAGAATGGAGAGAAAGCGTAAAGGGTGGGCAGGGAGAGGATGCTGCCTCAAATGAATTTGGGGGCTGGGGTCTGAAATTTCTTGTAAAAAACTTAGGTGGTTCAAGCTCAGAAACGTATCTTGATTATCCAATAAATTTGCCTCCTGAATTTGATGATGATGGTCATTGTCACTCTCTCAAATCAAGCATCAGTCCAATGGGGAATTCATACCTGAATTCAGAAAGATGCTCATTTGAAAATGTGTCTTCAGAAAGTTCAGACATCCACTCAAGCTGCGGAGCTCAAGGACATACAGGTGTGACTGTCATAATTCCAGCAGGCATACATAGTCAGCCGTCAACTAACTCTGGTGGGCCTTCACCTCTGATTGAAAGATGGCGGTCTGGTGGAAGCTGTGATTGTGGTGGGTGGGATTTAGGTTGTCCATTAACTATACTTGAGAATCAAAATCCAAAAAAGAACAATTTATCAGAAAGGAATATTGAACGAGAAGAATTTTGTCTGTCAGATACACTTATTCGGGTAAATGACTGAACTGGGTTAACAGAATCATATTGTTTGATGGTTTGCAACTTTGCACATATTATTTTCTCAACCTGATTAGACATTTCCTGTTCTTTTATAGTCCGTTTCTGTTGTGTTCCTTTCCCTTAAGAACATGAAATTTGGGGAGCATGGTTTTTGCTTAATGTCATAATGAAATGTTACTTACTATCTGTAAAACATGTATTGCAGGCAAACCAAGGGACGCTTGCTCTGAGCTTGGATGTTGTTCACGATGGACTGTATTTGCTTAGATTCCATCCACAATTGTCAGCTTTGCAAGCTTTCTCTATTGGTGTTGCCATGCTGCACAGTAGAGAACCACTCATGTTTACTAAAGAGGCTCAAATAGAAAAGCCTTGGTCTAGATCATCGCATCCTCCTCGTGCAAAGCAAGGAAGGACATTAAGTCAAGCAATATCAACCCCACAGGATGATATTCCAATAAGCATGCCTAACAACCATGATATATGTTTTGCTAGCCGTGTACCTGATCCTCCTCTTTCTCCTTTTGGGAGAGTGTAATATCCATGTAATATTGTATTATGGCCACTTTCTTTGTTCTTTAGTTTGGCAGCTTTGGATGTTGTCAAATAATTTGCGTTGGAGTCATCCTTTTTGTATCGTATTTTCCAGTCTAGTCCTTGGAAAACTACTTGTTGAGCTACATTTGTAGATTATCATGTAACCAAATGAAGCTGGTTTTAGAACCGAAGGATGCAGATGGCTGATGCTAACTCTGAAACAAAATACTGCACATCCTTTCATGCGAAGTTCAAATCTTATGTGGTGTGGATAACTTGGAGCGCAGATGCTTTCAGGCAAATGCTGAAATGGTTGCTTAATCTCTTACCAAATTCTGTCGTACTATCCAAATGAAAGCCTTGGTATTTGCACCAGTACTTTATTTGGTTGCTATTAGTTTATAGGAAATGGTGAAACAGAATATATTATCCAGTCAAATATGCAAGCTCATATCTTTTAGCTTCCAAGATAAGCGTCAAACCGTCTATGGAAAATACACGTGTTTAGTTTCTCTGCAAATCTCTTATACTGGGTACTAGATATAATATGAAATGGTCTAATTTAATCTTTTTGTGTTTTTATAATAAACTTTCCACTGTTTGCTAAGTAAAACATTGAATCATACTTTCACAGCCTAAATATTCTACGTACAATAATCTACCGTCTGATTGCACTCATTTCGACTTGGACTTTTGAATGTTTATAACTTCACCGCCCAGATCTAATGATCTGATAGATTGTATAACTAATGATTGCCTACTAATTTGTGACCATCAGATGTACAATTAGCAATTGCCCAGTAATGTGCAACCATCAGCCCACAGGGTTAAACTACTGTATATAATTTTGCAGACAAATCATGATTGCATAGATTCTGAATTTTAGTTTTTCTACATCTTTTACGAAGTGTCATACAAAGTTTGATATTTCTCAGGCAAAATGACATTGACCATAAGTGTACTCGTTTACTAACTGCTTACTTTTATTTTAATTAATGCCATGCAAGAGTTCGCAGCTTTATTATGATAATGCTTGATTTTGGAGGTCAAGCTGTAATTTTGAATGTCTAGAGGCGGTGCTTATATATCTCATCATTTCGTGTGCTCTGTACTAAAACCTGTTTTAATTCAACGAAGATTGAGAGTCAATTCCAAATCCAGAGGTCAATCTAGAAAATAAAAGAGAAGTTGATGCATACCATGCCATAGCTTCGATTGAACTTTCGCCATGGTAGTCAAATTCTTGTTCACTTTTTCTTGGCCCTAGAAGAACCGGGAAGAATACAAGAACACTTGCTTTCCCAAGCGATCTAACACAGGAAGTAATTTGGGCAATGGATCGATAGAAGATGATTTTTTCTGGAAGGTTTCTTGGATGGTTGCACGACATTTAATTTTATCAGTTTCCATTTTTACCAATTGAGGAGGAAATTAAGGAGGATTCTCAAATTTTGAAGGAATAAAAAATTCCGTTAATATAATCTAGCTTTTTTATATAAATGTAATCAGTTAGAAGTATAAATTAGTTTAGATTAATTAAAGTTGTGATTGATAATTATACGAAAATTAAATGTGACGAAAATGGTACTTATTTTTAGAATTGATGTAGGAATGTTGTGGATGTAATTTTGAGCCCATTTGATGAACATGTCAGAGTTTGTATAAACTCAAACTTTTTGTGGTTCAAAATTTTAGATCTCAAGTAACACAAATTTGATTAATTCATAGAATTGATTTATATTGTATGTGAATCATTTGACAATTAATGTACATGAAACCCTATTCATCATCACTTTCTTGTTAAGTGGTGTTTAGGGACACTATTTAAGAGTTTGCTAGCTTGGTAGGTGATTGGACTCTCCTAGGTCAAGTTCCTATAATATTCTATTTTAATGACAATGAGAAATATGTAGCACATAATGCAACCTCTTTTAATTAATAAATAAAACATGTACACCATACCACATGCACAAGTACAATACATATAAATAATACAATCTTTTCCATTAAGAGTCATAAACATTAGTTGCATTAATAAATCTCACAAAATGGTATACATAATCCATGAAATATGATAAGATCATAGTACATCATAATCAATGGTAAAACCCATGAATCTATTATAGCAATATAGGCAAGATGCCAAGTATATCCAAGAATGCAATAATGGGGATATAATTGCTCTTTGAAATATCCAAATATTAAAGTGACATAATATAGTATTTTCTATTATAAGTCATAAGCATTAGGTGCAGCAATAAGTCTCACATTATGGTATACATAATCTATGAAACACAATAAGATCATAGTACATAATAATCAATGGCAAATCTCACTAATCTAATATAAAAATAATGAGTGATGTGTCAAGTGTATCCACAAAAATAATAGAGGTAATATAATTAGCCTCCCAATTATCCAAATATCAAAGTAACAAGAGTCCAAGTATCTCTCATTGTATCTCACGTATCATGTGTATGGGAAAATATGATAAACCCACACATCAAAAGAAACTTAATCCTCACTAAACAATAGTTCAATTTAAAGTGGTTAAATAGACATTCCATAGTCCATGAACCAATTAGTAGTTATCTTGTATAGTTATTATCTTTCTTAAGTAAATTCACTTAACAATCATATTATTTCTCTAATCTATAAATATTTCACAACACTCAACATGTTAACAAGATATTACAATTCAACTTGCAAGACATCACAACATGCACCAATACTTAGCAACAGTAAACAATAATACACAAAACCAAACAAGACATCTAGCCATCATGAGAAAACTCCACACATTACAAGACTACTATAAATATCAAAAGACCCCTAAAAGGTATTTAAAGCAACACTATAACTAATTCAATCATAGACTCACATGCCAAGTTCATCAGTGCACAAAATACATTTGCTCAATGTGCACAACATAGTGGTTGCACAACTTTGCATAACATCGTTCACATGATTTTGTGCATAATACTCGTGTGTAATTGTGCACAATACTTGTGTGTAATTGTACAACATTAGTCGCAAATAGTGTGGCCTTGTGTATGGTTATATACTTGTGCCAAAGTAGATAATACATGTGTGACACTTGGGGCATTGATATCTACATGTTATGCCACTATACATGTGTAACATTAGTGACATCTAGGCTATAGGTCATGGCCATCACAATTGGAACCATACACACTTGACATATGGTAGCATTCGTGCCATATGATATAAGACTATGTAGGTTTGTAAGTTTGACACTTGGCATCGCCCTATCCATGTGTGCCATGCACCCATATGCATTGCATTTGTCAACATCTACCTAATGCTTAGTTGGCATCCCAATTGTATTATTGTGTATCAATACCTATATTTTACATCCTATATAGTAAGTGATAAATTTGAGAGATTCATTTCTAAACTCTCTATGCATTTCGCTCATTCTTCTTGAATACAAGTCAATATTTGCAAGAAACCTTATGCATTCCTATCTTTCCATTCCACATTCTAGGATCTTGTTGATTACTAGCTAATTTGTAAGACTATCCATATGTTCACCTAGGAATCATATCAAGAACTTATTTCCTATTAGTAGTTAATGACTAGCTTACAAACAAAGAATGGTAGGAAACTATTTCTTATCCACAAAGCACCAACCTTTTATGTATATTGGAATACATACATGTTGGCCATCATATATGATTTCTACTTAGAGACTCTCTTCGAACACAATGGTATATGGACATAAACATGCCTATTGATCCTTTATTCTCTACACACACTATTCCTTATGTGTTGGAGTGTGGATATAGTGAGAATAATATTCTATAGCTACACATATCTTGTAGAATGTGACCTCCCAGGTTCTCAAAACATAAGCATACTATGTAATACTAGGATCTATTATCCACAATGATACATAGATACAATGAAAACCACAAAATGGTTGATAGATCATAAATGATATAGATATAATATAAAATCCACCTTGATGGTAAGTTTTTGATTAAGGCAAAAACAGGTTTTGAAGGGACCTCGAAACCCTTTACAAGCAGATTTTGAATGGATTTGGAACCCTAAACCAGAAGGTTGTCAAAACTAAAATACATGAAGGCACAAACAACCAAGGATAAAAAGGCAATCAAACAGCCAACAATCAGCCAAAAACCAGCCCTCCAAACAAGAACCATTAATTTACATTTAGAATTGCTCTTGTGGGAGCAGAGAGTCATGTCAAAAGGAGGTTTAGAGGACTTTTTTTTTTCCCTTTATAGTGATCCAACCCTCTTCCACTTGCGCTGCCTTATCAAGCCAAGCCAATGCATAATTATCCTGAAGAGGAAAGCCAACAACCGCCATCTTAAAGATTTTATCTGTATTCCTCTCAGCAGGCTTGGCCAAATTAGGAGAGCCACTCGAAATGATAACCAAAGCACTGCCACTAGAAGTGGCAACCAAAGGTCCACTCTCAATCTCAAAAGGGGTCACAACATTGTTGTCTTGCAAAGCATCAACAATCCCGCCATTAGAGACAGCCAGAGAGGAAGCCTCAAGGTCCTGTGATTCCTGAGCAACAACCTCAGAGAAGCTCCTTGGTTGCTCAACCTTCTTCACAATCGTGTAGTGTTGCGGGGAAGCATCTTTCCACCATGTAGCCTTCATGGATTTTTTCTCAAAACCACATTGAGCAGCAACATGACCTGTTTTGAAACATCTTCTACATCGAAAGGGAATCCCCTCATAGTCCAAAGCTTGGACCCAAGAACTCTTAGAAGTTTTAAGTAAAATTTCGGCAAGCAACCCTTTTGAAATATCCATTTCAACCAATATGCGGGCAAAGGTAGAGTGAAACATATCATATGATGCATCATCCACCAGCAAAAAATCACTAAGAGCCTCACCCACTTCCTCTAAAAGGGAGTCGGTCCATAAATGGAGTGGAAGACTAGGAAGCTGAACCCAAATCGAGATTTTATTGAAGGTTTCAGAAGAGGGGTTGAAATCAACATGCCAAGGCTCGATGATCAACATAAATTTGTCCTCCCAGCTAAAAAAGTGATTACATAAGATTTTGTTTCTATCCATATCAATGTCAAATTTAGCAACAAAAAACCCCTTGGCCATGGGGAAAATATGAACTTTACCAGTTATTAAAGGCTCCCATTCTTTTGAGATCCAGGAGTGCAGCTGAGGGAGAGAGGGCCAAAAACCCTTAAACCGACAGATCACCCCATGGGAGGAAAAGGCAGAAGCATTAAAATCGATTTTCTCTTCCATCTCAGCAGTCAAGTCAATAGAGAAAGCATTAGCCACAGGAATAAACCTGCCAGACGGTGGTCTCCCAGGCCGAGATCTCTGTGCCGAAGTATTCTGCGAACAATCAACTCTTTCCTTGCCATTACTACAACACCCACGACGTTGGCCATTAAGTCGACCACCAGTGGATCCCAGCTGACCTAGAACTGTCGCATCTAGATCTGCCATGACCCCACCAAGTTTACCCCGACCGCCAACATAGGAAGACCTCCCGCCGCCAGCAAAGCCTGCGCTAGAAGCCATCTGAGAGAGCCCATCTACGTGGGCATTAGGGTTAACCACGTTATCCGCGTTGAGTCCATTCATCGTGTTATTAGGAAATACCTTGATGGTAAGTTAGATGAACATCTATGCTTACATTTAATATGCTTTTCTAATTAAATATACTAAGGGAAGTAATCTCTACTTTGTGAGATAATAATAATATTCACAAATCAAATACCCAGGACTTCAAAACAAGCATTTCTTGTCCAAATTGTAGAAATCGCAATCTTGACATATATGTGGTAGCAACTTTATAATTGTAATGATAACATGGTAATCACAATGATGACATGGTAATCACAATGGTGCCAACCTAGTAATTATGGTTGTGACTTAGTAACTGTGGTGGAGACTTAATAAAATTTGTTGTCTTTGCACATAGTTTTTAGAAAAATTTTCCCATAACCATTCATTATACTTTTCAATAGGCTTTGGTCAACCCAAAAATTCAATGACTTTATAAAAGCTAGAAATTAATAAAACAAGTTTACATATGCAATTTAAAGTATATACTTCTTGATGTATAGTTGAAACATGACCATACAAAAACCTTCTAGAAATCTTAATGAACTTTCCAACAAGCATTCACTGATGACATCAAGTTCAACACCCTTATTAGTACAAAAACATTCAAACAGATACACTCTCAAAGTAAACACAATTCCCCATACATACCAATGAAATTAATTGTACAAGAAGGTATAAATCAACATATGTTTCACTCATGAATACAAATTTCTATGTTGATACAATTTCAATACCAATTAGGTGTTATTCATTGTAGGTGGAGCCCAAGATCACCATTTGTAGGATCAACCTTCACATAAATAAGAGAGAAGCAATGTAATCTATTTCACCGGAGAGAGGAAAAAAGTGAGATGATTAAAATTACATATGGTACAGGATTTTAAAGTTGTGAAATTTGTGGCGGGTGAGAAACTTCCCAGCATAGGAAAACTACCTGAAAGATTAATTGCAAACTTTTATGCCTAAGTTAAAACTTATGACTTAATGCAATTTACTCTAACACCCCCCCTTAAGTGAAACTTAGGGAGAATGAAAATGCAAAAATGAAGATGCAGTATGGGTCCCGGCTACACAACTATGTTAGGTACCCATTTACAATGCAAAAAAGAAATCTCTCACAATCGGAGAAAAAGAGAAAAACCCTATGGGAAAAAACCCCCCTCCAAAAGAGAGAAAAGAAAACAAAAATGATGCATGGATGGAGGAATCAATCAAACCCCCCAAGGACTACATACATCATGTATATACAATCAACAACCTCCCTATAAGAGGGAAAGAGAGAGACTATATAGGCCCCTTACAATGTGTAATCACCTACAAAAATGGTAGGTGCCTGAAGACAAAACATGATCCAGTGTCGACAAACAACTTGCCTTCCTTTCAAAAAAAATAAAACCAAATATAAATGCATATATGCTTTCCATTCCAGATAGGAATTGAAAGAAATAAGCATGAAAAAGTATGATGGTGTCTTTGAAATCTGCTCATGTGTCGCCAAGACCTTGGAAAATGATGCCACAAACCAATCAGGAACATGCCCAAACACAACAGAGGGTGACAAAAAAGTTACCACTGGAAACTGATCCTGAACACTCTCCAGAGACTGAGATAGAGTGACAACAATTGTACCACAACTATCATCAGTTAGGAGGGGTATACCCTCAAATGTGTCTTCCAAATTAAAAATGTGAGATTCCACGAACAATGAACCAATGTCTGACAAATAAGAATCCCAATCGGGAAGACAATGAGATACTGGTTGTGATGAATCACTGGATGTGATCAATGAATCATCAACACAAGATGAATGGTCTTGCAGAAGAAGAATGATAAGAGTCTCAATGAATGACTCTACATAGTGAATCACTAAAAGTGAAGGTACACAACCTGTCTCTGATGGAGAAGGAGGAGCATTTGAAGAAACCTCGTCATCCTTATCTGAAGATTCAAAGTATTCCAACACTTCAAACTCCTGCATGGTAACATGATCATAGGGTATCCTATCTAAAAAATGAAGAGGCACAAAATAATCTAAAACAAGATCATTTGGGAATGGCTGAGTATCAGAATCTCCATGTATTTCCCAGATTTTAATCCAAAGAATATATGGACACTTGAAATGATCAATAGCATCCAAAGTGGCATCATCAATATGTATTGTAATAACTCCTAGGACATGATCCTTTTGCAATTCTATGCAAATTTCTTACTATCAGTACTAGGAAGGGGAACAAGACTATACAAATGTGGCAACAAATGAAGCCATCAGAGATGTTTTATGATACCATCTCTCCATTGTTTATAATTTCGCCTTTTGAACATAATCACAACAGAATGCAATGAAAACCCTATAATCAACTATGAAAAACCTCCAAAAATACAAAGACAATAACCTTCAACAACAATTAGAGACTCCCAAATACTACAAATGAAGTCTTCTCGAAATACTTCAAGAAGCAAAAAAAAGGTTGAGAATCAAGCAACTCCAAAGAGCACACCAACACCAATATTGAAATTCAATGGATTAAAATCACCACCAAACAAAAAAATATGAAAGAAATTCCTCAACCAGTGCAAAGGTGACGAAAATATGTTTCCGTTGATATGTGGTTTGTAAAAAATGAAAAAAAGGCTTGTAGAGGCACTTTCAAAATCTTCTAGAGCTCTCGATCACACCATATGACCACATAATGCACAGGGGCGAAAAAATTTGGGCAAGTGTCGCCAACCACCAAACAATCTCCAAGACATTTCACCAAACAAGAATTCCAAAAAAGGACTCCACAAGCATACGAGTAGTTACAAAAACTTCATCTACCAATGCAAATGTTGGTGACTATAAAGTGCAAAGAGGCCTGCTGCGTGGTTAATGTGGGAGTAAAAAAACCAAATGGCACTCAAAAACACAATGCACGCCACTCTCACCACAAAAACCCTAAATATTTCGTTGCAAAACTTTAGAGATATTAAAGTTTGCAAACAAAATGTATTGATGGCGACCAATCAGGAATGTAGGTTTGGTTTATAATCCCCGGCTCTTAGGACTGAATCTGCACTATCACTTTGTATCGGTTGGAATGCTGAGAACTCAGGTCTGTATTTCATTCCTTCCAACCATGGGCAAATCGTGCCTTCAACCGACAAAAAGCCAATAGAAAAACAAAACGGGGGCTTCTTCACAATTTGCAGCCTTCTAAAAATCAACCGCAACAATGAAATCGGGTCATGTTGGAGGGAAAAAAAAAGACTCCAGTGAAAAATGTGTCTTTCAAGCATAGATTGCAACCTTCAAAGCAAAGAATCACTGCCCACCAAGAAGGAAATACAGCCTCTAAAATGCACCTTTAAACACTGCAAAAAGTCACGCCTCCTTAAACTCACAATAGCCGCCTCCTCCAGGCAAATTGAAATCGCTATGCCTGCAGATCACACTCCCATAGCCGCTTTCTCTTGCCAATGCAAAAGGAATGCTGCCAACTCAAATTCCTTCAACAAGAGAGAAGAAAGACTCCGGGGTGGGAGGTCTGTGGCGTAGGCCAGACAAAGATGGAAGGAAACACCCTCTAAACAAATTACAACTTTTCCTCCACAACAAAAACGCCTAAGAGAGGAAAGAAAACGCCTCTACAAAAGGTTGATTCGGGCTCAGACACAAACGCCCAGCCTCCCAACCAGTGAAATGGCACCCAACAATGACAAGAAATCGGGCCCTTTCAGCAGAAAATCGGGCTCTTCAACTGTAGTGTAAAATCGTTCACCTAGAGGAATGATCGAGCCTCTCACAGAGATTGCTCCTTCGCAAAAAACAAATCGCTACTTTCAGCAATGAAAAAAACCTCCAAGCCTGGCCTTCAACAGGTAATGTCGCAAGCAAGAAAATCGCGCAATCAATGTATGAGGGTTGATGCAAGAAGGTGGGTCCACAAAAAATTCAAAAAATGAAAGTATTTTTGTTGTTTTTCAAAATTTGTCATATTTAGATTGAAAATTTGAGGCACTTACACAATGAATTTTAAAAAAAGTCACTAATATGAAATTTAGCATTTTGAATCTAGTTTTCAAATATGTAATTTATTCTAATATCCAGATGATAGAAATTAAATTTTGATAGGGATATATACAAATTACTTTTTAAAAGTGTTTTTTTATCATACCATGCACGTGTACGGACACCTATTTTTGACTCAAATAAAATTAATTTTGGGAAAAAAAAGATAATAACATGAAGATCGATGAGGATTTTTTTTTGTAATTTTTTTTGAATATTTTTTTTGTAATTTTTATTGGCTTTAATTGCTGTTTTTAAAAATCAACGCATACAGACAACATAATTGGACCTAAACTACAATTTTTTTGAATTTTTTTTTCCATTGTGTAGAGAATTGTCTTGAAGAATGATACTATATATTTTTTTTACAAAAAACTTAACCAAAAAAAAGTTATTAAAAAACAAAAAAAAATTGATATTTCAAGTTTAAGGATTAGTTTGCCTAATTATAAATTAATTAAAAAATAACAAATATAATCCAATATTAATAAAAATTATATATTTGGAAACTAAACATCATGTTCTCTAATGGGTTTTAATTTTATAGATTGATTCAGAAAAAAAGTCCATCAACCATATTGTCAAAGTTGGACATTTTTTTTCAATCTGCCTTAGTTTTTTAGTTGCAAGTCAAAGGCTAAGAGTCAGATTGCCAAGCCTTTCCCGAGTCTAAAACCAAGGCTACACGTGGCTTGGAGATTCAGATTTTTAATAACGCGTATGCGTTCTTTATTTGTTTGATTATTTAAAAAAAAAATTCTTTTTAGAAACGCGTACACGTTTTAAATTTTAAAACACATACGCATTTTTAAAAGGTATTTATTTTTTAAAATAAATGACTTGTACGTGTTATAAAATGTGTACGCATTTTTAATGCATACACGTTTTTTTAAGCTTAGGTACCCGATGCATAATGCATATGTGTTTTTTAATAACGTGTACATTTTTAGCGAGATTTTTTTTGGCCGAAACTTCCCCTCTTCGTGGACCCAACTTCTTGCTTTTACCCATGAGGCACTTACAACTGCAAATCTTCCAAACCAAAAAATCTCAACCTGAATGAAAGAAAAATGTGCCTTCAAAATCACCAGCAACAAAGAAATCGAGATTGAAGCAATTTTGAAATTTGAAAATTTTCAAATGTTGAAATAAACAATCTCACAGATCTCCAACGAAAACTCTAAGGAAGAATTCACAGATGGGTGGCTCTAATACAATGTAGGTGGAACCCAAGATCACCATTTACAAGATCAACCTTCATATAAAAAAGAGAGAAGCAATGTAAGCTATTTTACCAGAGAGAGGAAAAAAATGAGATGATTAAAATTACATATGGTACAGGTTTTAAAAACCGTGAAATATGTGGCGGGTGAGAAACTTCCTAGCACGGGAAAAACTACCCGAAAGATTAATTACAAACTATTATGCCTAAGTTAAAACTTAAGACTTAATGCAATTTACTCTAACATTCATTAACCATAGTCTTGAATTTTCATATTAAGCCTTTAAGGTTTCATATTCCTAGTTTCTTCCAATTCTAGGGTTTCATAATTTGGTTTGATTTACCAATCAAAATCAACATGACTAAGTTTTCAAATCATCTTTCTTAATTTCCAACTGATTTCCCTATTATTCTCATAGGTTTTAGTTCACTAGTTTTCAACTTTACAATTTCTTAGTTTTCTATGCATATATTTTAGACTCATTAGATTCATCTTAATATAATTCAAGGTTTGATTAAATATTGATTATTTGTTTTCTATGGATAATCAATCCATTGGAATAAGACCCTATATTTCAATGCTATCCAATTCTTTGTTGAGCCTTATTTAAAAACCATAGACTCTTAAACCTTGCTTGGGCTTTTTGAGAATCCATGTAAAATCTTGTGTACATGTATAATTGCCTTCCAATTGTGTTTTTCTCCTCAAGCTTTTATACTTTTAATCTTAACCAAATCCTTAAAGTTAACAACTTCTCTTTTCTACTTCTCCAATAATCTAACTACAATAAAAATCAACTCGACTTTTTAAATTAAATTTTTATTTATTCTTAAAAAATCTTTAGCTAAAGATGTAAGATTATCAATTAATATTTATTTACTAATTCTCTATTGTCTTATCCAAGTTCAAATCCAATTCTTTCAACAATTTTTTTAAGCTTTAAAGATTTTTTAATATTATTTAATTCTATTTATCTTTCCAAGCTTTATGCACACAAATTCTCCCATTTATAGAAAATCCATCATTTTTTTATTACAATTATAATTAGTGTTGAGAATACTAAGGTTAATGGTTATAATAAAATATTTAATTTAATAATCAATTCCAATCAAATCTTTGTAATAAATTTCAAATCAACAATAAAATGACCCAAATACTATAATATTATGCAAACTACAAGATTACAAACAAACATATGAATAACAATATATATGGGAAAACACATTGGAATAGAAAAGCCACCACCAAAGAGATCACAAATTTGTATTAATCTCAAACAAATACATAGTACATCAACACATCTAGTTCCCCCCTTCTATCTAATAACATTATGAGAGATTAACCTTCCTCCAACTTCTAACATCCAAACTTCTATCCAAAACCTCAAATATATAGACAAATGGAAGCAATAAACAAAATAAAGATACATGCTACAAATGATAAGTTTGTCTTTTGACAAGATGTAAAAATCAAGTTGAAAGTCAAATGTAACACTTAAAATACACTTTTTCATTAAAAGACCATCTTCTAAATCTTTTAAATGTGGTTGATTTAAAAAAATAATGAGAACATTTAAAACTCTATGCTTCATGGGAGCGAAGGATGGGTTGGCACTAAGAAGTGGAACTAAAAGTTCCATGTCCACTCTTGAGTCCGCTACTCGCTAGTTAATAGGTGAGATAGTCAAGTAGGGATTGAGTGAATGAATAAAATATTTTAGTGACATGATGAGACCAAATAGTCTAAGGGACCGAGAACCACAACATTAATATATCTCCAAATTCTTTTCAATGTCGTATCTCCTAGTATGGATCTTGACCAAAAAATTAGCAGTCGTGTTGATATTTTCTTCCCCAAATAGCTCATGCAAGTTGCCAACTTTCAAGCTACTTTCATATTGAGTACGAATGTCCTCATAATTTTTGCACTCCATGATAAAGTGTCATTCTGTCTCCACCACCCTCTACTACAAAATATGAAAGTTTTATTTTCCAAAACTTCCTTAGGTATATAGTCCATCTTCTAGTCTCACACCTGAGATGATGTGATTCGGTCCTCAACTGTGAAATTTATAACCTTGCTTTCCCTTTAATAGCTTCTCCTAAATGTGTTTTCACTGTGTTCCCAAGTTGGGTTGAACTCTTTGACATAGTAAGATTTCTTTTGTCCATTGACATTCTACTTTTCCCACATGGTAATCTTAAATTTTTTTGCCACACAAATTTTTATTTCCTGATTGGTGCTAGGAGACTCATGTTAATTGATGTCCCATTTGCTCATCCATTTGTTATTTTGCTTCATCCATATTTTCTTTCTCTGGCTTAATTCCTCCACAGTTATTTTAGGCCAGTGGTGATTATCCATGTTTTCAACCTTCTTCAGATAGTTTAGCAATCGAGTTATTACAAATGCCTCTAATAGTAAGGTTCCTGATTCAACCAAAATAATCTCATAAGGGATCGTGGTTTTATCTATGAGATTGCACGTGACTAGATGTTTTTGGACTCTTTATGTCTCCATTTGTGATTTGACATGCTACTTCCCCACACTTCACAACCATAGAGAACCACCAGTGTGACTAGCAAACCAAAGAGGGTTTTCTTGGTTTTCCAATACCAAAGTTCAACCTTCCTGCACCTGTTTTGGAGTAAGAAGCTTTCCATCATCATATTCTTTTTGCTATACTAGTCTCCCAACTGAGCTTGTAGTGAAAATCAATTTCAAGATATTTGTATTCTTTTACTATTTCCAATGGGCTACCTTCAAAAAGAAAGTTATCTAGTTTCCCTTACCTTTTCAATAAAAAAATCATGACTGTGGTCTTGGTGGTGCTCACTTGCATTCCAACCTCTTGACAAAAGAGTTCTAATGCCTTCAAATGTTCTCTTAATCCATGGGGTAATTTTGAAATTAGGATAAGATCATCAACATATAATAGTAGCTTCACCACATAACCTGCCAACTGGATATCCCCTCCATCTATTTTGCTTAACCATTTCTTCTAGTTTGTTAATGTATAACCCAAACAGAGTGAGGGATAGAGGACAACCTAGTTTAATACCAATATCACTGCCAAAACATTTAGACATTTGCTCACTTGTTCTAATTTTAGCTCTGACTTTCTCATAAAGTCTATGCACCACAATTCTATAATCATCTGGTATACTCAATTCTTCCATTCTTTTCTATAGTTTATCTCTAGGTATTATATCAATGGTTTTTTAAAAACCTACAAAGCAACAAAAAACTTCCTCACCTTGAGTGTCCCATATTTTTTCATCAAGTGTCTAAGGGTGATGCAATGGTCAATGGTAGAGTATCTTGGTCTAAAGCCAACTTGTGCTTTTTATTTTTCCCTCTTTTTCTATTCAACTGTTGATTCTACGTTCTATCATGCTTCCAAAAAGCTTACCAAAATAAGATTGACCATAGTAGTGCAATAGTTAGATGGGTTATTGATATCTCTGCTTTAATAGAGAGGGATGTTGACACTAGTTGTCCACTCTGTCAGAAATCCATCACGAGTGATGTCATTGAACATTCTTTTGATGTGAGGAGCAAGGATCTCAACCCCCCATTTTAAAAATTCAGCTTGCAGCCTATCTATGTCCTGTGCTTTACCACTTGCTAAATTCTTTATTCCTTGTTTAATATCTTCTATCGAGAAGAGCTCCATTGATGTGCTAACTATGGGAGGAGAATATTTCTCTTGGACCCTCTCATAAAGAAGCCTTGCAGACTCTTACCACTGAACATCTTTTATATTGTTCTCAATCTATTTTCTCTTTTGTTGTAGTTCCCTCCAAAAAAATTTGGGATTGTGTTTTCCAAGACAAATTAACTCTTTCCTTCTTGTGTTTACATACCATCTCTTTTGTTTTGTAACAATCTAACTCATACAACACAATAAATACTTTGGTTTTTAACCTTGAAGTAAATAATTGCATTTCCATAAAAATAGTGATGTATTTACTTTTTATTTTTTATTTTTTATTTTCTAACATCATTTATTGCACATTTCATAATTGAAAGAATAAAACATTTCAAATATAAAATAATATCACATTTCAACTTGTAAAAGAAATACATCTTTTCAATACAATTTCATACATGAATAATAATCAAGTAATCAAATTTATAATTTACAATTTAGTTTAAAGGTCAAGTCTTCCATATCTAGATAAATATTTTGTTTCACAAGCCTCAATGTTGTCGTTTGTAAGAGAGAGCATCACTTGCATGCTTTACCCCCAACCATAGACTGGCGGTCCCCCACACACCTTCCAATTGGAAGTGGCCCTACCCTTCAATAAAGAGTATAAACTAAAGAACCCCTAGTATGCCATTTGAGTCTCTAGTGTTGTGTCCTAAATAACCAATTTAGTTGTATACAACTATAGACTTCTCTAACTAAATATGACACTACTGAATGGTTATGCAATTCTGGATCACAATGAACTGACAAGTGCAAACATAGACTTTTGCACTATTTTGGCCAAAGTTAGAAAACATTTCAACAATTTCCTTAAAAATTGGATTTGTATGTTCACCCACCTCTAACTCGAATTGTAAACCTTCATGACCTAAGGTATAATTCAATCTAACTATTTGACCAACTGATTTGAATTTTCAAAAGATATTTGTTCATATAGTGAAGTCTCACTAAGTTGTTAAACAATCGTTAAACAATTAGGTTGGTTAAGTTTTTCTGACTTTGAACATCCATATTACGTTCTTGTAACATTTTGGGTCTTGGCAACTGCCACTTGTTCAAGTCTTTTAAAACGAACCAAGAGAGTAAACTAATCTCCAATTTAATGTATATTTAGTTATACTGATGACACAATGCCATCGACTTGAGACTATAAGTCTCTTTGTAAAAATGATGACAAGTCAAATAAGTGTAATTATATAACCTTTAACATAAAATGATTTTCCATAAGGTTTCGTATTTAAAATAAGACATTAATATTGTGATGACAAATCAATATAATTTTCAATTTGTTTGCTCAAAGGAAAACTGAGCTCATGTGTTTGAAACTCCTTTATACTTTCAGTTTACAAGACACAAATCATACAACTGAAATATATTTACGCCGAAGGCGTGTCCTATTTGAGAATAGGGGGCTAAGTTTGTCAATCGACGATGTGCGTTACTCGAGAGGGGAGGGAATACAGTTGAACCGTGCATAGCCGTTGATGATGATTAACTGTGAAAAAAATAGAAATTTGGTTATAACAAAATGAATATTAAAAAAATTAACAAAAAAATTAAAATATTATAATTAACAAAATTGTAGGATCTTGTGACATGAAAATAGGAATGCATTTAGTTTAACTATCAAAATGTAACTATAATATAATATAATAATAATAATATAATATAATATAATAATAATATAATATAATATAATATAATATAATATAGTATAATATAATAATAATATAATATAATAAAAATATAATATAATATAATATAATATAATAATAATATAATATATAATAAAATTAATATAATATAACATAATAGCATTAGTATAATAATAATTTAATAATTTAATAATACAATTAATCATATTTTATTAATAATATAATATTAAGGATAAATATAATTTACTAAGTATAATATTTCAAAAATCATATAATAAGAATAATAATATTATAATAATAAGAATAATAAAATATTATAATAGTAGAATAATATAATAGTAATATCAAAGTAATAATACAATATTATGAATAATTTAATAATTTAAATATTAATAATATATTATTAATATTAATAGTAATGTATTAATACAAATATAGCACTATAATAGTAAATATATAACAAAAAAATCATAATATAATAATATTATTATATTATAAAAATATATAATACTAACAATGTATAATACCTAATCCAATCATTTATTAATATAATAATAATGTAACATAATGTAAACTTAATATAGTAATAAAATTATAATAATAATATAATAGTAAATGTATAAAAATAATAAAAACTAAATTAATAGTAATAATATAATATTATAAAAATAGTAATAAAAATATTAATAATAATATATCAACAAAATCATTTCTTAAATGACCAACCAATTTGATTTTATGTATTGCACAAATGTATGTAAAAAAAAATTAAAACATTTTCTCCTTAATTAACTTTCCATACCTCTTCGGCATACCCATTGCACACCAAGGTGCAATTGCTAGTTATATGTATATATAAAAGTAACTCGTTGTATTCCAATAAAAACGTATTTACATATAAAATTTCTTATGACAAACCGGAAATGAAAATTCCCTTTGAAAAATAAATTAATTAAACAAGTTTCTATAGCTCTTCTTTGCTGTTCTAAACAGTTTGAAAGAAGAAAGAATTATAAACTCTTGCAAAATCTAGAAATATACAGAACCCATATTTGTTGTTTATCTTATGAAAATTCTTCATAATATACCTTTAGCAATCGATATTAAAAACTCTAAAATTTAAACCACAGTTTTTAATCATAAAAATCAAAGCATACTTTACATGCTTGTAAATTCTTGCTTTTGCACTTAGGCTCTACAAATCTCAGCTTGCTTGAATTCTTTTCATGGTTGAATAAAATACTTAAAAGATAAGCAAATCTTCAATGCAAATGCAATAAACCAGAATTTCAACCTCCAAATAAAGTCGCTCTCTTCTCTCTTTCCATGTGCCTTCTCCAAAGTGACATGTCCCACCATCCAAAGCAAAGAAAGAAAAATCAAAATGACCACCGTCCCCATGATGGCATTTAATGCATAACTGAATGGCCTTAATACTCATTAAAGAGTATGCCAATAGCCTTGTTAAAAGGTTCAACCATCTCTCTAATGCCACGGCTTACTGAGGTTTTTAGTGGGTAGTTAAAAATAAATGAAAGTTTAAATAAGATTCCCTCATACTTACCAGAAATGGCGCCTCTTTCCAAGGTATTTGGTATTTAATACCAACTGATTTCATTAAACTTGGCGCCACTTTTCACCAAGAAATGGCTTTAAAAAAAAAAAGACCTTCAAAGTGGCTATTTAATATGCAACATAAAAAGGTTCGAAACTGCCACTTAGTGACTTATAAGAAAATTAAAAAAAATGATGCGCCACAAATAATGATATTAACTATGGCTTAAATGCCATTCTAAAGCCTGCCTTTTAGACTTTAATGATGCCCACGAAGTGCTATTTTAGATGCAGGTTTATATTGCCATGGACATGCTTTAATAAGTATTATATATATTCAAAATATTTTCTAACACATTATATTCATATACAATTTATATATACATTTAATTTATATATATTTAAAATAATTTCAACACATTAGATATATATATATATATATTTTAATTTATCATTACGAATGTATATATGTGTGTTATTTTCAATTAACATAAACACAAGAAATAATCGATCAATCTTATTTTTCATTAAGATTAGATGATCAAGATTAACATTGTAAAACATGCAGTTTCTCACAGGAGTGGGTGTTGTGCACCTTAGGCCCAACGGGCAGTTTCCTTGGCTGCGAAGGTTGGTCTGGATGGTGCTGCGCTGGTGGTAGGGGCTAGCAGGGGCTTTTGGGTCCTCCTCCGAATGAGGGTTTAGCAGAGCTAGTGGCAAGGACAAGGTGAACCAAATGCATAAAACTTCAGCACAGAGCTCTCGGCCTGGGAGACCACCGATTGGTGGGTTTATTTCTATGGCTAATGCTATCTCTGTTGATTTGAAAGCTGAGACGAAAGAGGAAATTGATTATAATGTTTCTGCCTTCTCCTCACATGGGGTGATCTGCCGGTTTAAGGGTTTTTGGCCTTCCCTTCCTCAACTGCACTCCTAGATCTCAAAAGAATGGGAGCCTTTAATTACTAGTAAAGTTCATATTTTCCCCATGGCCAAGGGGTTTTTTGTTGCCAAATTTGACATTGATCAGGATATAAACAAATTTTACGTGATCACTTTTTTAGCTAGGAGGATAAATTTATGCTAATGATTAAGCCTTGGCATGCTAATTCCAACCCTTCTTCTGAAACTTTCAATAAAATCCCGATTTGGGTTCGACTTCCTAATCTTCCTTTCCATTTATGGACTGATTCCCTTTTAGAGGAAGTGGGTGAGGCTCTTGAAGATTTTTTGTTGGTGGATGATGCATCATCTGATATGTTTCACTCTACTTTTGCCCGCATATTGGTTGAAATGGATATTTCAAAAGGGTTGGCTGTCGAGATTTTACTTAAAAAATCTAAGAGTTATTGGGTCCAAGCTTTGGACTATGAAAGGATTTCTTTTCGATGTAGAAAATGTTTTAAAACAGGTCATGCTGCTGCACAATGTGGTTTTGAGAAAAAAGCCACGAAGGCTACATGGTGGAAAGGTGCTTCTCAGCAGCACTATATGGTTGAGCAACCAAGGAGTTTTTCTGAGGTGGTTGCTTTGGAATCATAGGGCCTTGAGGCTTCCTCTCTGACTGTCTCTAATGGTGAGGTTGCTAATGCTTTGCAAGACTACAATGTTGAGACCCCTAATGAAAAAGAGAGTGGGCCTATGGTTACCACTTTTGGTGATAGTGCTCTGGCTATCATTTCGGGTGGCTCTCCTAATATGGCCACGCCTACAGGGAGGAATACATATCAAATCTCTAAGACAACGGCTGCAGGCTTTTCTCTTCAGGATAATGGTGCGTTGGCTTGGCTTGATAAGGCAACGCAAGTGGAAGAGGGTTGGATCACTGTAAAGGGCAAGAAAGATAAGTCCTCTAAGCCTCCTTTTGACATGACTCTCCGCTCCCACAAGAGTAATTCTAAATGTAAATCTTGATGGTTCTTGTTTGGGGGCTGGTTTTTGGCCAGTTGTTAGCTGTTTTGTGACTTTGTAGTCGGTTGTGGTTCTTTGGCCTTGGTTGCCTTTTTATCCTTGGTTGTTTGTGCTTTCATGTCTTTTAGTTTTGACAACCTTTTGGTTGAGGGTTCCAGATCCATTCAAAATCTGTTTGTAAAGGGTTTCGAGGTCCCTTCAAAACCTGTTTTTACCTTAATCAAAAACATTGTAAAACATATAACAATTAAATATTTTAATTTTCTTTTTGAAAATGGGTAAATTAGACTCGACTAAAACTTAATTTAACGACTCAACCCAATTTTTTTGATGAAATATACAAATCAACTTAACTTGATTCAACTCAAAATAACATAACACTCAATTGACTCAATGATAAGTTTAAGGTAACCTACGTGAGTGTGTGAGAAAACTCAAATAATAACTTATTTTTTTGAAGTTTATTCTTTTCTTCGACCTATGATACTCTCCCTCTCTCTCTGGAGGGCAAGAAAATAGTCCTGCATTTCACTTAGAAAACATTCAAGTAATTAGCCGTTATAAATCATCTCATAACCATAATCTTGATTTATTAACATATATTTCAACACATAAATCAAATATATTGCATAACATTTAATATTGAATCAAAATGCTAAATATCATAATGACATCATCAAGTATCAAAATGCATTTTTAACATCATATTTAAAAGTAACTTGGTAGAAAAAAAAATGGGGTGTAACATGTTTGCACTAACTTCTCATATTTCTTCTTGTTTTCTTTTTTCAACCAGTTATCTCTCAACGATCTCTTGGCATCCTTACATTCTTCATCATACCATGGATTAGTCGAAAAAGTGTTTACAACCCCTTTCTTGAGATGTGATCTTTTACAAACACCTAAGACCTTGTGAATTATGAGAATCAACAAATTACTGCAAATACGACCATTTGTCCCACTGGCAGCCTTGTCCCTAGGTTATTTATTCTTTATGTCAATAAAATGCTGCTCTAGAGCAACACTAAAGAGACCTTGATTTTCTTGATTATGGAGTATTTTACCTTTGGGAAGAGTTTTCGTTTTTGTTTTGGTGGGCCTTCCTGTCATGCTAGTTGTTTGAGACTATGCCAAATTTAATAAGTAGAGCTGTATGATCATAATTTAAATAAAAATTCCAACTTCAACTTAATGTTCTGGCCTTGCTTAGTTCATATCTTGTATTCTGGCTCATGATACCATATCATTTTTTGTGCTAGAAAAAAATCATACTTCAAATATCCAACATATACTTGAGGCTTAGATCAATGTTTTGCGAGAACTCCCATATTTACATGGACATTCTCATCCACCTTTTTATAGAAATCTGCTCCCATTTGGCATAAGCAGTAGAAAAGTAGATCTTGGTTTTGATAAACAATTCACGATAGCCTTCAATAACTCCAATCTCATGAAATCTCGGTGTTCCATGTCTTTAGCTTCAATAGCTCTGTCAAGGATGACACCTTTTGTAGCACTGTGGTCTATGAAAAAGTGGAAAATGATGCCCTTTTCCTCCATCTTCTTTTGTTTATCTCCCCGTGGCATCCATGTTGAGCAAACTAAATCCCGACGCTTTTTGCTACTAAATGCATTATTGATTCCAACAATTACAAAAGCTTTAAGTCATTCTTCAGTGTCAACAACAATGGGATTTTGTAAAATTGGAGAACTATTGCCTGTGCTACTCTTGCTTTTACTAACTTTGCTTCCAAATTTGTGATTTCCTTATTAAGGGTTTCAATAGCTTGACCTGACTTTGAGACTTCTCCCATAAATAGTATGGAGTCTACAGGTTTTGACCTGGGATCACATCCTTCAAAAACTAGTCTAAGCTGATCTATTGCATCGAAAAGGGATATGAAGATGAGGCACTACCTTGCTTAATAATGTTTCTATTACAATCAAGCTAGTATTAATAGAATATAGAAGCAAATTCTTTGGTTAGTGACATACTCCATCTTTTTGTTCTGGGTTGTGAAATGTGGGTGAACTTCTTGAAACAAATAAAATAACTACTATTAAACTTTCACACAATTCATGTCCTATGTGCAAGGTTAGGGATCACCAACATTTTTTCCTTCATTTTTTCTAGTATCTAAAAATAGAGGACACTGGATTGAGTGGGATAATACCCCAGGTAATATTTGTATGCTCAAAATTTTTACTTTTCTTAGTCTTGAAGGGAATCAACTAAGTAGAAGCTTATAATTTTGTCTGCACGAATTCTCTTCTTTGAGATATCTCAACCTTTCAGATAATCAATTAAGTGGCCAAATTCTATCTACATGAGGTAATCTCAGTTTTCTTCAACTCTTGGATGTTTTCCTTTAACCAATCGAGTTGGAATCCTCCCTTGTCATTTGTAGGGTTGCTCTCCCTTATTGAACTCTGTACTGCTAAAGAAATCATCATATTCTTGTAATTATTCAACCTTTCATAGCACCGTTTCTTTGTTTTTATTAAATAAAGAGGGTTTTTGAAGGGGCCCAAATCCCTTTACAAGAAATTCAATGAACAAAACTAGTCAAACAATATAGTTGTAGCAAGACTACTAAAAAATACACTATCTCAATACAAGATCTAGAAAGATGAACACCTTAATTCGAATTTGAAACATGTTTTGAAAGACTTTTCTTCCTTCTTTGTTGAATATCCATTTGCAACCACATCTTTAACTGTGTTTTACCCTTGCAATCTAAATCATCTAGAGGTAGAAATGTCGTTGCATTTTGTGCTTTAATGATGTCCTCATAGGAAAGCTTAAGCCCAAACTATTCACTTATACTTTCCATCGTCTCAAGGATCATATTTTGTGTCATTATTATAAACATGGTCGAATTTGTCATTTGATCCTATATTTTTGTGGACTTCTCAGGCATTATTTTTCTAGTTCTAAGAGGATCAAAAAGGAAAAAATCTAAATCAAATTAATTAAATTTACCCTAAAATTAAAATTAAATCTTAAGATTAAGATTTATACCCTAAATTTACATCTACTATCAAGTCTATTCCAAAATTTTGGTATGAATTTTTGATCAAAATTCATGGGAAAACATCAACAAACCTTATCTATCATAAGGTTTATCAAAACAGTATTTAATCTCGCCTATCATGAGATTTATTGGATATTGAATCATCTCCTCACCTATCATGAGGATCATCACAAATAGTTTGTTTCTTCTCGCCTATCATGAGAAGTTAGACTTATTTAAAGCATCAATCCTACACATCATGAATTTGGATTATCAAATCATACCACTCCAAAGAATGGACATGATCACAATTGACGAAATCAAGGTTCACTAAGTCAAAAATTCTAATTTTGACACGAAAGCGCTAAATCAGGGACCCAAAGCGCTTAATCCCAAAAGTGCTATTTCAGCACTAAATTAGGCTCCCGAAGCGCTAAAAGTCCCGAAGCGCTATTTTTTTACGTCAAAGCGCTAAAACAGTCCGTCAAAGCGTCGCTTTACTAGAACCGCTAGAACATACCCTAAAAGCGCTACTCCACTGATTCGACGCGCTAAAAGTCTCAAAGTGCTAAAATCCAGCTTCAAAGCGCTATTTCTAGACTCCTAAGTGCTAAATTACCAAAAGCGCTACATTACAAACTGGAAGCGCTAGAGCTTTTAATGCAAGCGCTAAAACTCAAAGTGCTACTTGACCTACTGGAAGCACTACATCGGACTATAAGCGCTAAAGTGCGTCTTGAAAGCGCTAAAATAGTAAAATGACGCCTAATCTCTAAAAAACATTAAAAAATAGAAAATCACGAATTACGAGGAGGTCAAGGGGTACATACCGGAGGTCCATACGCGGTCGGCCATCGGTGACATCGAACACGCTCGAATCAGTGAGTGTGGAAGGGGATAGGCATCTTGCTCTAGCTAGTAGAAAAGTCTCTATCAAAGGTTTTTTAAAATCAAATAATGAAAATGAATTGGAAAATGACCTTTTGGAGTATTTATAAATTTTGGAAAGGTATTTTGGTTGATTTTTATTATCTTTTAATTAATTTTATTCAGAAAATTAATTAGAAACTCATCTACAAGCTAGAATTCTTCAATTTTGTTAGGAGATAAATTATTTCATCATCAAATTATCATCAAATCATCAGAAAATCATCAAATTTTTGAAAAATTCTAAAAATCATCACATCATTAATTTATCTCCCGAGGGGGCATATTATCGTAAAATCATCTGAAAATCAAAATTTGGGGCATGTTTGGGGCACACGGAATTATTTTTTATATATTATCAAATCCTGGCAGTAGCAACAAAATATTTCTTCAAAGCAACGCGTAAACACATCACTTCAAAGAGGGGCAAAAGTATACACCTGAAATTGGTCTGGAGCATCTGATTAATTAAATACAAATTATTTGATTAATTATCCTAATTTCCTCTACTATCGAATAAATAGAAATATTTATTTATATAGTTCACATTTAATATTCATCTTAATTAAATAAACAAAATAAAATACTTTGTTTGATTTAATTATCAAATGCCTATTTCAATCTATCACATCCATTCTAAATTAATTAAATAAAGACAAAACACTTTATTTATTAATTGCCATATTCTTCTGTTTAATTTAATAAACAACTATCTTATAGTTCGTTTTATTAAATTATTTATCCCTCTTTTGCTAATTTAAAATAAATCAAAAATATTTGAATTAAAGCACAAAGAATATTCTATCTATATTCTCTCAAAAATGAATTAGATATCCTATGTCTAATTTATGTCAAAATCATGTCAAAATTAATTGATTGAAACTTCACAAGAAGTTTTGGAGACAAATTGGAGATAAATTTGGAATTTGATCTCTCAATCCTCCTCCATCAATCTTTCCTCTTCTCTTGCCTGGTGTTTTCATGGGTAGAGACAATCTCCATTTTTCTCTCAATCTCCTCCATCTCTCACCATTCAATTCTCCAAATTGAATCCAAGCCTCTCAAAGCTTTCCCTGTGCTTTTCTACAACTAGGAATTCTATAAATAAAGCCTCATTGAACCAAGAAAATGATCCAGATAATCTGACTTTTTGTACTCTTACTCTGTAGGAATTCAAGCATCAAACACATCAAGCATTCACACATCAAGCATCAAGCAATCAAGTTTTCAACCATGGCTGCCTCTTGTAGTTGCAATTATCTGTTTCATGTCAATATCATGCTAGTTTAATTGAATTATCATTTAGCATTGCATTATCATCATCTCGTTCTTTGAATTATCATTTTAACAGTCTTATTTGCTTAAACAATCTGAAGGCAATTTAGATTTAATAAATCTTTGGAGATAGAGAGCAATATGATGCTTTTGATAGATAATTCCTTTGAATTGATTCATTTAACTTGTCTATTGATATAATGTCGTATTAAGAAGTGTTTTCATCTTATTCACTTATTAAGGACTTGATAGTAGATTGACTTTTGATTTATGACATAGTTCACTGATTTGTTAATTTTCTGTTGTGATGATAGGAACGTCTAGGTACTCTCCAGATGCGAGAGAGATTTCCACAGACTACAGACTTGATACCTCATTTGACACTAGATGAGCTGCAGGTGATAGACCGATGTGGTCTTACGAGCTTGCTTGATATGCCCCAAATTAGGATTAATCGGGGTCTGTTGACTGCATTGGCTGAGAGGTGGCATAGTGACCACAACACCTTTCACCTACCTACTAGTGAGATGACGGTCACACCCGAGGATGTGTGGCAGATTTTGCGGATTCCGTTTATGGGCAAGATAGTCGTGTATGATTCTCACGGGACCGGCAATAGAGATGCTCTTCGTAGAGTGTTTCAAGATCAAGACATCGCAAGTCCGAGCATTCGGTGGAGGAGGATTGACGACTCTTATGCTACACTACTAGCAGTGCTAGCTGGATTCATTCTAGGTTTCCTTTGCCCTGATCGCAGGTCAAAGGGATTCCTCATTGGCTGGGGTAGGACTCTTGAGAGCATGATGGTACACGATACCAGATATGCATGGGGGATGTGCATGCTAACACATCTTTATCATGATTTACACTCGGTCGTGTATCTTGGAGCGAGGAGTTTATCAGCAGGGATGACCCTGTTACAAGTGTGGGCATGGGAGCACTTTGCTATTGCTCGGCCTTTTCCAGTTGTAGACAGACCAACCAACAAACCATATGTTTTTCGATACAGTGGTCAGTTTACATAGGCCCGGATGGGAAAGTTAGAGCATTGGAGGTGGGTGTTCAATGATACAGAGACCGTTATCTGGCACCCATACCTTGACTATGAGGAGTGGGATGAGGATGGTGCAGTATTGGGATTCCTTTGTGATTCCATGTATCTTATCAGCCGTACTCCATTTGTTCTCGAGAGATTTCTGCTGCGCTGAGTATACCGATAGTATGGCATTGTACAGTGTATGCCACAGGGAGTTGCTCACTATGCGAGACGACAGATGGATATTCCCGATTGGGGTCCGCGTCTGTCTTATGATGTGATAGTAGAGGGGTACCGGGCACTACAACCATCACCCTGGGACATGCGGAGAGACATTGCAGTGGCACTGGTTACTGAGGATTATGTCGCATTCCTGGCCTTGGTTCCACATGCACATATCACCCTTCCTGATGAGCCGGTACCTTTACCTATGTAGGAGGATGTGGTAGAGGGTCTTGCAGATAGTGGTGGTGGAGAGGATTCTTCATTAGGTAGTAGCTCAGAGAGCAGCAGTAGTTCGGGCAGCAGCAGTGATGATAGTGACGGCGGCAATGGAGGAGACAAAGGGGCAGGGCCAGGCATCAGCAGTGCTCCTTCTTCTAGTAGGCCTCGCAAGAGGCAAGTAGTGACAGTACCTTTAGTGGATCAGCAGAGATAGATAGCTGGGCTCCAGGCACAGGTGCAGACTTTGCAGGGGCAGCTGGTATAGGCTCAGGGTTTGCTTGTGCATACCCAGACTCAGATGCAGGCACAGGCACAAGCTCATGCCCAAGCTCTATCATAGGTGCAGGGACAGTCGACTGCCGTACAGACGTAGGTGGCTACTCTAACACCTAAGAGAGACAGTGCTCGATAGATTGTCGAGAGGGCACAGGAGACAGTGGAGACTCTCCAGAGATTGGCCGATGGCACCTCCATAGGAGATTATATGAGAGAGGTTCTGCGGGTTGGCCGAGAGGCAAAGTTCTACAGAGGCCGATATCATGATGCAGTACCTACCAAGAGCCGAGTCAGTTATGCCCCATCGAGATCTGGGTGGACACATACGCGGACAGTCAGTGAGGGGGTGACACAACCTCTATGCAGAGATCTCAAAGATCCGGGTCCTTCTGGGGGTGGTGGTGGTATAGTGCCTGTTGGGCCCGCTCACTCTGGCAGGTCGTAGATGCCATTGTGATCCTCTATGATGTATATTATGATTGTAGCTCATTGTTGCTTATGTATTTTGTAGACCAGACTTCATTGTATACTTGACATTTGTGATATATATATGAGATGCAGTTGATGTGATATGACGATGGCTTTATGATTTCTATGTGATGGATGCTTTTATTATATAATTTTGTGATGATTTAATTCTAAATGTGATGATGTATATGATGAATGTATGTGCAAAATATTTGATGTATGTATGCATGATGTAATGTATGAACTTCTAAATGATAAATGATAATGATGATGTATAGAAAATATAATGATGATAATGATGATGTAATGACTTGCATTTATTTTATGTAAATGATATGTATGGATACATGGATGTTCGAATAACATAATGATAATAATGATGATGTAATGATGTAGATGATAAAAGATGTAATGAAAGTGATGATGTAAATGCACGATGTATTTGATAAATGTATATCTATTATGATGCAAAAATGTATGAATGATGAAATGATAAAAATTCAATGATGAGATGATGATTTGTAACTATATGGTAAATGATGATGATTTTTTTGGATTTCATGTCAAGTATACTCAGTCTTATTTGTAGATTAGATAATCATTGATTGGAACCCTTTATGCAACAAATACTCTACAGATAATGAATATGATGAATGCGATCTAATTTTAACATGCAACTATATGCAAAACAATTGTCATTTTAACAGTACTTTGTGCCTTTATTGTCATCATAGAGCTTTATTGGATGTTGAAAGTTAATACAAGTGTCGATGGTTGTGTTAATCCAATGACGACCTGAGTATTGCTTTCATGATTTTTGATATTGCAATTGAAAACAAGCATCTAGGTATAATTGAACCGAGATGACCTGAGCATTCATTGCGTAAACAGACAGAGATAATCATTTGATTGTGTGAATTCTGAATGTCATCGGTGATACATTTTCATAGCACATCCCTAGACAATTCACACATTTATATGATTAACATACAGACAACAGACAATAAAAATATCATTCTTTTTCCTTGTTCCTCTAGTTCAAAACATCATTGAGTTACTCCAAAGAAATGATAATCAAAAAGTACAATTTATCCATTGTTTACTTAGAGTGTTTCATTCATTATTCAGATTTTAGATCATCCATCCTGATTTTGTGATGTTTTTGGATTTTCAAGATTTTGACTAAAGACCTAACCTACTAACCTATCTTAGGGGTCTCAGGGGCTTATCAAAGATAAGCCTTGCCTACGTTACACACGCAGAGACCACGTAGTTCGACTGACACAGACCTATGTTTTTGGATTTTCGATAAGATTTTTGACATGTTTTTGGATTTTTGAAAATGATACGGATGGTTGATGCCTTTCTGATGATGATTGATATTGCTCTTTGATCTTGCTTTCAGTTTTCTGCCATACTGTTGTGCTCCTAGATTGGTGAAATCGATGCTATATGTTGCCCCTAGTGATATCCAGATGTTGCCCCCAAGCTATGGAGTGATATGTTGACCATGTGACATAATTTTGATAATGAATGTAATGATGGCCAGAAGAATGATATGATATGAATTGATACTGAGTTTTAGATGAATGATCCTGATATGTTCATAATAGATGGGAAGGCTGATCCTAGAATCACATACAATGCCTATTTCCAGGTTTTCACCATATGCTTTGATTACACCCTTGGTATTTTTGTATTTTTCTCATTTTTTTTATATTTTCTATTTGTTTTTGTATTTTTGTGTTGCCAAGATGCCTGTTTGCCAGGTTTTCATCAAGGAAACAATTTTCAGAAGTTTGTCCCGTGCACTAGGAGATTTAAGCATAGAATTTTCTGAGATGAATACTGTTGATAGGTTCATCAAACAAATCCCCTTTTGACATTGATAGCTGATATGCTCCTGATCCATACACTGATATGACGACAAATGGACCAAGCTAATTAGGCTCAAATTTTCCTTTCTTTTCCCTATCCTGTTGATTCCTAGGGTTTTCCTTTAGTACCAAGTCACCAACCTGAAAGACCCTCGGTTTTACCCTGTGATTGTAACTTCTTGAAATCCTCTGTTGATCAGTTGTTAGATGATTAACAGCTTGTTGACGATGCTCGTCCAGCAATTCCAGTTCCTACAGTCTAGATACCCTATAGTCTTCATCTGAAATGATACCTCTGAGTGATACACGAAGGGATCGAATTTCAACTTAAATGGGTAATATGGCTTCCGATCCATATACCAAAGCAAATGGTGTGGCTCCAGTTGGTGTTCTGATGCTTGTTCTGTAGGCCCATAGTGCAGGGTTGAGTTGAACATGCCAATCACGTCCAACATCGTTAACCGTCTTTTTGAGAATTTTGAGTATGGTTTTGTTTGAGGCCTCTGCTTGGCCGTTCCCTTGAGGATAGTACGGTGTTGAAAAATGATGTTGGATGTGGAACTTATCACATAGCTCTTGGACATCTTGATTCTTGAAAGGTCGTCCATTATCTGTGATTATAGATTGAGGGATTCCATAGTGACAGATGATGTAGTTCAAGATAAAAGAGGAAATCTGCTTCCCAGTGATGGTAGTAAGAGGTACTGCCTCTATCCATTTTGTGAAATACTCTGTAGTTTTAATAATGAACATGTGTCCATTAGATGAAGATGGATTTATTTTTCCTACCAGATCTAGGCCCCATTGACAAAAAGGCCATGTCGATGTGAAGGGATGCAGTTCTTGTGCTGGTGCATGAACCAGATTGTTGTGAACCTGATATTTTTGAAATTTCTTGACAAAATTATATGATTCTTTCTCCATGCATGGCCAATAATATCCCAAATGGAGGAGTTTCTTAGCTAGAGTTATTCCACTCGAGTGAGTACCACAAATACCCTCATGAACTTCTCATAGGGCCGTTTCAGATTCGTTGCGTTCTAGACATCAGAGTAGGGTACCATCAAGACCTCGACGATAAAGGACATTTGTTATTAAAGTATGTCGGGCGGATTGGCAGATAAAATTTCATTTTTGGTTCCTGGAAAGATCGAGAGGAAGAATATCATCTTTCAGGTAAGCATAGGTTTTTTCGTATATGGAGGTTTCAGTGGTTTCTAGGTGGCATATGGTAACGAATTCTGATTTATAATGGGAAGGACATGATACTTCTACCATAAACTCATAACAAACATGCTTCTCAGGCAATTGTAGCAATGAAGCAATTGTAGCCATAGCATTTGCAGCTTTATTTGGAATTTGATCAAACTTGATACTGACAAAGGAGTGTTTTAGATTATCTATTTGCTGCTTGTAGGGCATAAAATTTTCATCTTTTGTTTGATATTCATCATTTACTTGATAAATGACTAATTGAGAGTCCCCATATACCTGTAAGTCCGTGATTTTCCATTGAATTGCTATCTTGACCCCAATAATCAATGCTTCATGTTCTGCCACATTATTTGTACACTGAAACATGAGTCTATATGATTCCAGAATTGTGTGTCCTTGGGGAGAGATGAACAAGATCCCTGCTCCTGATCCTCGTTGTGTATATGATCCATCAAAATATAGTATCCATTGTTGGGGCATTGCTGTCATAATGTCTGCATCTAGAAATTCTATTGTCATTGGGCGATCATCTGGTAGAGGAGCTTCAACTAGCTATTCAGCGATTTCTTGTCCCTTGATTGCCTTTCTCTCGACATATTGAATGTCGAATTCACTTAGGAGCATGACCCATTTCACCAGTCTACCTGTTAAGGCAGCTTTACTTAGTAGATACTTTAAAGGGTCGATCTTTGCAATTAACCTGATTGTATGAGTCAACATGTAGTGTCTCAGTTGTTGAGTAGCAAACACTACTGCTAAGAAAGACTTCTCTATGAATGTATAGTTTATTTCATAGCCATTTAAAGTTCTACTAATGTAGTAGATGGCACGCTCTTTCCCTTCATAGTCCTCTTGTGCTAATAGTGCCCCCAAAGAGATATCTGTCGTGGCAATGTACAAAATGAGAGGCCTTCCTTCTGTTGGTGGTATGAGAATGGGTGGTGACATTAGATATTGCTTGATTTGATTGAATGTTGTTTCACACCTCTCATCCCACTTGAAAACTATATTTTTATGTAATAGGTGATTAAAAGGATGACTTTTGTCTGCCAGTTGGGAGATGAATCTTTTGATTGATTGAAGTCGTCCTTGTAGTGATCTGAGTTGGCTGATATTCTTAAGAGGTGGCATCTCCATAATTGCTTTGAATTTTGTTGGATCCACCTCAATGCCCTTTTTCGAAACAATGTATCCTAATAGTTTTGCTGATGTAACCCCAAAGACACACTTCTTGGGGTTTAACCTGACATTGAATTTCTCCATCCACATGAAGATTTTGTCTAGGATATGTAGATGTCCTTCCCTTGTAGAATATTTTTCCAAGATGTCATCCACATAATCCTCCATGAAAGTGTGCATCATATCATGGAAGATTGTCGTCATTGCTCTTTGATAAGTGGCTCCTACATTCTTTAGACCAAATGGCATGACGTTTTAGCAGAAGGTTCCCCATGGACATGTAAAAGCTGTCTTTTCCTGATCTTCTGGAGCTATTCTTATTTGATTGTACCCAAAGAAGCCATCCATGATTGATAACATGGCATTCCATACTGTTAAGTCCACAATGATGTCTATATTTGGTAGTGGAAAATTATCCTTCAGGCATGCTTTATTGAGGTCCCTGAAATCCGTGCAGATTCTGATACTGTTGTCTGGCTTCGAAACAAGTACTATGTTCGATATCCACTCAGCATAGTCTATAGACCTGATGAATTTAGCATCCAATAATTTCTTTAATTTTGTCTTTACCATCAATGCGATGTGATGATGCATTTTTCTTAATTTTTGCTTAATAGGCTTGATTCCTGTTGGCAAAGACAAATGATGCATAAGCAGATTTAGATCTAAGCCTGGCATATCGGAATATGACCAAGCGAAGTTGATGCTTTTTTCTTTAAAGAAATTGATAAATTCCGGTCTCTCTTGATCAGTCATTGATTCTGCTAGATGTAGAACTTTTGCCTTCTCTTCTGTGCTAATGTCCACGGATTGTGTAGGTTCAACCAGAACTGATGATCTCTCATGATAATGTTCTGGGAGAGTGTCAAATCTTCCATCCTTCAGCGCCTCGGAAAGGTTTTCACCGTTGGATGCATTCTTTATTTTTACTTTTTCCAGATCTAATGCTGCCATAGAATGGTTTTCACCATTAGATCTATTTTCCTTGTTTTCAATTTTGCAATTGGAAGATTTGACACCCTCCTGCCGAGTCATATTGTTATGAGTATTATAGATAAAATTTGTATCAGGTTCGGTATGACATAGGAAATGCACGATGGCATCATCATTTGCAAATTTTGGTATAGTCAAAGGTTCGATAGGCTCCCAATCAATAAGTTCTGGATGGATTAATGGCATGGTATCATCGGATTGATTTATGTCAATGGAGGTAATGGTGAGGACAACAATATCGTCATAATTGTCATTTGGGATATCGAGATCCATGATGGTACCCTCTTCGAACTCATCTAGTTCACTCAAATTTTGTTCGTCCTCACTAGAGTCATCGATATTCAATGATCCCGCGACAAATGGTCTAGACCCAAAGCCTTGGCCCTCCTCACGTGTAGGTGCATATTTTTGAATCATATCATCTGGAATATCAATGAAAATTAGATCACAAGGTAATGCCCACTCATATTCATTTGAGTCTATTTCAGAACCATCTCTAAAGTGAAGGATATTTTCTACAACCGTTTTTGTTAGCTCCTACTTCTCTTCTTCAGAATATCCTAGTCCTGGCTTCTCTTTTGTGTGGAGAGTGAGAGGTGTGATAGGTTCTATGATTCCCTCCTTTCTTAATCCCACAGTTCCTTGTCCTTCATAACCCATCTTTTCAAGAATGGCCTTTCCTTTTCCATACTTGTCTGTGTTGATGTTAACATTTTTGATACCGATATTTGATGTTGATGGTTCTTCATCCTTGTATAGCCAATCCAGGTTTGCTTTGTTGTTCATTTCTTCTGCTATGGTTCCGGATTTTACAAATGTTTCTTGAAGAACTGTGCTAGGTAAAGATGTTGGAGGTTTGATCATTGATGGTTGACCATATGTCCTAGGAGATGGCATTAACTGTGATAAGTTAAGCGATTGCTCCATTGAGTACTATCCCATTCCTTTATCTGTCAACTGAACTTGCTTTTGAAATTTGTCTGATAGAGAAGTTTGTGGATCCGGATTGTTTGTTTCAACATGAATTGTTTCTTTTTCTTTACCTTTCTTTTCCACCCACTTGGTAGTGATACTAGGACGTTCTTCTTCTTTTGATGAATTCAAACTTGAAGCTTCCCTATTGTGAGGGACAAAGGTGTCTTGAGATATTCTCAATGTGTCACAATGTTGTGGATGATTATAATCAACAGCTAGAGTTACCTCTTGTCCGTTTACTGGAAACTTTAGGCATTGATGGTATGTAGAAGGTACGACCTGCATTTCATGAATCCAGGGTCATCCTAAGAGTATGTTGTATGTCAAATCTCTTTCCAATACTTGACATGCTATATGCTTCATCATGGGTCCCACTTGAATGGGTAATACAATTAAACCTTTGGACGATCTTTCCTCCTCATCATATGCCTTGATGGTCATTTTCCTTCGAGCATCAATAGCATCGTCAGAATATCCTAGTGCAGGGACTAATTTGAGGGTGCAAATGTTCAGACTAGCTCCCCCATCTATTAGAACTCTCTTAATGCGATGATTATGGATACATACTTCGATATGCAATGTTGTATTATGTGGATGGTTTAATGAGACATCATCCTGTTCAGAGAATGACAGACAATGCAGGGTAGTCAGATGTCCAACCATAGCTTGGAATTGACAAAAATCCAGATTCTTTGGTACGGTTGTGGCAACTAATGCTTGTTCGAGAACTTCCTTATGTGATGGTGACAATTTAAGTAGTTCCAGTATCGATATTTGTGCGGGGATGTTTTGCAATTGATCGACAGTATTATAATGAGATTGAGGCATAACCGCACGTTGAGATCCCACTCCTTTTAATACTACCTTGGCTTGCCACCTAGTCATGACGTTTGCCGGTTGATGTTCTTGATTCTCTCGGGGGGTGTTTTGCATGTGATCGATAACATTATAATGCGATGGAGGTGGAACTGCATGTGTGGAGCCAATTCCCTTTAACATTGCCTTGAATTGTCCCCTAGTTAGCACATTGGCTGGTTGATGTTCTTGATTTTCTCTGATTTTTAAGACATTTATTTGATTATCAGAGTTTTGCACACTTTGGAGTAAATCCAAAGAGGTAATGTTGTTGGTTTCGTTTTCATCAATGTTATCACTAATTTTTTGATCATTTTTGACTTCAGATAGACAAAGGATTGTTTTGTCATAGATATGATTGACGTTCTTTCCTTTGTTGTTTGAAGAGGATGATGCTCCTTTGTCATAATTTGGCAAAGGATCCTTGAATACTGAATGATCATTATTATTTTGAGGTTCCTCCACATACACTTTGTTGTTGTCCACCAAGTCTTGTACTGCATGTTTCAACTCCATATAGTCATTTTTTTTGTAACCCTTGTTATTATGAAAGTTGCAATAATCAGCATCATTCCACCATGATGGTTTGACTTTTGGATCCCAGAACCTAGCTTCCCGTGCAGTGAGAAGGCCTCTGGTAACTAATTCTTTCATTGTTGATTCCATTGTTTGACCCAAAGGTGTGAACCTTCGCCGATTTGACGGTTGTTGATATGACTGTGGTTTTATGATTTCATTGCTTTGTATGGTATTTGACTTGATATTTTGCTCGTTGTTCTGATTCTTTGATGTGGATGCGGTCAATTTGAAAATTGGTTTGACGTTTTGGGGATCATTTTTTGTCTCATTTGTGTTTCGATTCTTTTGCCAAAATTTTGGCTTCTCACCACTTGAGTATTGATTTGAGGAGTCACTTGTGTTGTTTGTTTTATCATTGAAATGCTTGATAACTCCTCTCTTGACTAACGCCTCTTCAATTTTAAGACCATTTTCTATCACTTTCTCAAATGTTGGAGGACATTGTAGTTCCAATCTATAACTCATTTCTTTCATCAAATTTTCAATGAACAATTCCATCTTCTCTTCTTCAGGAATGGATCTTGGATATCTAGCGAACAAGCGTCACCATCTTTGGAGAAAAGACAAGAATGTTTCTCCTTTGTTTTGTTTTAGATTGTAAAGATCTTTGATAGTAACATCGTGTTGGATGTTGAATGAGTATTGAGAGATAATTCTATTGATGAGTTCCTCAAAAGTTCTGATACCTGGTTTTAACTTCGAAAACCACTCCATGCATAATCCTCCCAAACTCCTTGGGAATAATCTCATTAAATAAGTTTCCTCTTGGGAAAACTCAAGAATCATTGTTTTAAATTCTCTGATATGATCTATTGGATTCGTTCTTCCATTATACTTATCGTATTTTGGGATCTCACAATGTCTCGGAAAAGGTATCAAGTCGGCTGTTGCGTCGAAAGGATAAGGACAAATGTCCTGTATCACATCTCTTTGTAGTACCTTTCGTCATATCTTGTATTTGTTGCTGTAGCATTTGCATCTGTGATGTTAAAGTAGCAACCGGATCTATTGTTTGCGTAGGTTGTAGTATCTCAGTCTCATTCATTTCAGGTGTTTCCTTCAAACGGTTTATATCAAAATATTTTGGAAGTTTAGCCCCTGATTCGGCTAACATTAAAAGATATTTTTCCATGTCTTGTTCTAGAATTTTTTTCATAAATATATGAAACTTGGGATCTTGTTGAGCCACTTGGATATCCTCTGGAGTTATTTCGGTTCAAATTGTTCCAAGGATTTTCCTCTGCCATTGCTTGGGATTTTAAAATTTCTTGCTCTAAGAGTCTCTGTTTTTGGTACCTAGTGAAGATTGGCATACAAATTTTAACCCTTTCTTCTGAAATGTTGATCTTATTTGCTGAAAAATGTCAATTTTAAATTTTTAAAACAAAGTCAAATAAGATGACTGATCTTATTGATGAGACAATGTTAAAAATTTGATTACTATACTTGGTTTCGTGATGAAGGATGATAGTATCCTGATAATGAAACTTCAGTGTAGTAATTGATTGTGTATTTGATTTTGACACTTGTGATTTGCAAGATCTTGTTTCAGTTGATAAGTTTGGAAATTTGTATAAACCTTTCTGACTTTGGTTCCTAAATAGTGATTTTGATAAGAAGAAATTTGATTCTGATGAAAAATGTGGATAAAATGACAGACTGATGGACTGGTAAAAATTTTGAACTCTTTGTTTTGAAAGCGCTAAAATAGAGGCCAAAAGCACTATTTCCCAAAAGCGCTGGAATAGAGTCCCGAAGTGCTGAAATAGGTGATTGAAGCGCTATTTGGACAGAAGCGCTGAAACAGTGCCCGGAAGCACTGGAGAAAATGACGGAAGCGCTACTTCCCAGAAGCACCGAAACAGAGCCCAGAAGCACTGTAAAAAGTGACAGAAGCGCTATTTTGCTAGAAGCTATAGAGTAATGACTGTAAGCATTAAAACAGTGCCCGAAAGCGCTAAAACAGTGACCCGAAGCACTGAAACAGGTTTTCCAGAACGCTAAAAACAAGACTTTTTAAGACTTTCTATTGCAAAATTTGATTTGGTCTTGTGACATACTTATCAAAGATTGCGGAAGATAAGAATGATGAATCCGTTGGCTATGGTTGTGGAATTGTGTGAGAGCTCTCCTCTGGAAGAAAGCTCGTGAGTAGAGTGGTTCTACTGCGTAATCTAATGTGTGACCCCTAGCAAAATCGTGATATTTGTGGATGAAAGTTCTATGTTGTAAGAGGAGTTTCCAATTTTGATATAGAAAATGCTGTTTTCTCAATTTGTTTCTATAACCGAGAGGTTTCTGGGGTTTTGTGACTTTGATTTTTCTTTTGAGAAATGTGGTGGACTTCCACTTTCGCAGCATGGATTTTTTGATTTGTTTTGACTTGACGTTTTCAGGATGATCTTTAATCTGATTTAAATGAATTTGTGAAAACACGGCAAGCAATTTTGAATAAGTGTTTTAAAATTGAAAAGATCGTGTATGTTCAAAAATCATGAATGATCTTTATTGATTTTGATGGTTGTTTTGACAATTGTACACAAATCAAACAGACTCAGACTTAAGGACAAGTAGGTCATCATTATACTCACAACCCACATCTTGAATTACGTTGATTCACACAACAGTATCACCCCCTAGAGGGCGCCCGTGTTTTTGTCGTTGTCAGGTGCGTACTCAAAGTGACGAAAGTGGATACCAAATCCCTTGAGCAAGCGGTCCTTGGTAATTATATGGTGAGTGTCTTTGGGGTAGATTCTTATGACAATGTATGGATACTGACTCGGCGAGAAACTACTCTATGGTTCGTAGATAGGATTCCGTTCGGTGTGGCAAATAGATAAACTCCCTCAGGAGACCTCCCAATCTTTAGAACAAAGATTTTGGGGATGGTTATCTTGCTCACTACCATCAAGTTGGAATTTCATCAACAACTTGCATTTTTATTATAGTGGGTTGGAAAACTTGGCTTTGGTTGTTCCCACTTAGGTCGTTCCCGTAGGGTAAGTACTTTTTCCCACTACAGCAGGCCTGCTAAAGGATTTAATAAAGCATAAATGACATGAAATAAAAGTGAATCTGGCACTTTGGTCACCCAGTTAAGGGGAGAGCATAAGCCTAATCACCACAAACACAACATATAAGTTTGTTATATTTTTAAAAGCCCAAAAAGAAATTTTATAATCTATGTGAAGGTGTTGCTTCACAGAAATCATGATGTTCTTTTTAACTTCTACTGTAAAAATGTGGTGACTATCCTAGGATTGATAGATTTGCTTTAAGAAAAACAAGAAAGTGACTATCGTAGATTGATCAAATTTAGAAAACTTTGGAGTGACTATCCTAGATTGATCAATTTTAGAAATCTTTGAAGTGACTATTCTAGATTGATATGTTTTAGTCCAACTGTGAAAAAAATTAAAATCTGGCCGCGGATGCATCGAATCTAGATTGATTTTACAAAAGCGTTGGAATATTGTCCCGAAAAGCTAAAACAATGACCATATGCGCTAAAACTCGAAAGCGCCAAAATAGGACCCCAAAGTGCCAAAGTTTGCCCTGGAAGCGCTAAATCACCGGATGTGCTAAAACAGTGATCAGATGCGCTAAAACAGTGACCGGAAGCGCTAAAACATTTTGACATAAATTAGACATAGGATATCTAATTCATTTTTGAGAGAATATAGATAGAATATTCTTTTTTGCTTTAATTCAAATATTTTTGATTTATTTTAAATTAGCAAAAGAGGGATAAATAATTTAATAAAACGAACTATAGGATAGTTGTTTATTAAATTAAACATAAGAATATGATAATTAATAAATAAAGTGTTTTGTCTTTATTTAATTAATTTAAAATGGATGTGATAAATTGAAATAGGGATTTGATAATTAAATCGAACAAATATTATATGTGAACTATATAAATAAATATTTCTATTTATTCGATAGTAGAGGAAATTGGGATAATTAATCAAATAATTTGTATTTAATTAATCAGATGCTCCAGACCAATTTTAGGTGTATACAATGATTTATGAGGGTTTTAATTAAAGTTATGCCCAAAAATTTACAACCAAAACAAAGCTAAGGACAAGACACAACAAATTTTGACCACAAAAATAAAACTCTCACATAAGTTCATTTTCAAACAATTACGAGAGGACCTAAGGGGTTAGACCTATGCCTTGGGGGCTCATCTCTAATGGCCTTGCTTACATGACATGCAGAGGCTTCGTAGTTTGAGAACTTGAATTTGATCCAACTCATATTTGATCAACCAACAATAACACATAACTTCTAAGTTTGATCGATCAACAATAATACATAACTTTAGTATGCAATGCCCTATTACCAAGACCACGACATAAATCTCACCAAAATACAAATGTACGATTAGAATAGAGATGTATAGACTGAAAAATAAGCACTTCTTCAACCCAAGAAAGATTGTAGACCTTGACACAAGAGATTGATTTCCATATAAGGACAAAATGAAGGCTGGAAAGATGTATAGACTGAAAAAAATGAGCACACAAGAATAACTTTAGTTATGTGGGAACATCTCCCCGCCTAAACAATGACAATGTTCTGATTGTTCAAGCTTTGTTTAAATCCAAGTTAATTATTAACAGTTTTCAGTAGATCGTCGCTCACTAACTTCTACAAATAGTGATTTAGATACAACTACTTTAGTAACCATGAATGCTAAATGAGGGAGCATTTTTGGGAAAGGCTTTAACAACTTTTTAGTGATTGATGATTTTCAGGCCGCTTAAACAATCTATTAGGAAATGTAGGTAAAAAAAATATCATGATATAAATTCCTCCCTCAAACCACTAAAGATCTGATGTAGTTTTAAATGGTTGCCAAGTAAAAAATGGAGATAATTTTTTAACTAATCATCTACAATTCTCTTAAACAGTATATTCATTGTTCTTACATACCGCAGTAGTGGTCTAGACCTGACCATTCATGCCCAAGGAATTTAAATCGTGAACAAGGAAATTAGATCCCTTGGCTTATACCAAACTCAAATAAACAAACCAAGATACAAATAGAAGAATCCATACATGATAAAAATCACGATTTAGTGATTAAATTAAATTAAATAAAAAAATAACCAACCTTCGAATCGTGCACAAGCTGCTCGAGCTTCCAAGGCGGATTTCTTCCAGAGGTGCACATGGCCCTTCGTTAACTTCACATAATGTGATATATTATCATCTTCTGCTAATCCTTGATTCCCATTCTATTGGAGGTCATACGCCTTTGCATAAATTCATGTGTACATTGCAATAATCGTAGTGTGTAGGAGGATTCCCACCACAATGTACACAACTTCCACAAAATGTCTGAACCCCTTCTTATTGCATTCTCATCCCTTCAATTTGTTTTCTTCTGAAATTGCATTCTCCCACTTGCCTCGTAGTCTTCAACTTTTACTCTGAGTTCATTAAGGGACGTAGGTGTAGATCCAACCCTCCTTCCACACAATTCCCTGCTACTTGTTGTGTGACGTTGGTCACTCAATTAACTCCCATCATGTGTTCCAATGCTTCAATTCTTTGCTTTTTTTTGGTTCACGTCAGGTGTACCTTCATGCAAGGTGCATGTCCTTTATTAAGATTTGGCGTAGAATGTTTAAACTCCCTAATTATCTCATTTGATGCCATGACGCTTACTTCAGTTAGGAGCAAGATGTTCTGGTTCGATTCTAGAATACTTAGAAATGTAGAACATTTCACCTCAAGTCTAGAAAGATAACGTGGTAGTTTTAAAAAAATAAAATTATTGTGATGATTTATTTTCAGTATATATATAACATGGTAATAATAGATTATTTAGAATGATTGCACAATTCATCAATTTAATTCAACTTATTATCACTTAAGAAGTATTTGCAACTATTAAACAAAAGGCGAGGCCTTACAAATTCTAGGGTTTCAATTATGATTTCATTTCATTTTAGTTTTAATTTATTTTAGGGTTTTGTTTTTCAAAGTTAATTTTATTTAGGTTGTAATTTAGGGTTTTAGTTTTATTTTAGGTGATTTAAATTTAGGATTTAGGGTTTGAATTTTGATTTTAATATATTATATGTATTTTTTAATATTCTTACCTTAAAGCTTGACATTAAAATCTTAATTAAAAACTAACAATCACACCTTGGTGTGCAATGGGTACGAAGAGGTGTGGAAGGTCAATTAGGAAAAAAATAGTTTTTTTTTTTTGCATACATTTGTTTAGTAGATGAGTTCAATTGGCAGGTCATTTAGAAAATGATTTTGTTTATATACTACTACTACTACTACTACTACTACGGGTACGAAGAGGTGTGGAAGGTCAATTAAGGAAAAAATAATTATTTTTTTTGCATACATTTGTTTAGTAGATGAGTTCAATTGGTAGGTCATTTAGAAAATGATTTTGTTTATATACTACTACTACTACTATATTATTAATTTTATTTTATATTTTTATTATATACTAATATTATTATATTTATTTTTTAATTTTATGTATTAACTATTATATACACCACATTAATCTCAGACCTAAGTAATTTACTTTTTCTAGCTATAAACTTCTCTATAAATTTCTCCTCAATATGTCTTTGGATTAGATGCCTTCACTAACTCAATAGATGATTAATGTAGAGACCAAGAGCCTTGAAAGCTATGACTAGGGTAAACATTGAACAACATAAATAATTTTTATATAGTATATTATTATAAATTATTTATGTATTATATAATTTAAATATAAGTATAATAAATAATATAATAATATATAATAAATAATGATAATCTTGTACGAGTATTATTATATTTAAGATTATATATATATATTAATATATAATAAAACAACTATAATTATTATAGAGATGTTATTTTATAATATATAGTATTAATATTATAGTTATTAATATATAATATATTTATTAATAATATATAACTTTAATATGTAAAAAATATATAGTATTAATAATATTATATAATAGATCATATTATATAAGATGTGAGTCTTACCTGTACAATATAAGATATTATATAAGCATATCTCCCTCTCCATTTTCTCTTCCTTTCTCTTTCTCTCTATATATTTATCTCCTTAAGTGTGCAATGGGTACATTGAAGAGATCTTAAAGGTGAATTATCATATCCTTAATCAAATGACATGCTACCTTGAGCATAACTCCTCAAGGACACATGCCATCCTTGGATTGTTGACATGAAACAACCAATCCAAAGTTAGTTTCTCTTTTCTCTCTCTTTTCCCTTTGTATCTATTATGTTTCTCTCTTATGCTCTATCTCTCTTTATCTATTCTCTCTCTCTCTCTCTCTCTCTCTCTCTCTCTCTCTCTCTCTCTCTCTCTCTCTCTCTCTCGATATCTATCTATCTAAATTTGTCTCTCTCATTCTATATCTTTTGAGTTTCTCTCTTTTTATTAGCTGATAGGCTATGTAATGTGTGAGATTTGAGCATGAAACAAGTCTCACACCTGCAAACCAGTATTGAGTCATTGAAAAACAAGTTTCAGCTACCATTTAATGGTAAACTAGATGCAGTTTAATGGTAAAATCCTCTAAAATATCAGGTAAAAGCCTACAAAATCTCACTTATCACATAAAAGATAGATAAATATTGATTTGACAACTGGATGAGAACATTCTATTTCCATTTGTAGTATTTTTTGTCAATTTGATGACAATTTTATTTCTTCATTTGCATTGGTTTATGTTTTAAATTTGTAAGCAAATATTTCATAATAAGATAGTACTTAATTTCTTTAAAGAAAAAATCTAGATTTGTCTAAATTTATTTCATTCCATTATTTAGCACTTATTATTAATTGCTTAATCTAGCCACATGCAACTAGAACTTGCAGTGCATCCATGCACAAATACATACTCTAAAATATTAACATACGTATAGTTTTCTATTGGCATAATCCTTGAACCTCCTTTAGGTGCAAGTTGTTGGAAGTGAAGTCCAACCATCACTACCCTTTTATCTTCCTCTTCACTTGTCTGAAGAGTTGATATAATTCCCTTCTCATTCTTTCTTTTGTGTAGATTAAGACTGATGTATTTGGGTTGATTAATAAAATAGTGTGACTTGCTTTCCTTGGTGGATGTAGCCATTTTGATGTTGAACCACGTTAAATATTAATCTTTATTTTGCAATCATTACTCTTGTTCTATTTTATGTTTCTTTGCTATTATTGTTGCGTGATTATCTCAACAATTGGTATCAGAGCTATGGTGTTCGATCACTCGGCATGAGAGATTTGAGTTTAAGTGGGAGCAATGTTGTCTGACGAAGGAAGTCGTTAGAAATAACAAGGAAGGTCAAAATACAAAGGGAGAGATGTTGGTTGTTGGTTTTGTGGAAAGAAAGGCCACATCAAGAAGAATTGTTGGTCTTTAAGAAGGTTGAAAATCAGCCAAAAGAAGATGAAGCAAACTCGATATGTGAAGAGGTTGTTGGTGCAACAATTGGTGTTATTATTTTAGCCTCGAAAGAAATAGAAACAAATGTTTGAGTGCTTGATTCGAGAGCATCGTTTCATGACACTCTATCTAAGGAGTATTTTAAAAACCTACAAAGCGATGATTTTGGTAAGATCTTTCTTGGAAACAATAAATCTTGTGATGTTATTGGCAAAGGAGATGTTTTGTTAAAATTAACAAATGGAAATAGTTGGCTGCTACGGGATGTTAGATATATCCCTCAACTTAAACAAAATCTGATTTTAGCTGGACAGTTGATTTCTCAAGGATGTAAAGTCACTTTTGAATCCAATAGATGAAAATTAACAAAAGGGGCCTTGGTAATTGCTTGGGGCAGCAAAGTAGGCACCTTGTATGTAGTAGAGAGTGGCGTTGAAGTGGGAGTTTTTCATTCCATGCCAACTTTACTATAAAGTGGAAGCTTACAATACCATCAAAGTGTTACCCTTTTGTCCACCACATTTCTAGGTTATTTTTTAAATTTGAGTCCCTCCACCACATTGACTCAAATTTAAAGTAACCTTTGGTGGGTTTTTCGCTTGTCCTCAATGTCAATTGCACTAGAAAGTGATCAAAGACTAAAATGGGTAGAATTATTGCGTTATAACAATACTCTTCTTGTAACCAACCTGAGCCCAAAGGGAATCTGTCTAATCGCTTTGAAATATTTGTGAATCCAACTCTTCCATTTTTCCAAGTATATTTTCCATCTTTTGGTATGCAATCCACAACCAACATGGAAGCAATGAATTCTCTAAAATCTAGCATTACTTTATTTACCTTGACCTTTGGGCTAAGGTACTTAATATTTCTTGTTATTTGAAAAGCATGCCTCTTACTTATATGCCTAAAGATAAGACACCATATAAAATATGGAAAAATAAGAAGTATATGATTAAATACTTGAGAGTATTTGGTTGTGAGTCATTTTCTTATATGCCGAATAAAAAACATTCAAGTCAGAATTTAAGGTTGAGAATTATTTTTCATTAGTATAGTGAAATGTGAGGCTAATGAGCTTTGAAATCTAGTGGCATCAAATTTGTTTACTCAAGGGATATCATATTTAGAGAATATAGAGTTTTATCTAGAGAAGAATGGCCAAAGGTAAATGAGAATCAAAATGTGTATTTTGAACATAAAATAAAGGAAGAAGATGCATTTGCAAATAAGATAGTGTGGATGAAGAGGATGTAGAAACCTCTGGAACAACTTTGAAGTAGAAAAAATGTAAATGCAGTAGGATCTCTACATGATTGTGAAGTTTACGAGGTAATGGAAATCACCTCATATATAGTCCCCCATATTTATAGTGTTTTTTTATTCTAATTTGTATGGATGATAAACCAAAGTTTGTAGGAGAAGCTCTCTTTTAATAAAATCATTTTTTAGAAAAAAATAATCAAAGAGGAGATATTGTAATTGTAATAATATAAAACATAGGACCTACTTGATCTATCTAGTGGAAAAAAAATCGTTGGCTACAGGTGGGTGTTCAAGAAAAATTTCAAAACAAATGGTACACTTAAAAGGTACAAAACAAGATTAGTGGAAAAATGATATTCACAATTTGAGGGAATAGATTTCAACAAAATCTTTTACAATGCAAAGTCAAAATCTATTATATTGTTATTATCTATTGTTATGGCATGTGATTTTGTGGTAGAATATAAATAGATGTCAAAACTACATTCTTACATGGAGATTTAGAGATAAATTTGTGATTTAGTCTAGAGAATTTACAACAAGGGAAAAAAGGGTTTTGTTTTGCATATTATAGAGATATCGATATGGGTTAAAATAATCACCTCAAAAATAGTATAAAAAAATTGATGCATATGCATTAGAAATAGGTTTTGCAAAGAGTAATATTGATCACTCTGTTCTACAAATAGATTAGTGATCATGTTTTAATTATTGTTGTATATATTCATGATATTCTTATAATTTAAAATAATAAGACATTGATTAAAGAACTCGAGGCTCAATTGTCTAGTAATTTTGGCATGAAGGATTTAGGTGTTCCAAGATTCATACTTGGTATGGAGATTCATAAATAGAGGATTAATAGAAAGTGATGGTTGAACCAAAGGAAATAGCTTGAAACTATTTTGTAATGGTTTGGCATGGATGGAAATTATCATATATCCCTTTACTAGTTAGTTCTAAATTGAGGTCAGAAGTGTCCTAAACCTACAAAGGTCTTAGAGAACATGTAGAATGAATTATATGTAAGTGTGATAGGAAGTCTTATATGTATGTAATGGTTTCTGTAATGACCCAACCCTTTGGTAAAATAAAACTTTCCAAATTTTCATCAAACAAGTAAATAAACGTGCTAACAAGTCATTGCAATATAATTTTTCTTTCTTTTATTGATAATATATGAACAAGATACATATTAAAATTACAATAAAGCTTCCAATTCATTACAATAGCATCACAAGTACAAGGAAAAAAAAAACATACCTTTACAAACATAGCTCCAATGAGCTTTAGAACAAATCTAGTAGTAAGAAGGTCTAGGAATTCGTCCTTTCAAATCTTGGTACTTCAATAGCCTACTGTGGAGGAGAAGCATCACTCTCTGCCAACCACAAACTTATAATGTGGTCCCCCGCACATCTATCATTCGATAGATGCCCCCCCCTTTGATGAAGAGATTGGTAGAGTAACCGATACTGTTAACCAACTTAGCATAGTGTTGTGTCCTACATAACTAGAACCTATGCAATCCGACAACTCTCAAACTAGCATGTAATACATGATCATGATGAACTAACAATGTAATCATCACACAGTCTAAGTGGATGACTGTACATTACACTACTTTGATCAAAGTGTTTCATACAATATTTCTATTGAGGGTCGTCTATCACATACACTATTCAAGGTCAATTTGACTTAGGGCTATTTTACACTACACATAGGTATTGTCCTTCAATGGGTAAATCCGTCACCCCAGACTAACCTACAACATACTAATCTACTTGGAATTATCTACTTAACTGGTAAGTACACAAGCTAGGTATTCCTTCTATGGATTTCCCATCATCCTATATAACCTACATACTTGGATAACTCGACTTACGTGTAAGTATATCAATCCCTCTTCCATACTGGATGCCCTCTCCTAGGAGAATTCATAAGTTTTATAGCAAGTAATTACACAAGCCACTCCCATGCTTATCCTAGGAGTAACACAAGCTTTCCTAGTTAACTTAATAACTTAGCCAATGTACCTCAAGTGATTCTTGCATTCAAATCAAGCCTAGTAAATAATAACTAGTATAAACACCATTCTCCTACTATGGAGTAAATACAAACACATTGCATCTCATGTTCAAACATATCTATTATATTTAAATATCTATGTTGTTCCTCTTATAACATAGTTAAATTCCTCAGCCAAGTAATCTCTTTGACATATCTAGCATAGTTAAATACTTGTGTCATGCTACCTTATCAAAATTTCTAATACAATTAAGTATTTGTGTCAAGCAACCTCTCCTATTATGGAGTACTTAGAATCACATTATAAAAAGTAGCCTAAAGGCTTTAATTCCCTTTTTCAAAAGATAAACATAATTACTTCTTATGCACAGATAGAAAATACATTTCATGCAACCTAATAATTTCTTGCAAAAGAATAGAAGAAGAATATCCCATGCATGTTTAAACATTTATCCCAAATTGATGAAAGAACAGTCCTCACTTCCAACTCAATTCTATTCCTCATAAATTAACACTTTCTTCACAAAATTCCCTCTTTCTCACCCTTAGAAAACACTATTTGAAAAGGTGTATTCCCTAGGTAGAATACGTTACTATCAAAACAACAGTAACACACAGCTCGTTATGATCACTCTCAGAAACTATGGTTTCTTAGTATTATAATGATTGGCTATATGATATGTACTTTAAGTAATTGTAGACTGAACATACAAAATATGCATATGACAATTAGCAAAGGCTAATGGCGACTAATGAGAAGCTTAGAGTAAAAGATGTGGAAATGAATAATGATCAAAATGTAAGTGTGAAGAATGAGGAATGATCAAGAATAAGTGTGAAGAATGAGGAATGAGTGACTATTTATAGAGCCTAGCCCCCAACTCTTTTCCTACAGTTTTGGCATGTGGTTTGCCACCACAACTATTGGAAATTTTCAAATTGGAGGTGGTGCTAACTCCCTGCCTTAATCAACACATAAACCGGTGAATCGTCCTCCAACAATTGACAACATTTTAAGACTAATTCAAAACACATGGAGAAATTAAGCAAATTGACACCTATAGGATTTTCTCTCAGATGTGGCGCTAGACTTCTAAAATGTCGTATTTCAGAAAAAGTCATTGATAATTTTTGAACACATAGCCTTCTATAGGCTGAGTCAACCAGCTTCTTTGCCTGTGTTGGATTTTATTGACTCAGTCATGACTCAAATGCCTTACAGTTTTTTCTCCATGCGCACATTTTCTAGGTCACGTGAATTTTTGTGATTACTTTCAATTCAATTATTTAACCATGATACAATATGAGTTTGATTTATTTCAAAATTCCAATGCTTAAAAATATATCGATATATATTATTTTATTTATGATGAAAATATAATCAAATGGGAAATAATTCAATTTCCCCAAAGTTCCAAATGATGAATACTTTATTGAATAATAAATATTTCAATTTTCAAAAGTTGAAAGATCAATATTAAATCAATTTAGGAAATAATTCGATTTCCATAGTTTGAATGATAATAATTATATATTTTATTATATATATAATTATAATTTTAAATATATTAAACATATATAACTATAATATATATATATAATCTTTAATATATAATTACATATATATATATATATATATATATATATTTAACAAATATATATATTATGATCTAGCTAGCATACATCCTATATATATATATATATATGAAAATTCAGAAGGCAATAATAATAATATTATTAATATCCACATAATACAAGATGTGTGCATATATACATATATATACATATATATACTTGTATATACCTCTATGTACATGTATGCGTAGGTATACCATATCGATGCATCTATATGAGCACATCCATTTGCCAACGTATACTTGTATCAATATGTATATACGTATGTGTACATGTATATACTATATATATGTATATATGTCCACTTCCGATTCACTTACATCCATTTACGTTACAATCATTATGATCATAATATCACAAGACAAATACATAGATAAACATCACTTACAAAGCATGCAAAAGTAAACGAGACTCCTAATGCAATCATACAAGCTATGGATGAGTTACCTAAAACCCACACAAACTGACACAGTTTACTCAATCTAAGGTGACATGTGTGTATGATCAGATAGTTTACTTTACCAATTACCCGGCCAAGCTCGTCTCCTAAGTGATACTTCCCCTCCCCTTGGAGAATGAACATTTACCTACAACCACTAGCACATACCTTAACAGTCCTTTGTTCACAACAATAAGCAACATATATATAAACATCTTTAAAGTTAGAATAACAATAATTCAATAACCATCTATTCACATATATGTAGTATTTCACCATGAATAACATCAATTGAGATAACATAAAATGAAACAACATCAAATGAGATAACATTAATATTGATAAAAAGGTACAAGCATTTCCAAATTTCACATTACATTCTTATTTACCCTATGTAATAATAGTAAAAAGTAATCTCACAATTTGGGGTGTAACATACTTCCCCCCTTGTGAATCATCGACCTCGATGATTTATAGCCTTTTAACGTACAGTTAAAGTCAAATAAATTTTTACTTACAATTATCAAAATACGTGTTTTACAAAACACTCATCCTATGTAGACCTTGTCTTTCCTAGACCTTGCTTCGGGTAGCCTCACTATCGCATAGGGAAAACTTGTATGCCTCACACATACTTACTCTCCCAAAGAGTTTTATTGCACATACACATCCAATATATAATAATAACTATACACATAATGATCTCAAATCATTGGCCCATGAATTCATCCTTAGTATAATCCCAATAGAAAAGGAAATGTCGATGTATTGTACACTACATTGTGGGTCCCATCCTTTCCCTTTGGTATTTACACTTTTAGACAACTCATAAATCGAGTCCGTTTGTCACTTACACGCCCATTTTTCTTACCATAAAGTACTTTCTCTTGATCACTTGTCCATCTTGAGCATAATATTGCTTCTGGACACCTATCAAATCTTGATACTGCTTCATACTTAAGCTTTGTATCGACAAAGTTTCATAGATCACTTCGATCTATTACTCCTTTTTGACATTCTATCAAGTCTATGGTTTACCCAATCTCTAAGCCTATTTCAGCTTAATAGAGTTTCCAACCTTTCCTTTTTATATAATGGTCTAAACTTCAATGTTGAAGTTTATAAATCATTCAAGATTCAGTCTACCATTTTCACTTACTTGACTATAATAATGTATTTCACATTCGCTCAACTGAATGTTTCATAGTATGATCATAGTTTACACAACCCTATCATTATTTCCTAAACTGAAATAATCTTTCTGGATTACTAAGCAACTACTTGCCCACAATATATTATTTAGGACCAAAATCCTATAAGTCAAGTTTCCAAAAATTGTTGGTTACTTCGATGAGTTTATCCACTTAAGAACATTATGTCAGTTCTACTAACATAGACAGATTGATATGTCTTGTGTTCTACCATTTTCCTTCTAGAATTTTCAAGAGAGTATTCATGTTCTACCAATGATGACGTCTGGTCCTTATTTCCTAGCATACTAGACATTACCTTGCCACATTTTGTGTAGCCTCTTACTCTATCTTTTTCCAGGTTATAGTGGTTTCTCATCCGATAATTTCCGTTGTCGTTCTAATGTCCTAAATCTGACATTAATTTCCTCATTCCATTCCCGAATCTTCCAGGATTTTGGGTACATAGGTTATTTTATATCCAATAATAGTCTATTATTTTGATTAAGTGAAAACCTATTTTGGTCTCACACTATCATTAATTCCTATGTGATACTGGTTATAAATTTTGTGGAGATAAATCCCATTTATAATAGGACACCCACAACTTGGATCTCTTCCGTCCTCAGATTATTTTCAAAGATGTAATTCATCTTTTTACTCAATCTAATTTTCTCGATATAATTTGGTACTAATTTCGAGTATTAATCCCTGTTCAATCATGTTGGTCCCTAGATGATATCAAATTTAATTGCATACCTAATCATCAAACATGATCACTTCTTGCTATCTCCATAGATTCTCTTAATCATATAGGAGAGTCTCAACTTCAGTATATCCTTTTTGAGCACAAGTAACAATTACGGTGTTCTACTACATAAAATTTTCAACACTTCTTGCTAAGTGAAAATTCTATGATGTTCCGACATAACTATAGATGCTTCCCTTTGAGAGTGTATCTCTTTTTAATATAAGAGTCTTTCCAATAATATGACTTCCTTTAACTCACTAGGTATCCCACCTACGTTTTCTAATCATATATAACTTTCATAAGCTTAAGTAATTTACACATTCCCATGGGTGAATCTTAATCTCAATATTCCCTCCCAATTCTTAGGATAGAGTCCTCAACCAATGACTAGTCCAGTGTTATAGGTTTCTCTACCCTTATTTGTACCAATCAAGACCAAATGTACAACTCAACCAAATAAGTTATTTCCAACTAATAGGTGTTAAAGAGTAGTCAAGTACATAACCCAACACAATAGGTTAAACCTTATCCCAAGATCTCTCTCTTAATTCGAATGAACTTCTTGTCCCAATTAGGTTATTACAAACCTAGGGTTTCATTCATGAGTAAGGTAGTGATCAATAATCATTCTCAATAATATATTTTGATGTGGTTCACATAACGTCACATCCTACCTTACCTTTATACCATCTTTACGGCTTATGGCTAAACCTTTTCATCCCAAGGTCTTTTAGCATTGTAAGCTATAGTGTCAAGTCATTTTTTGACATGGATATATTTCATAATATGTAATATTACTTCTTTACATATAGAAATAAAATCGTTATCTAATTCATTCATATAAGGTATGTAGGAATGTAGAGACACTTTCTTCCAATCACGAGTATCCTAAACCTTCCCTTGCCAATCCCATAGGCAATGATCTTCTCTATCATGATCAAATTATCCACCTATCCTTTTCTAAGGAATTGATAATAATATCATTTGATCTTTCAATCAAATAATCATAAGGTATGGAATGAGAATAGGTCATAACCCTTGACCTTTCCATTTATCTTACTCCAAAAATTCCATTACCTTTTTCTTGTGGTCATAAAATGTATGACTTAATTGTCCTTATGAATTGCGAAGAAGTCATTAGTTCTTCTAAACTGAGAACATACCCACTTTTTTGTTGGGTGTTGTATTTAACTCGAGTGAATCCACTCTCTTCCTTCCCCCCTTAGTGTTTTCATAACTTTCGTTCTACTCAAAGTTGAACTTCCAGCATTCAATTGCTTCTTGGGAAAAGGATTTATCATTCCTTGTTGTTGACTTTCCATTACCTTCTCTTGCCTCAATAGCATACTTCAAATATACTCTTTCCCAAAGTTTGATTCATCATTGTTTTTTATCTCATAGATTCAATAACTTGGATCATCCAACAAGAGATCTAATTAATAATCAACAACTTTAGAAGTTAAAAGAGGCACACTAATATTCCCCTCTTCTTTCTAATATCCTTTTTAGTGGAAGAATATCCATACCCATAAAACTTCATTGATTGATTCACCTTTCTACTTAGAGTGTTGTTTTCCTTGCAACTTCTATTGAATTGACACATGGTGCCATACTGTATTCCATTTCCTTTTGGAACTTCTAAATGGATGTTGATTTCCGCAGACATGTTGGTGAGTTCTACTTATAACTCAACCTGGTTTAAAGTGACTTTATTCCCATGCTTGGAATCTTATTCTCTCATAAATTTTTAGAGATACCAAATTTGTTTGGTCTCTTTTCAGATCTTATTCAAAACTCCAATAATCTCATTTATTTTGGTTGGTGGAACCTTGCCCACGTTGTTGATTGTTTCTTTCTGACCATTTCGGTCTTTTCTCATTTCCTAGGTACTAAATTTTTTCTTGCAAGATCCTATCTTTACACAAGAATTAGATTTATGTCATGAGTTCTCCAACCCTTGTGGATACCTCCTTCATTGACACCCTACTTCAATCTAAATTATGTTGTCTTGCATACACATAGATTCGTAGGTGTTTTCACTAAATCCAAGAATTCTTGACTCTTTACAATTGTAGGTTGCTACAATTAAGGTTATCTCATTCCTTCTCATTCCCTTAGAGTCTTATAAACTATATTGTAGGATAAGGTACATACTGGTTACTAACCCTCCTACATAACTTGATTGCATAATCTTCCACAATCCCAAGTAATGTCATAAATTGTTGGTTTAGGAATTCCTATTCCAGGGACGAATCTTTAACTAGTCCCAATTTACACAAGTTAATAAGGTTCTCATCTTCCTTTTCACTTCTCTAAGTTCTTTTCTCTTGTTGTTGTGGTAAAAGAAATTTTCAACCATTATCCTCTGATAAGGTTTACGCATTGTTTGTAATGAGCTCATAGGTTTTAGTGCAAAACCTAGTAGCTCTGATACCACATGTAATGACACAACCATTTAGTAAAATAAAACTTTCCAAATTTTCATCAAACGAGTAAATAAACGTGCTAAAAAGTCATTACAATATAATTTTTTTTTTATTGATAATATATGAACAAGATATCATATTAAAATTATAATAAAGATTCTAACTCAATACAATAACATCACAAGTACAAGTAACAAGAAAACATACCTTTATAAACATAGCTCCAATGAGATTTAGAACTAATAGTAGTAAGAAGGTCTAGGAATCCTTCCTTTCAAATCTTGGTACTTCAGTAGCCTGTTGTGGAGGAGAAGCATCACTCAGGTGCTTTTTCGCTAACCACATACTTATAATGCGGTCCCCCGCACATCTATCATTCGATAGATGGCCCTCCCTTCGACTAAGAGATTGGCAGAGTAACCGATACTATTAACCAACTAAGCATAATGTTGTGTCCTCCATAACTAAGACTTGTGCAATCCGGCAACTCTCGAACTAGCATGTAATATGGGATCACGGTGAACTGATAGTGTAATCATCACACAGTCTAAGTGGATGTTTGTACATTACACTACTTTGATCAAAGTGTTTCATACAATGTTTCTACTGAGGGTCATCTATTACATACACTATTCAGGGTCGATTTGACTTAGGGCTATCTTACACTATTCATAGGTATTGTCCTTCAATGGGTAAATCCGTCACCCCAGACTAACCTACAACATACTAATCTACTTGGAATTATCTACTTAACTGGTAAGTACACAAGCTAGGTATTCCTTCTATGGATTGCCCATCATCCTATATAACCTACATACTTGGATAACTCGACTTACGGGTAAGTATATCAATCCCTCTCCCATACTGGATGCCCTCTCCTAGGAGAATTCATAAGTTTTATAACAAGTAGACAAGCCACTCCCATGCTTATCCTAGGAGTAACACAAGCTTTCCTAGTTAACTTAATAACTTAGCTACTGTACCTCAAGTGACTTGCATTCAAATCAAGCCTAGTAAATAATAACTAGTATAAACACCATTGTCCTACTATGGAGTAAATACAAACGCATTGCATCTCATGTTCAAACATATCTATTATATTTAAATACCTATGTTGTTCCTCTTATAACATAGTTGAATTCATCAGCCAAGTAATCTCTTTGACATATCTAGCATAGTTAAATACTCGTGTCGTGCTACCTAATCGACATTTCTAATACAATTAAGTATTTGTGTCAAGCAACCTCTCCTAGTATGGAGTACTTAGAATCACATTATAAAAAGTAGCCTAAAGAATTTAATTCCCTTTTTCAAAAGAAAAAGATAATTACTTCTTATGCACAGATAGAAAATACATTTCATGCAACCTAATAATTTCTTGCAAAATAATAGAAGAAGAATATCCCATGACTGTTTATGCTTACCCCAAATTGATGAAAGAAAAGTCCTCACTTCCAGCTCAATTCTATTCCTCATAAATTAACACTTTCCTCACAAAATTCCCTCTTTCTCACCCTCAAAAAACACTATCTAAAAAAGGCGTATTCCCTAGGTAGAATACGTTACTATCAAAACAACAATAACACACAGAGTTATGATCACTCTCATAAACTATGGTTTCTTAGTATTATAATGATTGGTTGTATGATATGTACTTTTAGTAATTGTAGATTGAACATACAAAATACGCATATGACAATTAGTAGAGGCTAATGGTGACTAATGAGAAGCTCAGAGTGAAAGACATGGAAATGAATAATGATCAAAATGTAAGTGTGAAGAATGAGGAATGATCAAGAACAAGTGTGAAGAATGAGGAATGGGCGACTATTTATAGAGCCCAACCCCCTTGACTCTATTCCTATAGTTTTGGCATGTGGTTTTCCACCACAACTGTTGGAAATTTTCAAACTGGAGGTGGTGCTAACTCTCTAGACCTTAATCAACACATAAACTGGTGAATCGTCCTCCAACAATTGATAGCATTTGAAGACTAATTCAAAACACATGGAGAAATTAAGAAAATCAACACCTACAAGATTTTCTCTCAGATGTGGCACAAGATTTCTAAAATGGCGGATTTCAAAAAAAGTCATCGATAATTTTTGAACACATAGCCTTCTACAGAATGAGTCGGTTAGCTTCTTTGCCTGCATTGGATTTTATTGACTCAGTCGTGGCTCAAACACCTTACAGTTGTTTCTTCCTGCGTGCATTTTCCAAGTCGAGCGAATTTTCGTGATTACTTTCAATTCAATTATTTAACCATGATACATTATGAGTTTTGATTTATTTCAAACTTCCAAAGCTTAAAAATATATCGATTCAAATTATTTTATTTCCAAATGTTCGGTGATGAAAATATAATCAAATGGGAAATAATTCGATTTCCCCAAAGTTTCAAATAATGAATATTTTATTGAATAAGAAATATTTCGATTTCCAAAAGTTGAAAGATCAATATTAAATCAATTTAGGAAAAAATTGATTTCCAAAGTTGTGAATAATATTAAATTGATTAGGAAATAATTTGATTTCCATAGTTAGAATGATAATAATTATATATTTTATTATATATATAATTATAGTTTTAAATATATTAAACATATATAACTATAATATATATATTTAATATATAATTACACACACACACACACACACATATATATATATATTGTGAGCTAGTTAGCATACATCCGATATATATATGCAAATTCAAAAGACAATAATAATAATATTATTAATATCCATATAATAGAGGATGTGTGCATTTATGCATCCACATGAGCATATCCATTTGCCAACATACGTTTGTATCAATATGTATATACATATGAATACGTGTATATACTATATATATATATATATATATATATGTCCACTTCCGATTCACTTACATCCATTTACATTACAATCATTATGATCGTAATATCACAAGACATATACATAGATAAACATCACTTACAAAGCATACAAAAGTAAACAAGACTCCTAATGCAATCATACAAGCTATGGATGACTTACCTAAAACCCACACAAACTAACTCAATTCACTCAATTTAAGGCGACGTGTGTGTATGCTCAGATAGTTTACTTTATCGGTTACCCGACCAAGCTCTTCTCCCGAGTGATACTTCCCCTCCCCCTAGAGAATGAACATTTAGGTGCAACCACTAGCACATACCTTAATAGTACTTTGTTCACAACAATAAGCAACATATATATAAACATCTTTAAAGTTAGAATAACAATAATTCAATAACCATCTATTCACATATATGTAGTATTTCACCATGAATAACATCAATTGAGATAACATCAAATGAAACAACATCAAATGCGATAGCATTCATATTGATAACAAGGTACAAGCATTTCCAGATTTCACATTACATTCTTATTTACCCTATGTAATAATAGTAAAAAGCAACCTCACAATTTGGGGTGTAATAGTTTCTACAAGGCTAAACATTGCTTAAGCAATGAGATTTTTAAATAAATTCATGTAAAATATTAGCAGAGAAAACTAGACTTAAGTGAAAGGAGTTTTGAAGTGTTTGAAAGGAACTCTAGATTATTGTTTGTATTATCATGGTAAAAATTATGTTGGCAAGGTGTTAAACATACACAACTGTATTGCTTCAAACTAACCTAGAGATCCAAATAATCAAAGGTCAACTAGTGGTTATGTCTTTATTCTATTGGAGTAGTAAATTGGATGAGTTAATGGTAGTAGACATTTTCTTTACCCACTACTACAAAAAAGTGCATAACTAGAACACATACTTGCAAGGAATAAATTTGGTTACAAAGATTTTGTAATAGTATTGATTTTAAGGGTTATATACTATTGAACAATTTGTTTGGACAAATATCTTGTTTACAATGCTAGGATTAAACATGTGGATGTGTAGTATTATTTTGTAAAAGTGATGGTTGGGGCAAGGAAAATTCAAATGGAGAAAATTGACACTTTGTTAAATATTGTCGATTCTTTAACAAAACCTATAAGTATTGCTAAATTTTGTGCTACAAAGATGCAATGGGCTTATCCCTTTCTCGTGCATATTATCTTCCCAATGCAAATCATTAGCTCTCTTGTGATAAAATATCAAATGGGAGGATGTTTGAAACTTTGGTGTGTTATTCACGTACAAAATGTTTCTTAATGAAAAGATTGGTGGATTGTTTAAGATCTTGTCAAATAAAAAATTTATGTGATGAGTTATGGTGAAAGTTGGAAATGGTATGGCATAAAGGTTTATTATAGCCCAATGATGGTAACAATCATAAGACATTTGGAGAAGAGCTCACAACCACATCTTAGTCTAAGTAGTTTTGAAATATGTATAATAGTGCAAGTGTACATGCATCATTGTTGGAGTGCATGTACGACAATAAGTGAAGACATGTAGATGTTCTAAAGGATGCTCAAAGATACTATAGATAGTTAAAAGCAATCAAGTAATCTCTCTTACTAAAAGTCATATTTAATTTTTGGTTATGATACATGAAGGCATGTTCACACTTGAGGTGTTTTGATCAAGAACCTTTGACTACGTTTATGCGACAATATATAATCATATTTGGCGATTAATCATGTGGAGAGGTCATGTTTAGTACTATGTATGGCATGCTAACATTATGGTGAGTTCATGTTATGGTTAGTATTCCATGAGTGGTTATGAGTGTTGAGATGGTTGGGATTCCACATAAGTCTCAAGTTTATAAAGTTCTTGTAGAAATGGAATAAGATTGATTAATGGTGATGGTGCATTGTTGCCTAAAGGTGTCATAGTATTGTGTGAAGGTTATATGTCATAATTTGCAAAGTGAGGAAGGTGTAGAGGAGTCTTATTGTATTTAATTTTTTTTCCTTGATTAATACAATTGCAAAAAAATAATTGGTGGGTTTTCTACTATAATGTCCCTTTCCATGGAGTAGTCAGGAATGACCCATTTAACCTATTTTGTTCTCATAGGTTAATTTCGGGCAATGTAAGAGAATAAATGAATTAATCAAATAAAATTGTCCAATAAAACAAATTTTATAAATGAATTTACTTTAATTAATTTAATATAACAACTTAAATAAATTTAAAAGAAGAAATATTAAGTCACTTTATAAAAATGCTTTAATGAAACATTTAAGTAAAATGTTATAAAAGTTTATGAAAAAATATAAAAGTGAATTTAAGAGTTCATTTGCTTATACTTGTTTATTTTCTCTATTATGAAGTTTGGAGCTTTTGTGAAGCAAACCCTAAGAAGAATCAATTTCAGTGATGAAATGTCCTTCCTAACTGATTGCAGGTGAAATTACTGTGGATTGAATGAATGCACAATTTGCAAAGTCTTGCAGACAAAGACTAATTGTTAGTGAAATTACAATGACTATTAGGAAGCATTTGGAATACCATATTTGAAGTCTACCGGAGAATCTAATACCTCAGTTAGTTGGGCGACTGTCATTATTGAAAGATTTCAATTTGGACGCCATTCTAAGAAGATTGTGTGGGGTGGGCGTGGAGGTTATTTCCTTGGCTAGTGGGCGTGAAGTTGTATTCTAGTTGAGTAGATTAGATGCATTCACATCATTCTTCAGTGAGTCGACTTCATTTTGGAAGTGGGTATGATGATCGTGGGCTTGTAGAGGCTGTTTTGGTACACAATACCTCTAAAAAGAGCCGTTTGAGAAGTTGTTTGACTTGTACAGGTTTGTGGGACTCATAGAGATCCTTATTTTGCTAGTGTAGGCCTTATTTGAAGGCGTAGTAGACTTATGTGATTGAGGTGAGTGATCTAGAACCTGCAAACCAAGTACATGTTGGGCTGCTCATGTAGTTTACATACTGTTGTAGCTATTAAAAAGATCAGAAGTTAGATTATTATCTGTAATTTAGTATCAGCAGTTTAATTAAGGAAAGACCATTATTATTTCAGTTTATACATGTTATATGTTCTTCCATCTTTCCATGTGCTATCAATTAATGAACTTTTGCAATGCATCTCACTTCTATTTCCTTCAAAGCACAATTAAAATCAGACTCAAAACATAAATACTTCTTTTTCATTGTGGCGATACATCTCACTTCTATTTCCTTCAAAGCACATTAAAATCGGACTCAAACATAATTATTTCTTTTCACATATTCGCAAAATGTTTGACATAATATACATTGGGAAAGTGCACAAAATTGGAAAGAAAATTGTTAACGAAAAATTGGAAAGAAAATTGTTAACAATTTTTTACAACGGTTTCAGATATATTGATTCTGCCAGCCTAGAGAGTTTTGAAACTTGTAGAATTTGAAATAAATTTATAAATCTTGAGGATAAAACATACATCACTTATTAGAGAAGACAACAATTTCTTAATTCAAAATTTTGAAGAGGAAGAGAATATAGGTGATAGGAATGATCCACAATATCTAAGTACTATGAAAATTTTAAATGATTTGTCTAGAGGGTAGTAATAGTTGGTACAATTAATGACTCAAATGATGCAAACTATTACAATAATATAGGTAACAATGGTAACAATGGAAACAACGAAAATCATAGAGAGGCGAAAAATACAAATAATTCAACCAATAACAATTCTAGGGTAGCTAATAGGACTACAAACAAGCTTGTAATCCCTTACTTCATAGAGGCACCACCCAAAGGACAAGCAACACAACAAGATGGTAGTGAAGGGTTTGTGGATTATTTGAGGGAGTACTAATCATTTGGAGAGGAATTTCATGTAGCTATGTCCTTAGCATATTTTTGTCAGGTTAAGTATAGAAACAAGCCTAAGGAGATTGGGGACACAGGTCTAATCAAGAGTTGCAATGTACAATGGGAAAGTTGTCCATTCCTAGATTTGATGCTTCCAACAAGTGCATTGCATGTTCATGGTTGCAAAAATTAGATACATATTTTTCAGCTCAATCCCATGTTAGAAACAAAATACATCAAGTCCACATTGCATCTAGATGGAGAAGCACATGAGTGGTGGTACCACGGGTTGGTGACCTTGGGACATAATAGTATCACCTCATATGTTGATTTTACTCAAAGGTTAATTGATAAGCTTGATAAAAAGGACCCTGAGTTACACTTCAGAGAGTTGGCACAGTTGAGATAGGTATGTCAGTGATTTATGCCCAATATACCTCCTTTTTAGATAACCGGTTTACTCGATAGTCTAGGTCATATTCTCTTTTACTTCCTAGTCCAATCACTTCTTTGCTATAAATAAGCCCTTGCGGAAGCATTTTGGGCATCGAGTCTTAGAATCTAGAGTCTAGAACTTAGAGCTCTTAAGTCCTTTTTTGCATTTTATTGAGTATTCTCTGTCTCTGAACATAATTGTGATTTGAGGTATAAGAAAGATAACTTGCACACATTGTAAGATTTTATTTTGAAGTAATATCAAGAAGTTGTAATCATTCGGCCACCAATCCCTGCACTGCTTCCTAAATATTGTATCAGAGCTTGCCTACAATTCTATAAGCCACTCCTAGTAAATTTATCCATTTCTAGTGAAGTTTCTTGAGAAGTTATTTAGAGAACAAAGACTTTATCTCTCTAGGGTTTCACTTCAGTGTTGAGATTTGAGAGTTTATATCAAATAATTCAATTATTGTTTGTTATTAGTTTTATTTTTTCTTTTGGATTAAGTTTGTCTCTCTTGTAAAACCCTTGCAAGTCTACATTAGATCGTTCCAACTTTTCACTCTTCAAAGAAATGGTTGAGTTCTAGAGATTTACTACTCAAGATGGTGCTGGAAGGATCAATGAATCAAACTTTGAAGGAGTTTTTGAGCTACCTTTTGTGCAATCAACTGAAGGAGATTTGAAGATAGAAGAGCTCCCTAATATTGATACTTTAGAGGATATAATTGAAGAACAAGTACCTATAAGCCTCCTCAATTGAAAGCAAATGTAGTATATAAAAAGAGTGCTCTAAGTCAGAATTTGTTGACCTTCATTACTAGATCTACTTTCAAGCATTTTATTATTCCCATAATGAAGATAGTTGAATTAACTTTAGAATATGACCCCAAACAAACCTTTCAAACCAAAATATTGTCCATTATTCCTCCTGGAGAAATAGACTATATTAGAAAATACAAAGATATAAATTTTGTGCATTTTGAAGTCATTCAAGTTACTATTGAGTCATGCATCCCTGAAAATATTTGGCCAGTGTCTTATGTAGCCCTTTGTGATAAAAGACAAGTGGAATATAATCATGCCTGTCAGTTATCTAGTATATCTTGATTAACCAAGAACTATGTCTATTTTACTTTCTTTCCCAATCTCACAGTTTCTACTAGGGATAAAGGATGTTTAGAAGTGAAATACAAATCTTTAAATTGTTGGGGTGTGTTCATTTCCCTATATGTTTTAAATATGTTTAGTATATTTAAATATGCTTCTATAAACATACAAGTCTTGTATTCAATGATGAATACAAGCAATCTTGCTATTCATCTTCCTTTTTCCAAAACTTTGAATGGTGAAGTATAGTTACAAAAGGGACATATCAATATAATTAATATACTCGTACAATGGAGACTTGATTGGATGCAACATATTGCACCCAAATTATCAGAAGCTACCAAACCAATTCATCAAGTGCCTCAAAATCCAAATTTGTGTCAACAAGAAGTTTTCCATCAAATCCTTTTGAAGATCAATTTCATACTATTGGATCTTCTTTTAGTACCTCCTCTAATAGAAAGAAAGCCCAAATTTTTATTGAAATAAAGGATGCTCCTATCAACAAAGGACCAAATCCTTTTGATTATGTAGCAAGAGATCTAGAATTCCATCTTCCTGATCCTTTAAGGCTAAGACAAAAAAGACAAAGGAAAGAAAGTTGTGTCAAAACACCCGTTTTTGCAATATGATTCACACTCTACCAAGAAAGGAGACGTTAGAATGATCAAAGAACATGAAGAAATTTTTTTACAAACATGGAAGATGGCCTCCTCTTTGATAAAATTAAAAAAATAAACATGGAAAGATAGCTCTTTTCCAGTATTCTTTTCAACCAAAATTTGTAGAAGAAACAAAGCCTTCTAATGATTTCAAATGCATGAATTATATATAAGATTCTGTGAACATTTGCAACAAAATATTGATGATTTTTGTATTGATATCTTATCCCTTAAGGATTTTGTAGATGTTATACATAATAATGTACAAAAAATAGGTAATATGGTTGTAGAAAAGCACAATAGTCTCAAGGATGTCAAAGTAGCTTTAGCCAAATATCATACCCAATTTGATCAAATATTGAACAATTTACTTAAGTTTGGAGATGATATTACTGTTGCAAGTATGTGGTGTTGTCATTAATGTTTTCATTGATGTCAACATAGTTCAGGTTGATTGCAGATGGTTTCTATACTATAGAAGTGCTTAGAGTACATGGAGCTATATTTATGAAGTTGTTGGACAAGTTCTTTTGAGAAAATTTGAGAAATACTGAAAGTAGTGTTGAAGTATATTCTAAATGTGCTTTGGTATTATGCTCTACATTTCTTCTGTGTTGATCCCATGCCTTTGCGTATCTGTAGGTGCATTCATAAGCTTTAATGGATAATATATCCTGAGTTTTAGCTTCTGGTTTGATGGAAAGTAAAATTTATGTTCACCGGTGTGTGAACTAGTTTGCCATAACCATTTGTTTGTAGACTGGGAGAAATGTTTTGGCTCTGTAGTCTTTTGATATTTGGTTTCAAATCTTATGGATATGAGAGATGACTCTTTTTGATGGTTTATGTGTTCTGACAAATTTTCTTGTGGTTTGGCGCTCCAGAAGACTTGCTCCAGAGCTCCTATGCTTTTGTTGGTTGGTCTGGTTGGATTGGTGAAGAGTTCTCTGCAAATCAAGTTTGTTGTATTTGTTGTGGATGTACCTGAGGTGTTCTTAGAGATTCTGCAATGACTGGTGAAGTGTGTTGAGCAATCCGTGTGTGATTATCTAGTTGGAGATGTGTGTACTTCAAAGATCATTGGTGCTTTCATTAGGTTTGGCCGACCAAGTGTCTACACGTTACATTAAGATTTTGCGTCGATTTGAGAAAGCGTGCGTGTGATCCAAGATGTTTTTTGGGTCCTAAATTAAATATGTAATTGGTCCTCTCACATTCTTATCCACCACAAGAATTTTGAGTAGCCGATCTAGTTTGAATTTGTAATTTAAAATTGTATAGATGACCTAGTTTGAATTTGTAATTTGAAATTGTATAGTCGACCTTGGTGAATGTTTCTAAGGTTGAAGATGGTATAAAATCAAATCAAGTTGTAGTGAAGTAATCATCCATCCATCATTCGATTCAAGCAATAGAAGAGTGTGCGAACAAGTGTGAAAAGTAGAGTGTGGAAGAGAAAATTGAGGCAACAATACTTTATTGTGTTAGATTCCTGAAAGCAGTGAGTTGATGGTATCTACAATCTTCTGATCAATTTGTAAATTGTGTGGAACCTTTTTGTGGTGGATCTTTATTTATCTCTTTGTATTTTTTGTAGGCCGCAACGATAAATTTGGTGTCTCTGGTGTTTTTTTTTTTTTTTGTTATTTGCATTTCATGTTCACACTTAATAATAGATTAAAGATAAAGTGGAATTGATTAAGTTTAGAAGTATAATAATTTGATACAAGTGATTCACCCCCCTCTCAGTTGTCCTGTGCATTTCAACAATTACTATTGTAATTAATCATATTTAGCCTTTAGGAGAAAGGTATGAAACCATATAAAAAAGGTTTGAGGAAATAGATCATTCAATAAATGATCTATCAACATCTTTAGAATGGTTAGTCAACCAAGAAAAGAAACCTACAAGCAATGCTCTCATCATTCCCACGTTAACAAAACCACATGAAAAAATGGAAAAGAAATCATCAAACTCTAATGATGATGTGAACTACATGTCCTATACAACCATGGTATTTAGACATTGACAATTTTGATGACCAATTTCAGTTAATACAAACATGATTTAATAATTTTTATCATAATTGGAGCCTTATTAGGATCCAATTTAGAAAATACATGCAAATTGGTTGTAAACTACATGTGGGGTATTCATGTTCATGTCTGGTGGTTTCATAAATCAGATGTTGAAAAGGATGCAAAAGTATATCAAAAATTTGTTACTCAGATCCAAACGAACCCTCAAATAGGACAACAACAAGTACAAGTTCAGTTTCCAGACTTAAATTGTCTGTTAGAATTGTTAATTGATGAATTTTGCACTGAATCAATCTGTGGACCAGAAAGGTTAATGAAAGATATTTTTTCTATGAAATGTTGTGACTTAAAACACTTCACCGAATATTCTAGAGCCTTCAAAAAATTGTTATGCCAACTGAAACATGAATAAATATTGAATTTGCAAAAAAAATAATCTTGAAGGTCTTCTTTATAATCTTGGTGATAAGGTTCTAAGATACATGGAAATAAGAGAAATTACCCAAGCAGTTAGTCCCATTACTGAACCAATTTACAAAAGATCAGATTCTACATTTTATTGATGATTGTAAATATCAGTAAAAATTCATCAAGCACGAAGCATAATGTATAGCACCCTCTTTCATATTCATCTATGGATGCAATCCATTTTCCAAAGCTCAACAAAAATCCTCAAAAAAACACAACAAAAATAAAGTAAAATTCCATTGCTCCAACTTCAATAAGCATCATTCCTATTGATTGGATTAAACCGTGGACAGATTTTGGGGGTAAACTATCCTAGTTATTCTATTCAATTGATAAATGTAATTGGATCAATCCTGCAGAATTTTGTAGTGGTTTCCTCAGTTTATACCTAAGTGTCAATCTAGGAACCGTAGACTTGTGAAAGGTGTTGCGGTAGTTTACCTAAGGGCTGAAAATAATGAACTAAGTGGGGATGGATGCAGTTATTACACTCAATAAATGTTTAACCTGAAACCTAGTTTAATTCTATTGTTTATGTTTCTTGGCATGAATTGTGACAGGAGGTGTGCCAGGAACTGTGACAGGAATTATAGTGATAGATATTATAACATAAAATATAATGACAGAAAGTAAAGCACATTTTATAAGCAATAACCTGTCAATAGTAAATTAAAATCTACACAAATAATATTTTCAATCCTTGAATCACAAATGATCACATTAATAGATAATTAAATCAACTTCGAAATCAAATTACACGTAGTTGTAAATAACCAGATTGTATACAGAAAAGAAACTAATTTCAAATGAAATCACATGCATACAACTACCACACTTGAAACTGAAAATGAATCACCAAGTGACACAAAGAGTGGGCCCTACCTCCTCGACCGTTTGATGATGAAATATCAATGCAACTCTTAATTCAACTCAATCATAAATGTGCACAGGATTTCCAAAAAGTTGATTTAAGTGTAGCAGAATAAATTTCTATTAATATCGGTATATTAGGTCTTTAGATCACACACATATTTATACTAGATAGATGTCAATAAAATTATTATGGGTTTTTTGTGGCTTATGGCCAACAAACCAAAGTTTTTAATCGAAAATAGATAATCGGCCTAAAGCCGCTAAACAACATTTTATCCTTATCAAAAAGATAAATATAACAAAAAGGGTAACTTGAGTAAAACGCCATCAACAATTGCTTTAACTAAGCAACACATTTCTTCATTAGCTTCTCATTGTCCTTGTGCTCATAATGTAGCTGGAGATGTGTCCCTAATTATCCATGTCAATTAATCATGAAATGATTAATAATGCTTCGAATAATTAGTATTGTGTGTAGTTTTAATTATTTTCACAATTTATTAAATATACTCATTTTCCCTTAACAAAAGGTGATAGGAAGTATGATCAAGGCAACATAAACAAAGGAAAAAGGTAGATAAGGAATGAAATAATAAGGCCTAAGTTTTTCCCATCATTTCCCTCCAGCTGGAGATCTTGCATGTCTAATGCAAGGAAGGAAAAAAAAACACAAACCAAGATAACCTGGTTAGACTCTAAATGGTGTTGGTGATTTCTCGGGACCAATGTTGCCTCAAAGCCTCCATTTGCACCTCATGATATTTGATGAGCATATATTGTTCCTTAGAAATAGTTGCTTGTTCCAAATGCACCTTCAACCCTTGGATTTCTTTTGCTTGTATCCGGGAGATAGAATTGGCTTGACAAAGCTGACCCTGCAACTCTTGATTCTCCTCCCTTAAATTTTCAATTAGACTTTGCAAGTCTTTAACTTGTTTGAGGAGGATCTCATTTTCTTCAAATTCTTCCTCAACTTCCATTTCAGCTTATGTCTCAATCCATGTTTCATCCTTCATTTCAGCCTCTTGATTTCCTTGGTTGAGAAACTGTTATGAGACTTTTTCCCCATGGAAGATAACAAAATAAAGAAGAATAAAAGTGAAATAGAACTAATGCAATAGTTCAAGAAATAAATGTAATAAAATAATAATTGAGGTTCTCACGGATGTTGTAATGTAATTATTATCAAAAGGGTGTGTCATTTGGAACTACCCTTTGTGATGTATAAAACCCATGAAAACTAAATTATTGGGACACAAACAAAGAAAAGAGGAAAATAATAAGGCACTGCACATTGCGGGAATAGGATTCTAGGTTAGCAGGCTGTGAGCAAGGCGAAGAAGGGGCACATCTATAATGTGTGTCCAACCTGGGGTACAATAGGGTGCACTCAGGACAGTCTTAGCTAGAGCATGGTTTTCCACGAGTGTTGACATTGATCCTGAGGAACCAACACATCGTGAAGAGCAGAAAAGTATGCTTTTTGCCTTCGATTTCTCATTCCAGCAATTGTTGGGACTTTTTTGCACATTTCAAAAGATAAGTATTAATTCTTGATAAATTATCTAAGCAATAAAGTGTTTTTAAATCCTTTGAGTTTATTGAATTAATAATTTATTTACGTAAATGTTGATTAATTTGTTATATTCAATTTAGTTGCAAACTATTAAACATTATATTATTCTTTGTGCATAAAATTTTTTGGGAATTAAATTGTAAAATCATTTTAATTGTTGCATTTTAAATTTGGGAACTAGTTTCATTTCAGAAACTCTCTGTTATTATTTTGTTCAGGTTCTACATATTCAACTATCACTAAATTTTCTGCACCAAATTGGGCAACAAGAGACATGGGATTCTCTTGTTTACTCTGCTCTTTTGCATAAGCGATGATAGGGTTGATGGGCACTTTTACCCCATGTTCTTCATCTTGAGTCTCATTATCTTGTTGATCATCTAAATTTTCATCAAAACCCATGAAGCTTCCCATAGTATTGAATTTTTTGAACTCTAATTGTGCATCTGATACATTCATCTCTACTCTGATATCAGTATTCTTCCCCTCACCTGGTGTAGAAAAATCAAAGTGTTATTTTGCTAGAACAATGCTTCCTACCTCATGAGAGGAGGGAATTATCTTTGGTTTACTAGGGTCAATAGGATCAATTATAGGTTCAACATTGGAGTTAAGACCATCACCAAGGGTTTTAGACTCTGAAGCTACCTTACTAGAACTAAGTTTTCCTTTATATTCCTTCATCCTTCTTCTTCCAGACCGTCTACGCTCCCTACTGACTTTCTCATTTCTCTTAAAAACTATAGCTAAGACCTCAAAATTAGAATTAGGGTCTTTTTGGTCATCTGATTCTATGATATCACTAGCAACTTGGGCCAGTCCCTTCAACTTATCCATAGTCCTTTTGTCATTCTCATGCATTGGGGATTCTTTTTTAACAATTGGGGTTTTTGGATTTTGTCCAGTGGAAAGTTGCCTACTAGACCTACATTTAGGGCTTAAACTGTAGGCAACCAGGGTCTTTTTACTGAGCTTCCTTTTTTTGTTTGGGTGAGAAGTAGAAGGTGTTTCAGGAAGAATTTCTTCAATGTGAGTGGGACTTGTAGGTGTAGGTTTTTCTCCCATCTCAGGAGTCTCTTCCTCATTAGTATTCTCTTATTCTTGCTCTAAATTCTCCCCCAAACTAACAAAACTATCCTAGTCATCAGGAGGAGATAACAACTTCAATTCCCAGATAATTGATAATCGAATTAACCCATGATGGGCTAACAAATACTACTTCCCACTCTGAATAGCTCTACTCATTCATGACAATGAATAAAAAAGAAAATATGGGACATTCACAACAAGGCCTTTACGCAAATGCAAAAGGAGGAAAAAATGTTGTGCATATACATATAGATACCTTCCTTTTTAAGTGACATACTATATAATAAACCTGGCAACATCATTCCATAGGCGAGGAAGTGAATCCAAATTATTCCCTTGACCATTAACATACTCAATGGACTCACCATGCTGCAAAAATTGCCTTCGCAGGGGCCATAAGTCTATAACTTTGGAAGAACTATCAGGAAAATAATGCTCCCTAAATAATGGAAATCTTATGAAATCCGCAATTGTCTCAACTATAACAAATAATTGAAATCCCTTGAGACTCACTTGGTTCTTGTGAAAACCGTGTGCAAAATCCCTGGCTACATTTCTGTCAAACCCACACAATCTCTTGAAGTATTTATCCCAATGTGCTTGCCTAAATATTTTATAGGCCTCCTCTGTAGCTTGGAGATGTTTCATGGAGGTGGGTTCATAGCGGTGTTAGCGTTCTACCATGGTTATGCCAGGAAGTCGACATTGTAGTAAAACAAAAAAACCGAAATTGCCAACACAAGAATGCTAAAAATGGGAAGATGGAAACAATAAAAGGTAAGGTGGGTTAATGGTAAAATAGAAAAATGGCATACGATATATGCTAATGATTAGTGAAACAAAGGATTAATTTTATAATACGATTAGGGATCGGAAATGACAGATAAACTGGGCAAAAAATATGCCCTGCCCAAGCAATCATACCACAGATAGCTACAAGGAATATGCCAAATTTATCCACCCCCTAGCTAAAGGTCAAACCCACCCACAGGGAAAGTCACCAATGGTCATGGAAAAAAAAATTGATAAAGTGAAAAAGAATATAAAAATTACCACATTATCAATTGTCGAAGGATGGCTAGAGATCGAATCACGTGAGAGATCCAACACTGGAGGACGATGAATGATCGAGCATAAATGCTTAATCCCCAGAGGATTAACAACATGAGCGGAAGAAGATATCGACAATGGTGATTGGATGGAAAGAAACAAAGCAAGAGAAGGATGATGTGTAAATGATTATGGAGTAAAAGAATGATAAGGGAGGATGGGATGTAAAATAATGATGTGGAGAGAAGCCAAGTAGGCGAGTGGTATGGTGAATCCAAAAGTGACAAAAAATCCAAAAAGGCATGAGAGGAAGTGGCCACACAATAATAATTGATTAAGCTAATTCCAACTTGGACTCAAAAGAACACAAGATGATGACATGAGGAAATGGGAGACAACTTGGAACTCATACGACAATTATGAACCAGAAATGACAACATCGAGTACGACAACCTCTGCAGAATAGAACTTCAACACTATCACATAAGTGATAGGAAAGTTCCTAGAATGCAAAGGCAGCTAGGAAGGGCAAAAAAGGTAAGCCATGAAAGATGAAAACCAATGGACTAGACAACCATCCAACCTAAGGAAACAAAGAAAAACAACACTAGGAGGATACAAAAACATCCCAGAAAGTGACAAATCCAGGAGAGGAGCTGGAAAAATTTGTAGGAGCTAAATTTCTTGGCATTCTGGTGATAGGAGCTGAAGTTATTGTATTATTTTATTTTATTTTATTTCAATGATAGAGCGTCAGTATCCCAGTTTTCACTCTATCACCGCCTAGAGGCATTGAAAGAACGGTTTTCACCCTCAAGTTTATTTAGCAGTTAACACCCGCCAAAAATCAGTTTTCAAGCATTCATTGGCCAACAATGCCCGAAAGTTTTTAGTGTTGGATCTTTTATTGCATTTTTTTTTTGTTCTTTTTATATGAAAGCAAATTAATTTGAAGAGGCGACAGGAACAAGAGTGAGTTCCTTCTACATATCACAAACAAAAGTGTCTTTTGAAAGGGATCATTTGTAAAGTTTCAAATGGTACCCATTGACAAGAAGAGTCATGTGCTCTGAATCCACAGTGCATAGTTTAAAAGAACCATTATCATAGACAACCTCAATCTAGTAAGGACCAAGCTACTGAGTGTGAAACTTCCCTTTAAAGTCATGGAACTGAGAGTCACAATGCAATGCCCAATCCCCAGGTTGAAATGTTTGCGACTAAATGAAATGGTCATTCCATTGCGCTCTTTGCTTTTGCACCACCTCCACATGAAGAAGGGCCTTCTGACACATCTCATCTAAAGAATGGAGTTGAGAAATTATTTCTTTTTGGGCTTCACTAAGACTCATCCCAAGCTGAAGAGTGGTGCAGAGAGTCTTCACTTCAAATTCAATTGGTAAAACAACCTTTTTACCATAGACAAGCTCATATGATGTTATTCCAATGGTCATCTTCCACGTTATGCAGTAATCCCAGACTACTTCAAGAAGTCTATCTGCCCAATATTTCTTGTACAATGCTACTATCTTTATGAGAATGTTCTCCAATTCTCAATTTGTTACTTCCAATTTCCCATTGGCTTGTGGATGGTATGGGGAAGATTTGCGGTGCTTGATCTGATATTCCTGCACCAATGTAGCAACCAAATTAGAGGTGAACTATGCTCCCATTTTTGTGACACTTTCTCTAGGACACTGTACCTGGTAAAAATCTTAGGATACAAGAAGTTAGCAACCTTGGTATCCCTAGCATGCTTCAAGGCTACTACCTCTACCCATTTAGTGACATAATCTGTACAGACCAACATGTATTCTTTATTCTGAGAAGGGGTATTAATGGGCCCTACAAAATCTAAACCCCATTTTTTGAATGGTTCTATTGACAACTGGGGGTGTAAGGGCATCTCATCAAAATGTGTAGGTCGACCCATACATTGAAACTTATCACAATGTTGAACAAACCTATTACAATCCTTATAAATCATTGGCCAATAATATCCTGCTGTTAAAAATTTGTTAGCGGTATGTTGTGCTACGAAATGGCCTCCACAAGGCTCAAAATGAAAGGCTCAAAGTATATCAAATGCATCCTCCTGTACAACACAATGACACATAAAATTGTCAATTCCAATACGGAAAATTAAACCATTTATCCAACTATATTGCCCACTAAGCCCTATAATCTTTCAACGTTCTTGCGGAGAAAAGTGGGAGGAAATATGTAGGTAACAAGATAGTTAGCAATATCAACAAACCATGGACGTTTTACAGAAATAGAAAAAATATGTTCATTGGGAAAAGTATCATCCATAAGAATTGTTTCATCATCACGCTGCAGTCTAGATAGAAAATCAACCACTATGTTCTCTTGTCCTGATTTATCAAGAATAGTAATGTTGAATTCCTACAAGAGAAGAAACCATCGAATCACTCATCCCGCAACAACTGGTTTATTCATCAAAAATATAATAGTAGAGTGGTTCGTACAAAAACCTTGTACCCAGTTATGTAGTGCCAAAAAAAATGTATTGCATAAACTACAACCAAGAATTCCTTCTCAGTTACCATATAATTTACCTCTACACTAATAGAATTCTTACTAATATAATAGATGGAGTAAAAGAGAGAGTTTTCCTTTTGTCCCAATACGACTCCCATAAAATTGTCAGATGCGTCTGTATGTATGTGAAATGGCAGTTCCCAATTGGGCCCTCACAACACAGGTGTACTTATAAGTTTACCTTTGTTTTCTTCAAAGGCTTGTTGGCATTTGGGTGTCCATGAGAAATTAGAATCTTTCCCTAGCAACGCAAAGAGAGGTGAGGCAATCTTTCTGAAATTTTGAATAAACCTTCGATAATAACCAGCATGTACTAGGAAACTACGTACATCCTTTGGAGAGGTAGGCATAGGAAAGTCTTGAATATTTTTACCTTTTTAGGATCAACTTCAATTCCTTTTGCAGAAATATAATGTCCCAGAACAATACCTTCAATCATTAAAATATGACATTTTTCATGAATTAAAGAAAGATTAGTATCAATACATCATTTAAGAACTTTTTCAAGATTTGTCTTAGCTTCACCATATGTATCACCATAAATAGTAAATTTATCCATTTACACTTCCACACAATCATGAATTAAATCTGTAAAAATACTCAAAATAGCCCGATGAAATGTACCGGGTGCATTACACAATCCGAAAGGTAAGACATTATTATAGGCAAATGTTCCCCATAGACAGGTAAAGGTAGTTTTATCTTGGTCTTTCGAGGCAATACAGATTTGATTATACCCACTAAATCCATTGAGAAAGGAAAATAAATTTCCAGCTAGGGTGTCCAAGACCTGATCAATAAAGGGAAGTGGGAAATGGTCTTTCTTAGTGGCTTTGTTAAGAGCCCTATAATCAACACATATTCGCCATTTTCCATTCTTTTTAGGTACTACCACAAATGCGGACAACCATTGGCTATCTGATATAGGGTAGATAAATCCTACGTTAAGCAACTTTTGAAGTTCATCCTTAACTATTTTCGTAAGATAGGGTTTAATCTCCTTTGGGGTTGTCTCACAGGTCTACTTCCTTCCTCTATATAGATATGGTGTGTGCAAGTAGTAGGATGAATACCTCTCATGTCTTGGTAATCCCAAGCAAAGGCCTCTTTGTGGGAATGCAACATCTTAATCAGGTCTTCTAATTGTGAGGCACTCAAGTTGGGATTTATGTTGAGCATTTTTCCAAGAAATATTTCCATAGCTTGAGACTGTACAAGGGTATTTACAACAGGCAATTGTGAATTAGACGAAGATGGGTCAGAATTACCAAATATCAAAAATGGACTGTATATACAAGTATATGGAAATAATTGATGCAAAGTAATAAAATGTTGAATAGATTGTGAACTACTAACTAATGGAAAATTTCCAAATGGGTAATTATCACTTATACCCATAGGAAAAATCATTTTCTCTAAAACACTATCAACCAAATAATAATTTTATAAGAAATTATTGATAATAGTGTCCTCCGATATATCCTCAAATTCCCTACTTTGATCTATTTTCAAAATAGGTAAAGACTCTTCTAAATCACTATCGATCCATAAGGGATCCTTTGATTCGAACAATGGTTGTGTTGGAGGTTACAACATCAATTGTTTTGTTTGCTCCCCATGCGAAATCACCATGTTTCTAGACCTACAAATAATGAAAGTATTAGTAGCAGCTAACCAAGGTCTTCCTAAAATTAAGGGGTACTCCCCCAGCTTAATCTTTGGTTGCAAAATCATAAAATCTATTGGATACTCCCAAGACTCAATAAAAATAATGATGTCTTCAATAATACGTTCTGGTTTTACAAGGGAGGGATCAACCATTTGTAAGCCTATTGGAGTAGGTCTTAGTGCTTGAAGGGCTAGTCTCTCCTTAGTCTCGTTAGTCATACATTTATAGTTGCTCCTAGATCCACAAGTGTATTTGAAATTATTACATCACCAATATGTACCTTAATCATTGGACTCCCTGGATCCACATACTTAGGGACCGAGATCCTCCCCAACATCAAATCTGCAAGTTGTCCAATGACTTGGACTTTCTTGGGGTCCCGCTTCTTTTGTTGTTTCCTCCCACAAAGTTCCTTAACTACTTTGGTGTACACTAGAACATCTCGAATAGCTTACAACAAAAGAATTTTAATGTTAAAATTATGTAATTCATAAAATCAAAATCTGATTGAGATGTTTCTTTTTGTTTTGGTTTCTCTTGTAACCTATCGAGAAATGAAGGCCTTGGTTGCTCTTCTTCTACTTCGATTGGAGGATCCTCTACTTCTATGATGGTTGGCCCTTGGAGATTCTTCCCTAACCTTAGGTGTAAACCATCGATTTCTAATACATTGACAGGATAAGTCAGGAATCCTGCCACTTCATTATTATAAATTGGTTGAGCCACCCTATTGTCCGGATTAGGTGATGGTTGTACAAGCATAGGAATGGATTTCAGAGGTTGAGCTGAACTATATGGTTGATTAAATGATGATGGAATAGGTGGTAGGAGTTGTTGGGATTTTTGATAAGGATTTATTGTTGGAGGTGGTGGATATGGAGGAAACGACTGGTATTGTGGGTATGTCGGTGGTGGTGCTCGCAATGATTTCCATGATTATGGAGCATGGAGATATTGTTGAGTCCATTGGGGGTAGTATGGAGGTTTTTTCCAACCTCCATACCATCCAGGTTGGTTTGGAAAATAATATTTGAAAAGGACTTTGGGGTGTTGCTTAGTAATCAGTTGGGGGAATTTCTCTTGGTTTCCAAGGTCTTAGTTGGGACATAAAAACTAAACAGGATCATCAGTGTATTCTACCTCAATCATACCTACAAGAAGAGGTTTCAAAATAGTGTCCCTATTGGCCTCCTCTAAAGAAGAGAATTTTGTTCTATTATATGGACATTCTTCACCACTATGCCTTTTGTGACATGCAGGACAAAAGATAGCTAAGGATTTTTTGGCTTCCTCCTGCTTCCTTCGTGTATACAAAGTATCTATCTACTTACCCATATGGATAAGTAGGCTAGTATTAAGATCCTCAAGTAATGTATCCAATCTCATTTTGTAACTCCAAATGTCCCTCTGGAAGAAACATGCTTCCCTACATACCCCCTAGATGAGCGAGTAGACCTTGAATATTTCTTCCACACATCAAAAATGTCATCAAACCTCATTTTATAAATATCACCTCCACCAATGATATTTAAAGTATCCAAACATTCATCTCTAATTCCCTTAAGGAAAAGCATTTTTGCAGTGTCATGGGTCAACCCCATGTGTCTAGTTCTCTGTAGACTAAATAGGAAACACTCCAAATAATATTTTGGAGTTTCTTCTTCATGTTACGTGATGTGGAATATCCCATCTTGTTTTTCTTTAGTCCTACAGTATTCTTGGTATTTTTCCAAGATTTTATTCTTCATATCATCCCAACTATGAATGGTTTGTTGTCCTAGTCCCATAAACCACCTCAACGTTGCATCCTTTAGAGTAGCTGGAAAAAATTTCAGCTTTTGTGCCTCGATATGATAATCGTAGTTGTGACATAAAATTTCAAATTCAAAAAGGAACATATCGGTGTCTTCCATAGAAACACCTCGAAAGATGGGGAAAGTTGAGTGTGGAATTTTATTCATAGGGGCATCCTCTTTTGGATGTGTAATGTGAAATTCAAAAGTAATTGGGTTGTTTTTGGCCAATGCCTTTTCATTGATGTTGAATCTTGCATTTTTGTTGTTATTGTTGTTGTTGTTGTCGTTATCCATGGTTCCAAGTGCCCAAGGGGTATAGATAATCTTAGTTGGCTTAAGGTCTCTTGGGGTCGAACCATTTCAAATTTCGTAAGATTGTTGAAATAATTTAGAAAACTTTTATACAATTCTTCTGAGGACTCTTGACAGGTACTAGAAGGGGTCTCAACAATGGTAGACTCAATAACACACTTTTCGATATCTATTTCGACTAACTCGTTCTTACGTGATGTGTGCACAACTAATGGTTTTAATTTGTTTTTCAATTTTTCTTGTTGTGAACTACTTCCCTCAACTAATGGTTTTAATTTATTTTTCAATTTTTCTTGTTGTGAACTACTTCCCTTATCCTTTTTAACAAATCTCCCTTTACTATCTCTACTACAATTCATGCACCTATATGACATAATAGAGAAAATTAAGGGTAATTATCCAAATGAGGTTGACCATCGCATAGACTTTTTGCTTAGTGCACCGATCCTAACTTAGTTCACTGGACTAACAAGCCTTTAACACCATTCCTCGACAATGACACCAAAATGATTGGATTAAACTATAGATGGATTTTGGGGGTAAAGTATCCTTGTAATTCTATTCAATTGATAAATGTAATTGGATCGATCCTCAAGAATTTCATAGTGGTTTGCTCAGTTTATTCCTAAGTGTCAATTTGGGAATCGTAGACTTGTGAAATGTGTTGTGGCAGTTTACCTAAGGGCTGAAAACAATGAACTAAGTGGGGATGGATGCAACTATTACACTCAATAAACCTTTAACCTGAAACCTAGTTTAATTTTGTTGTTTATGTTAGAAGAATGAAGAAGGTGACCTCCGGGTTTGTTGTCATTGATGCTAAAATTGGTTGGTAGCTAGCTAAGTAAACTTTGTATCTATATTGATTCAATATTTTGATCCAGAAATTATCTCAGTAAAAGATAATGAGATAAAATATAATTCTATGATTTTTTGATATTTTTCTCAAGAGTGTCAGTTACAGCTATAAACGAGCTTTCAACAAATTTGGTTGATCCGACTGAGAAATCTAAATGATAGAAGTTTGGAATTCTTTTGGCCGACAGGGTTAAGAACTTCTTATCTTATGAATGTTTAAAGTGTTCCTTATTAGGTCTAGGTCGACCTAATTTGTGTTTGATATGTTTTTTTTTGTGTGCCAAAAATGATTTTTGAATTGGGCCGACAAGTCACTTTGAGTTATATATGTTCACATCCAATTAGGCCGACCTAATTGATGTATAAAGATGTAGTTGTATATATATATGTATGTATGTGGAATATACCAATGAATGAATTAAAAAAGGGATCAAAAAGTGTGGTGAACAATGATTTGAGCTATGCGACAAGTGTTATAGTGTGAAGGTATTGATAGTTGTTGTATACCTGCAATCGGAGCAGGATTTGGGTTTTTCCAGAGCTTAACCGAAACTAATCTCAACACTTTGAAGGTGTACTTCAGTTCATCTTTTGGTAGCGATCCATACTCTTTGTATCTTTGCGGTAAGCCATTTTGTATTCACTTTAGGCTATGATCCTTTCAAGGATAGTGTGTCCTGGCAATGAGCCATGTAATATCTTGTAACCGGTTATAATATATTGTGAGTTAATCCTCACCACGATTTTTCCCACTTTGGGTTTTCCACATAAAAATCCTGGTGTCAATGTGTTATGAGATTTTATGATCTCTTTCATGTTTTGGTTTAAAATTGTAGCTATATATGTGTTAATAATTGGATGGTTAGCAATTAACTGTGTTAGCAAAATACTAATTCACCCCCCCTCTTAGTATTCGGTGTATTCAACAATTAGTATCGGAGCTTGGTTCCTCTGAAGAAGTCTTACAGCTTGAGGAAGGTCTCAAAATTTGAATGCATGGCTAACAAAAGCTATCTCGATCCTCTAAAAGAAACCTATGCATCTGAGGAACTTCATGCTGCCCTTGAAGAATTGGACAAAAGTGAAGATGAGAAAGAAACTCTGAAAGGAAATCTAAAAGAATCAAATGAATGCATCAGAAAATTAAGAGAATAAATCAAAAAATTCAAAGAAAGGCATAGAGAAGTCAGTGATCAGTTGAAAAAGGCTAATGAAGACATTACTGGACTAAAGGTGCAAGTGGAAGAAAATAAAAGAGTTGAGGAATGTCAAAAAGCTGAAATTTAGAATAAAATTGATGAATGTTCAAAGCTTGAACAAGAAGTGGTAACCCTAAGAACTGATCTGGAAAAAGAAAAAGCCCATGAAGAAAAATTCAAAACAAGCTCTATAAGGCTTGATGAGTTGATTGCATTTCAGAAACCTTCTAAGGATAAAAGTGGTCTAGGACTTGAAGAAGGACAAAACTCAAAGAAAAAACTGATTCCCAACAAAGTGGACAATCAAAGGAAGACTCAAGGCGATATTCAACAGATCAAGAACCAAAGGAGCAATATTGGAAGGACTCCTATTCGACAACCTAATGCTCAAAGGTACCCATCTTTTAGTGTTTTTTGTTTCTCATGCAATAAATTTGGTCATAGAGCAACATAATGTAGAATTAGTATAGCAACAAAATGTAGAAGTAGAATAAACCAGAATATTGGATTCTTTGTTGGATAATTCTTTACCTACAATAAGTTTGGACATAGAACTACCGAGTGTAGAAGCCAAATAATGTTGAACAGATTTAATGCTAGTAGAAGGATTCAATCTTTTCAAGGCTATTGTTATGTATGCAATGTCTTCGGACATAAGGCTAATTAGTGCAAATCAAGGATAAATGCAAATTAGTTTGTTCAAAAATATGTTGTGCTACACTTGCAACAAACTAGGACATATCTCAAAATTTTGTAGAAGAAAAATTGGGAAGAAACCTAATCTGGAACAAAAGAACAAACCTGTGAACAAAGTGGATCCTACTGAGGTAAGAAAAGAAACGGAAAAGATTTGGAGGAAAAAGGAAGAACCTAAGAAAAAGGATGATTCAAATGCATCTATACCTGCATTTGGTGCATATACCTCTTCCAAGCCCCCGATGTATGAGGTGTCATGTAGTGACACAAGGATATGTGATGTAAGCCGTCATTTTGAAGATATTGAAGAAGTCTCCGGCAGAAAATATGTAGATCCTGAGAATTTTGGAACCTTTTTAGGTTTACAGTGTGCTTTATAAAGGGTCTATCAACTTTTAAGGTTCGAATGCATTAAATGCAAATTAAGGCAAAAATTTTAAGTAATAAAGAAAGAAACTAAGTTGAGCTAAAGAAAATTTGCACAATTAGGAAGAAGCAAAGCCAGCTTAAGAGAGTTGAAGGTGATTCAGAGTGTTTTGCATCAAAAACCTAGTTCTTGACAAGCATAAAAAGGTATTTTTCGTTATCTGAATCTTGTAGATTCTAAGTTGAAGCAACTTTTTGTTAAGCATATTCAAGTTGTTTGAGGAGAGATGGCCACTCCTACCATTGTGGATATCTCAGAGAGATCCCAACCCAGATTTAGAAGATTTTCTTGGAAAGTCTATGATGTAGATCCTGTGAGTGCATTTTCCCACATTCTGAGAAATGTGTTACCCACTAAAGACACAAGGACATATATTCATGGGAAGCTAGAGGAATTTAATCACTAAGAGCTTAATAATTTATGGGACAATGAATTGACAGGAGATGATCTATTGCTCAAGACAGAATATGAAAACCTAGTTCGGATGAAGTCGAATGTTTGGAACTGGTTTCCAAACTTTCAGGTGAGAGTGAGGCAAAATTTGTTAGGATGGATCTCAGTAGGGTACATAGATTTTTATTTTGGATAAATGTACTAGGGGTAATCAACAAGGAAGCGATTTAAGCCGTAATTGGTCTTTACAATATTGGATCCATTCTTGTTTTAAAGGATGTGAAGAATGATGCAGTCACAAAGATGATCAGTGCTACATTTGACACAAGAGATTTAACTACTAAGCCTATTATAATCCCTTCCATCAAGTATGTTGCTATCATGATTGGATAGAAAATTTATTTCACCAATCGAGTGAATTTTGTATCTACTACAACAATTCACACCGCATTTGAAATGGTAGTAAATGGGAAAGATTTTGATCTATGTGAGTTGCTTAAGTTCCAACTTATGGAGAACCTAAGTATGGCTAAGGAAAATAAACACCCCTTTAAATTTGTCACTTTAGCGGTTTGTCTGCTATTCTATTTCTTGAGGGAGTTACCGGGAAGGAAAGACATAGTATGGGAGTGCAACAGGTCGGTTGCACATCAATTTTTGATCATTTGTGCGGTCTTGGATATTTTAGGGCACAACACAATGCTCTGACTGCTTAATTTGCTGTGTTCCAGAATGAGATGCATGAAAGAGACCGGATTCTCAGGAGCCTAGTGAAGAAATATGAAAAGGAGATAACATTTCTTGTAACTACAGATGAATGTGTCATAGAGGTTGTTGAACCCAGAATTAGATGGATTGAGCCAATGGGATATGAACTTGATGAGAAAATGGTGGAAAGGTACATTGAAAGGCTGTTGAGCAATCCTAGGGATCCCTCTCTACCTAGGCATGGAACATATGAGGAAAAATCTAGTGAAGTGCATTTAGAGGCTACAATATCCAAAAGAAGAAAGAAGATTGAAGCATTCTTCCAAGGACAAAATTTCACTAAGGATGATATAGAACAGTTAAACAAGGCTCTTGATGAAAGAAAAGCTAAATAAATTGAACAACCCTTCAGACCTAGGAAATTAGGAATGTTATCTTCCAGTGCTGCACCTACCTCCAGTGGTGCTACTTCCAGTAGTACTAATATTGATAAGGGAAAGAACAAAGAACAAAGTACCCCTGCATCAATTGATCTTCTTGCCCCTACTGGTCCAAGAAACTAGGGAATCTAAGAGAAAGGACATACCTCCTATTGCACCATCTGTTGCTTCAGGAAGAAGAAGAGTAAAAAAAAAGGCCAATAGGGAAAGAAATTTGAGTGATGCTATTCAGGCAAAAATAGATCTTGGCATAAAAGAAGAGAATCAGCTGAAAAGAAACAATAGGAGTAGTACCTTCAATGAAGAAGCTCAAACCAGAGTTGATATCTCCACAAATGAAGAGATAGAGGAAGAGGGGGATACTTACATAATCCATGTACATAAGAAGAAGAAAGAAGAAGGCCCATCTTATCCTATGGAGGACATGCCTAGATTGTCTCTGGTAAGTGATCAACCATCTTTAGATCTAGGAGCCTTGGTAAATAATTTGATTGACAATGATATCATGTCAACTGCTAAGTTATTTGACAAAGTTAATGATGAAGGAAAGGAAACCATCATTAATGAATTTATTCAGTATATAATCATTTGAAATGTAAATATGGAGACTATACAGACCAAAGTAACTAAAAATGTCTGGGAAGCATTAGTACATAGAAGGTAAGAGGTTGTAAATGTTGAAGATAAGATGAGAAATGATGCTTTAAATTCTTGTGGTTCATCTCTCTCTAAGATAGAAGCTACCAATATGATAAAAGAATGCTCTACTATGCTTAGAGTCAAGCAGAGAGTTAATATGCTAATGACTAAGGAGCAAGAGAATATAGAAAAGGTACGACAAGAAACCCATGATGCAATTAGACAATTGGTAAGGAGTTATGGGGCAAGAAATAGCTCTTCGTCCCATATAGCTCAAGCATAAATGTATGTTGTTGTTACAAAAGTGATGGATAATCTAGTCTTATAGAATGTTGGAGAGATACATGGTGTTTCAAAGACTCCTGCCCCTCCAACTGATACAGAAGAGACAACCAGCAAAAGGTCTAATGGTCAGCATAAAGATCATACTGGTGATAAGCAAGAAGAACATAATGAATCTACCAAAAACAAGGATGAGAAAAACAAAGATGAAAGTGAAGGAAGCAAAGATAAAAAGAATAATGATGACAAGGAAGATGAGGATAAAAGGGAGAAAGAAAACAAAGACAAATAGTCTAGAAATTCATCTTGAGAAGAAGAAGAAAAAGAAAAGGAAAAAGAAGAAGAAGAAAAGAAGAAAGAGGAAGACAAGAAAGCTATTATGGATGAGAAGAGTAAAGGAGAAAACCTCAAAGCTTTTGAGTTGTCAAATCCAATCGGAGAATCATCCAGAAGTAGCCTCAGAGGTCTTCTATCAAGACAAATAGTACAAGTACTTCAGCTAGTGCTTCCACCCCAACTAATTAAGCTATTGTCTCATCTGGGTTATGTAGACTTGACCAAGATTGCACCAAGTGACTGAATAAAACTAAGTGGTACTTTTCTCAACTCTGTCGCATAGGAAGCTACTGAATCATATCAAAAATGAAATGAACTGATAAATGAAGCTATTAAAGCTTTACAGGAGACAACCCCAAAGTTACAACTGATAATTATTTAGCTCCAATTGAAAACTTAAAGCTTATAGTTGATTTAGTCAAGGAATACACATCTAATCTCAAGGTACAGACTGGAAAAGAAGTGGAGTTAAGTCTGCTATTGTTTCTACAAGATAAGTGTGCAATTGCACATGGTAGAGTTTTGCAAAGTTTGAAAGAAGTAAGAGACTGTGATGAGGAAGCCCAGTTGCTATTGTTGGCATATGGCTTCTAGTGTTGTCATTGATGGCAACCTAAGTCATTCATCCGGTCCACAGTCTAGTTTTGGTTTATACATACATAACAAAATGAAGAACAGGGCATCTGGTTAAAGGCAAAATATATAGGTCCAAATACCTCACCGGACTATTATTTTGAGTTGTGGATCTCAAAGAAAGGTTTGTTGATGTTTGTAATACCTTATTCAATGAGTATCTTGATGTGCATTCATTGGTGTACGATCTAGGAGATCCAGTGCACTAATTTTTGGTTATCTGTGCTAGAAGGCCGACTTGGCGAAATTAGTCGTTGCGGATGTAATTTGTTAAATAATTTTGTGTTTGAAATTGTTTATTTGGGTCCTCACTATGCTTTGAATGACAATGGGTGGTGCACATAAAGATTTGATTGAGGATCTAGTCAACATTTGGAAAGAACCTTTTTTGTTTTATGTAAGCCGACATATGAATGATCAAATCCTTGATAGCAGATATATATATGAGATCGCTTTTATCATTTTGATATAGTGAATGTGTAGTATGCGAATTAAATTAGTGTATGGTGTGAAATTCAGAAGGGAAATAGTGTGAATTCATCTATACATGAGTTTATGATGTGAAGAGCAGAAAAGAGCAGAGCAGAGAGAAGTGCAGAATTAGACAGAGGATCCAAAATTTGATCTATGAGCCTAATCAGAACTTTAACTTGGCATAAGTAGATGCTACTAATTTAGTTCAAACCTTTAGATGGTTTTAATCTAAACATTTTGTAAGGCAGTGAACCTTTCCTTTTGAGCAGTGAGCTCTAGATAGTGTGCCTAAATACAAGTGCATTCCCTTTGTAAAACATATATTTGAGTACTCAAATTATGGATTAACCTCCACCATGGTTTTTCCCCTAACAGGGTTTCCATACAAATATCCTTATGTTATGGTGTTGTGGATGATTAATTTATGTGTTTGCATCTTTCCTTTGGTTTAATGTTGAAATTGTTTTAATATCATATTAATAAAGATCAGATTTGCAAAACACTAATTCACCCCCCCCCCCTCTCAGTGTTCCCTTGAGTCCAACAATTGGTATCAGAGCTAGTTCCTCGGAAGAAGTTTAACAGGTTGAGGTAGATCTTGGAAAGTAATGGACTCTAGTAGTCTTCAACAACAACTTATGGTGGCACTTGATGACCTTGATCAGTCTAAAGTTGAAGTCTAGGAATTGAAAGAAAATCTTATGGATGCTGAGAAATTCATTCAAACATTGAAGGATAAGATTGTTAAATCTAGGGAGAAGAGAAAGGACCTATGTGACCAGATTAAGCAACAAGAGAGTGAAAACATGGATGATGCTCACCTGAATCAAACTTTGAAGGAAATAATTGAAGAGTGTGAAAATCTTGCCAGAGACAATGCTACCCTAAAACATGAAATGGAATCTATGGTGATGAAGTTGACCAAAGAGATTTAATAAACGAAGAAGAATGAGGAGAACTTTGCTCAGTCCTGAAAAGAAAAATTTGATGAATGAAGAAGAATAAATGGCAAATTCATTCAGATGGAAAGTGAACTGCTACAATCCAAAAACAATGAAGAAGAACTTGAAAAATAGATTGTTACTCTCAGGAATGAACTGACTACTGCAAATGAATACAAGGAGAAATTCAAGATTAGTTCAGTTAAGCTTGATGAGTTGACTCAAGGAAAGAGGAGTGGAAATGACAATAAAGGTCTTGGATATGAAAAAGGAGAAAGCTCCGAATCTGGACAAAAGAATTTCAGGCAAAGAAACCAGATGAACAAAGGTGGAAGGTATCTGGTAAGACAACCTAATGCTCAAAATTTTAGTGGATACTATTTTTCTTGCAATAAATTTGTTCATATGGCTACTCAATGTAGAAGTAATATGAAATCAAGAGATTCATCATTTTTTGGTCAGTGTTTCAATTGCAAAAAGTTTGGTCATAAATCAAATGAATGTATAAATATGTCAAACTACTCTGTCAGTAGAAGGAATGTTGAATGTTATACCTGTGGAAGATTTGGGAATATTGCTAATCAATGAAGATCAAGAAGAAATCAATGGAATGATTGGTTTGGACAAGGAAATATTGTGTGCTACAATTGAAATAAACACGGTCACATTGCAAGATTCTGCAGAAAAAAAAATGTGAATAAAAGAGGTTTGGTATACAAAGACAAAAATACACAGAAAAATGATAAAGGAAAAGAAAATTGATTGCAAATGAAATAAGAGATCAGATGAAGAAGACATGGGTAAGGAAGAACAAGTCTGATGCTAGAAATGGTTCTGCACCAGAACCTGCTTCTGGTAATTCTTCCATAAATTGATCTCAGGCCACTGGCCTAGGGGGAGTTTTTCAAGAAAATCTTGTATCCCCTATCCGTAACGCGAAGGATGGTCGAAAAGGTGTATCAATGATATGCAGAGGTTTTGAAAAAACATCCACAAGAAATTTCAAGAAATTATAGGTCCGCGGAAGAAAAAAAAAATTCACTATCTGAGAAAATAGAGTACCTGAAAAACATAGGGCAAAAGCATTTACTACAAGTGTGTGAGCTATAAAAGACAAGTTGAAACTCTCATTTGTCATTTTACATCAAAGAAGAGAAGGAGGAAAGCGGTTTGCAATAAAATTTTGAAGCAGTGAAGTTAATTTGGTGGTGAATCTCGAAACTCGTCAGGAATTTCAGTTGTTTTCAGATTTTCATATAATTGGGTGTGCGATCGATAAACGTAAAATAGGAAAGGAAGAATGGAAAAAATCAAAGGGTCAATCGATTTGGATGAATACAATAGTGAAAATATTAGGTCCATGAGAAATTTATTGTTACACAACGAATTGAAGTGGTTAAGTGAAGTCAAACACAAGAATTTGGATATTTAGAATGAGTTTTCGTACTTCAAGAACGCGGAAATCATTAAATTCATTTTGAACAGATTGAATAAGGACACCTTGATTCTGGAAAAACCCTACATCATTTTGAAGGAAGTAAATGAAAATTTGACTGGATTATGTAAAGTTGGGGACATACCAAGAAAGAAATCCATCTGGAACAAAGAAGTTGAAACCCTAACCGGAATAATTGGAGATCAAAGGGCATTGATAATCTCGACAATCAAGAACCCTGTGACAAAGTGCATCGCACAAAAAATATCATATAAAGTCTTTTTCAGAAACAAAGAAGGAGAAACTTTGACTGGTGTTGTCTACATCTCTCACAAGATGATAATGGAAGGTCAGGACTTTGACCTATGTAGACTGTTAAAGGATCAATTGATGGAGAATGTGCAATTAACAAAAGAGATAGGCTACCCTTTCAAGTTTGGTACCTTGGTCATATCTTTATTAATGTATTTTATGAATTGTTTGTTGATGATCAACAATGTGGTGTGGAAAGCAAATGAACCGGTATGCAAACAAATTTACTCACACTCTAACAGCTTGGCTAATTGGGATAAAGAATTTGGAAATTTCTTTAAGAATTTACTTGGAAAGTGTGGCTCAGTTGGTATTTATCTTCTCTTAAGAGCACTTGAAGTTGGTTTCTCTTCCGGAGGCATGGAGAAAAAGAAGAAAAGAGAAAAATAAATTGTTGAATATAGCCCTTTGGAATGCAAGATTCCTAGAATTGAAGGAAAAGGAAAGGAAAAGGAAATTGTGGATATACTAGATGAAGAATTTGATGAAGAAATTGAGGATCCATAGGGAAATGAACCAGGATTAGCTCAATCATAACCAGAAAATGAAATGTCAAAAGCAAGTGAGGAAGAAGATGACCTGACAAAGGAGAAGCTTCAACAATTTATTCACAAGGAAGGTGGAATGCAAAAAAAATTCAAATTGTGGTCTATCATACCCTCATATGATCAGGGTATGATTTTGAGTGTTCTAAGTGCTCATATTGTGCAAAATCAAATCAAATTGAAGAATTTGTAGAACATCTTACCTAAAGAAATGATTGAATGCATAAAAGAAACAATGAACTCTGAGTCTCAAGACAAAGAAGAAAGTGAAGTTATCTCTTTTTTGAAGGGGCGGTTCAGGCTATCACTCACCAAATTGAAAAATAAAATGAATGAGTTGAGGCAATGCATAAGTACAACTAATAAGATCTACAACTATTGCATCCGTTGGCCTCATGCAGTTGGGAAATACAAAGAGAAATTGGAGCAGATTGAAACAAACTTGAATGGGATTGGAAAAAGTTTTGATATATTTTATGATTAGGATGGAAAAATCAAGAAAAATATTCAAGAGCTACAATCTGAGCACACAAAATTTCAGTTCACTAAGAACACACTTGTGGACACTTTTTGGAAAATGAAGGATCTAACTGAATGTAGACTAGAACAGATGGTTGAGATACTAAGGAAAGGTGAGAATCTAGAGGAAGCGATTACAATTCTAGAATCCCTCACTGAGATTGTGAACAAGACATCCAAGAATAAAACCATGATCATAATCATTGGGATTAAAATAGATGCTTGGAAGAAATTCCTTCTGAAGATGAAGGTGAATCACGAGATAATTTTCTAACTCAAGAAGCAGTTGTTCGTTTCCAAAACTGATTCAAATTTTTTTAAGTTTTTGGGAGATTGAACACATGTTTTTTCATTGAATTATTGGCATATGGTCTTTATGTTTTGTCATTGATGTCAAAGGGGGAGAGAGAGCAGTGAAAAATTCCTCATCAATCTTAGGGGGAGCTATGTTTTGAAATTTTAAAGTTTGACAGCGTACTCATATTGATTCTGACACTTAGTCATTTTTCACTAAGTGTTGCCATCAATGCAAAAGGGGGATATTGTTGGCATATGGCTTCTAGTTTCGTCATTGATGGCAACCTAATTCATTCATCTGGTCCACAGTCTAGTTTTGGTTTATACAGATAGAACAAAATGAAGAACATGGCATCCGATTAAAGGCAAAAGATATCGATCCAAATACCTCACCGAACTATTATTTTGAGTTTAGGATCTTAGAGAAAGGTTTGTTGATGTTCGTACTACCTTATTCAAGGAGTATCTCGATGCACTTTCACTGGTGTACGATCCAGGAGATCTGGTGCACTAATTTTTTGGTTATTTGTGCTAGAAGGTCAACTTGGCGAAATTAGTCATTGCGGATGTAATTTGTTAAATGCTTTTGTGTTCGGACTTGTTTATTTGGGTCCTCACTATGCTTTGACTGACTATGGGTGGTGCACATAAATATTTAATTGAGGATCTAGCCAAAAGTTGGAAAGAACCTTTTGTATTATGTAAGTCGACATATGAATAATCAAATCCTTGATAGCGGATATATATATGAGATCGGTTTTATGATTTTGATATAGCGAATGTGTAGTATGTGAAGTATATTAGTGTATGATGCGAAATTCAGAAGGGAAATAGTGTGAATTCATCTATACATGAATTTATGATGCGAAGAGAATAAAAGAGTAGAGCATAGAAAAGCAGAGCGAAGTACAAAATCAGATAGAGGATCCAGAATTTGATCTATGAGCCTAATCAAAACTGTAACCTGGCATAAGTAGATGCTACTACTTTAGTTCAAACCTTCAGATGGTTTTAATCTGAACATTTTTTAAGGTAGTGAGCCTTTCCTTTTGAGCAGTGAGCTCTAGGTAGTGTGTCTGAATGCAAGTGCATTCCCTTTTGTAAAACTTATATTTGAGTACGCAAATTATGGATTAACCTCCACTGTGGTTTTTCCCCTTATAGGGTTTCCACACAAAAATTCGTGTGTTATGGTGTTGTGGATGATAACTTTTTGTGTTTGCATCTTTCCTTTGGTTTAATGTTGAAATGGTTTTAATATCAGATTAATAAAGATTAGATTTGCAGAACACTGATTCACGCCCCCCCTCTCAGTGTTCCCTTGATTCCAACAACTATTTTTCTACTGCATGAAATGTCCTGAAGCCACTTGAGGTATCAAGGACTTAATGGACTCAATTGAGTCTCATCTTGTCGATGCCACTATGTTTACCTCACGAAGTGTTTATATCAACGTACTACGTACACAGGAAGTAAACTGAACTATATGCAATACATAGAATAAAACAATATAATATGCTTGAATCATGAGATGCTTGTATTCATTTCCAGTAAATATCACCATGTACAATCACAAAGTATTCTCGTACTAACAATCATGGACTCATAATCATAATAATCCATCCCGACTAAAAAACTGAGTACATATAATGTTTGGCGGTGGTTGAGCAACCAACCATCATGACATTCCATAACAAACCACTACAACTAACCGGGACTTAGAAATCCGAATGTACATGCCAATAATTATTCTTACTAAGACTATAGTTTATTGAAATATAATAACTTGGCCGACTACGACCGACTACACTAAGGATATTTGACCACTTACATCATCCCCCCATAAAATAAGTCGCCTTCCAGGCAACAAGACAACAAAAATAGGAAATGATGTTGTACAAAATTTATTGAGAGGAAGGGGAAATGAAGACGTCCCTAGATGAACTGATGACGTGGGAGTAGCAGCAAAAGAGTGTTGGTCCTTCAATCACTTTACTTCCTCCGTGTGTACTCGAAGCTAGCGATCGACAAGAATTTCTCATTCCCTAGCAGCTTTCACCATGTGGGTTGCCTCCATCAGCTGGCTCTTAACTGTGTTTGTCTACAAGCTTGTGGTTGCCAACTATTCCTCCATTTTTTTTATTTTTTCACCCCACATTTGTTCTCGCTACCGAGTCTCTTCCTCCTTTTGTCTAATCTCTTCCTCCTTTTGGTGGATCTCCTCCTTCTGGCGATTCCCTTCCTCCAAAATAATCACCCTAGCCTCCAAGGTGGCTATCTGGTTCGCCTGTGAATCCGTTACCTGAGCCTGTTCTACTAGCTAGGTTTGCAGATTCTTCATAGTTATGGTGGATTCTTCTTTCACCTTCTACAACATGTGATAGGCCTCCACCTTTGCTACTACCGCGTACTCGACAGATAGTATCTGCCTCTTCACTTTGTAGAAAACATCATGGAATGCAAGCTCAATGTGATAGAGGCTTTCTATGACTCTCGCATCCCTTCCTACCATCCTTGGTGGGTTGCCTCGCCAATTTTTGAGCATTATTGCAATTTTGCTTGCCGGTCAACCTTGGCTAGTGAAAATGTGAGCGAACTCTGCCTCACACCCCATCTGTACAAACCCTCTGAGTCGCTACACCTCCTAGCCCACTAATGGGGATCGACCAATCTTGAGGTCCTTCGAAATGTGCCCCACCTGCATCATTACTCACCCGATGTGTTGGAGCTCCTCCACATACCTTTGTACTATCCCCAAGGGGTCTGATGGATCTGGTTGTGATATTTCTACCACATATCCGCCAGACTCACTATCCTCATCATCTTCCTCATCTGGTATAGCCTCATCTGGAATAGCTACTGTCTGCTCCTCCACTGGCTCTCCTACCACGTTCATCCCTTATGTGGCCTGCTGGTGTACTTCCTTTGCCACTTGTTTCTCTTCCACTAACGCTCTTTCCATGTCCATCCCCTTTGTTCTCTTCACTATATCGCTCCCCTGGGTCTGTATGGTTGAGCCTGCAACATCCGTATCACCAACTAGCCCTTCTGGCGAACCCTCATCAGGCGTCTCCTCCACCCTCACTCTCAGGTCGTATGCCCCTAACCAATTATCGATCTGAGAAACTCCTGGCACTCCTGGCGGTGTAACAAAGGGAACTTTCTCTTGAGGCTTGATGGTTCCCTAAGTCCCTGAGACCTCTGGCGGCTCGACAAGGGTCGCTGGTGATGTCCCTGGCAGACCCTACATTGCCACTCCTTGCACTATCTCCCCTGCAAATGTCGACCTTGGTTGTATGGTTGTCAACCCTGTCAGTGTAGCTATGAATCCTAGCAGTGGTGTTGTGTCGCTCGAGGCTACCGAACTCAAGGATACGGCGGTCAAGTCTCCTAGTGGTGCCCACCTTGGCAATGCGCTAGGTACTCAAGCTGCCACTCTCAATGTGCATTCACCGCCAATGGATGATGTTGGAAGTGTAAAAGTGATTGTCGACGAGCTCTCCTGACCCACTAGTGGTGCTGGAAAGTTGAACCCTACTGGCTGAAATGGTGGTATTACTGCTTCTGCCACTTCCATTCTGGTCTGTGTAGCTACAACCATAGATACTTCTACGTCCTCAAATGAACTCCCAGCTGAGGTTGAGAAAGACAACTCAATGTGCTCTCCTTCCTCCCCACTTTTCATCTAATGCTTCTTCTTCTACGGATGCTTCTCGGCCCTTCCTTTTTTTTCTTGTCATAGAGCCCTCACCAACCTGCTTGAGCTCTAGTACTGTCCAATAGAATGTTGTTGGCAACCCTGGATCCAGATGTTTGAGCAGTTGCAGTCGACCCCACTTATCTTCTGGAACCTATGTATGGATGGCATCCAAGAGCAAGGCAATTGTATGTTGTGTCATATAGAATTCCTTATGCGGTTGTGCTAAGAACTCCCTCATCTGTTCTGATAGAAACCATCCCCAGTTATATACTCTTCACATGTTGATTCCTACCATGTAATCCACCATCCAAAGGGCGATATTGGATGCTCGGTTGGCTACTATCAATCGACATTTTACTAGATCCAACAAACACTTCCATTCGACATTCGCCAAGTAGCTCTTGTGAAGCCCTCGATTGCCAGCATTCCATATGGTATCTTTCTCTTCCACTGTCAAATTGTTCCTGCAAACCTGTCAAATAAGCATTTCTTTGTGCTTCTGGTTCATTTTCCCCGGTTCGTTGACTCCTGCCCCTGTGGCTAGAATGCCAAATACCCTCTCAAAATCTTGTGCCCAGAAGGAAACTGTAACCGGGAAACCCTTGTAATCTATGATGGACCTGTGCGAATGTCGAGAGTAATTATCTACGATGGCCTTCAGTCAGGGCTCAAAATCACGGGAATTAAAGTGTCACACCAACACTGCCTTGTATACCCGAGCCTATCTCAATGCAGCCTTCAGCTTATGGTTGTCGGTTGTACTCCTCCACCATTGCTTGCACTCATTACCTATCAAGCTCTCCCAGGTCATGGCGTCCGTGTCGGTGTCCATTCTCTTCTTTCCTATTGACGATGCCACCTTTGGCTTGTGTTGCACAGTTTTCTTTCCCTTGTCCATTTTGGTGTTGTCTCGATAATCACCACCATTTTTATCACCGTCTACTCAAACGTTACCCTCTACTTGACCGTTGTTGCAACTGCCGAATTGAGGCAACTGTTATAAAAAAAATTGAATATTTAACCAATCCCGTACCTTGCTAATTTGAACTGTACTTGCCAGCCGTACGGTGTGATTTTTTATGCTTTTGTTTGGTCGTACGATGCACCCTTTGTCAGGCTGTATGGTGTACCCTCTGTCAGGCCGTACGCTGGACTTACTGGTTTCACTACATGTTCGTACGATGTACCCTCTGCCAGGTCGTACGTTGGACTTGTCTATTTTGCTGCCTAGTCGTACGATGCACCCTCTGCCAGGTCGTACGCTAGACTTGCCTGCTTCACTACCTAGTCATCCAAGTTGTACGATGTTCTCCACTGTGGCACTGCCCGACCATACGGTGTGATTGTATCCCCCAACAAATCATACGATGTGAACAAAAATCTGTACGGTGCCAACCTCTGTTGCTCTAGCAAATTGTACTATGGGCATAGTAAACTGTATGATGTCAATCCTTGTTCCTCCAGTAAACCGTACACTTTGAGCAGCAAGTTGTACAATGTCAACCCTTGTGTCTTCAGCCAACCATACGAGGTGAACAACAAGCCGTACGATGCAACTCTCCAAGCTTCCAACCAGCCGTGCGATGTAAACCTATGTGTCTTCAACCTGTCGTATGATAGGAATCTATGTGTTCAACCCACCATATGGTGTAAACCTCTGTGTCTTCAACCCGCCGTACGATTGGAATCTCTGTGTCTTCAACCCGTCGTATGATTAGAAGGTCCTATGAATGTCGTACGATGTGAATGCATTCTAAATGTCGTACGATTTGAAGTTGCTTTGGGTACTGTATGCCTTGGAGACTTCGAACTTGTCGTACGATTTGAGACCTTTGGAGTGCCTTTTGTAGTCGTACGACCTCCTTCTTGGTCGGACTTATTCTTTTCTCCTTAGTCAGATTTTTTATTTTTTCAACTTTTTTAATTTCATTTAATAATTCTCTCTGAATTCTTTTATTTTATTTTTGTTTAATTTTTTCTCTCTTTCTAATTTCTTTTAATTTTTTTAATTGCTTTTTTCCCTCACTTTTTCTTTCCTCTTCATTTTTCCTTTTTCTCTTTGTTGTCCCTGTTTCGTCCCCTAGCTTCATCTTTAATTCAGATGCATAGTACCATTTACATGTATGCAAAAATATTTTATAACATTCTTCTTCACAACAAGTCCCTATATATTTTACGTCAAACCATTTGTCAAGCAAAGGGGCAGGACCAATACCTTTATATCTATCGTCGACATACCTTCCTTTGTATTGCTAGTACCACATAACATCTTCGCCTTCTACTACCGGAGGTCCGGTTGGATTGGGTATTATTTTCCAAAGTCCATCCTTTGTTGCTATTTTCCTTACCCTCGGCACCTCCTTCTCTCTCTTCTCATTAGTTTAAGTATTTATTCTATGTACACGTCTACATGTGATATGAATTTATCCTCTGTCATGACCACTATTTTCAAACAAGGGGTCATCTTTTCGAAGTATGCCTCTCATTGTTCATCATCCCATTCATCCTTTTCCTCGTCATTATCTCTAGGTTGGGGTTCTCTTGCCGCTTGTTCTTCCTTCTCCTTTTGTGCCTCTTCATCCATTTCCTTTGCCAGGTACCCTTTTTGTATGCCTTTGTATGGGTGACATAACTCCAGTGTCCACCCATTCGTTGCCAGAGCGTCGGTGTCCCGAACATTGCATTGGTCAGGTGTTTGTTTATCTATGGTACTACCATTCCTTCCACTTTCTTTTCCACTAGTCTCTCTTCAATTATCTGGTTCCTACCTAATTCCATCCAGGCTCCCTCTGTTGCATATTCGGGGCCTCCCAAGCCTCATTCTTGCCCCCTCGGTGCCTCCATCTGCATAGGCCAATCTTCCTTGGTGGCATAGCCAAGCATATTGATGACTATTGTGTGTTTCGCCTCCTTTCTCTCCTCGTATACTTTCAATTTTGATTCGTTGATTGCATTAGGCAGGAATGATCCATCCAAGTTCTCTAGTTTTATAGAGCCATTGTTGCATACTTCTTTGATTTGAAACGGTCCTAACCACCGTACTTTGAACTTCCCCAGTTTGATCTTGTTATGGTCATTATACTTCAAAACTAATTGTTTTGGTCGGAAGTTCATTTGCCGAAGGTGTCTTTCATGCCAATGCTTCCTTCTTTGTTGCATATTTTTTGTGACCCATTGTGCCATCACTCTCCACTCGTCCAGTTTTTTGAGTTTGTACAACCGTTCCTTCAAACTCTTTGTATCTCCTAACTAGTTCTCCATGGCTATCCTTAGGCTGGGTACCATGTATTCCATTGGTACCTCTGCTTCTTGACCGTACATCAACTGGAAAGGTGTGTGTCTTGTTGTTACTTTATACGTCGTATGGTATGCCCACAGGACGGCTGGTAGGCGCTCTTCCCAATCAGCTTCCTTTACACCACACGACTTGTGAATGATTGACACTAGCACTTTATTCGTAGACTCTGCTTGGCCATTGGTTCGTGGGTAGTATGGGCTTGATAGATTGTGAAATATCCAAAACTCCGTTGTCATCAGTCGGATTACGTGATTCACAAAGTGTCCTCCTCAATCACTCGTAACTTGGATTGGGATCCCGTATCATGTCACTATCTGGTCATAGATGAATCTGGTTATGCTATGGGTTGTGTTATCTGGCAATGCTCGTGCTTTGGCCCACTTTGTGAGATATTTTGTCACCATCACAATGTATTGACACCAGTGTAGGTGACTCACTTTTAGTGGTCTGATAAAGTCCAATCCCCATCGCTCAAACAACTCCTGAGGCTAGGATGGATGGAGTGGCATAAAATCCCGCTTTAGAGGTTTTCCCACTCTCTGGCAGGTATCACATCCTAGCACCCACTCTCGTGCGTCTGTGTGCATCGTCGGCCACCATAGTCTTGCTAGAAGATTTTTTCTCATCGTGGCATCTGGTCCCATATGTTCACCAACCAGACCCTCGTGTGCTTCCTTCAGTAACCCTGATATTTATTCTTCTATGACACATCTTCGGAGGATCTAGTCGGACCCCATCTTATATAGCAAGCCATTAATTAGCTGAAATGTCTTGCTTTTCAGTACGAGCTTCCTCCTCTCTGTCGATGCCATTTCCTTTGGAAATGTGGATGTGGACAAGTATTCTTCAATCTTTTCATACCATAACGGAAGTACTACAATCTGAAATAGGTGCGCATCAGGAAAATCTTCGTTTACTCCTCCTTATTCCAATTCTCCCGACCGTATCCTTGACAACTAGTCGGGGATCACATGGCTCTTCCCCGACCACACTATGATAGTGAATGTGAACTCCTACAACAATAGCATCCACCTACTCACTCTTCCTTGGATTATAGGCTTGTACACCAAATACATTAGGGCTTGATGGTCTACATAGAAGGTGAATGGCGTGGCCAACAAATAATGCCTAAATTTTTGTAAAGAGTACACCATCCCCAGTGCTTCGCACTCAGTCGTATTGTAGTTCTTCTCTACCTTCGAGAGTAGACAACTGGCAAAGAATGCTGGGTGGTCCAACCCGTGTGTTCCAACTTGTGCGAGTGTTGCTCCAATGGCGAAGTTTGAGGCATCCACATGTACATGGAATTCCTTGTCCCAGTCCAGGTATGCCAGGATGGGTGAACTAATTAGTCGATCCTTTAGTTCCTTGAATGCTTTTTCTTGTTCTTCCATCCATATGAAGGGTTGTCCCTTCCTTGTCAATAAGTCGAGAGGGTATGATACTTGCGCAAATCTCTTGATGAACCTCCGATAGTACCCAACATGGCCGAGAAAGGACTTTACCCCTGTGACATTTTTTGGAGCCTCCATATGCACAATGAGTCTTATTTTGTCAGGGTCAATCTTTAACCCTGCTTTGCACACAATATTCCCTAGTAACTTCCCTTGTGGCACCATGAACCTGCATTTCTTTAGGTTCAGAGCAAGGTGTGCTGCTCTGCACCTCTCCATGCATTCTCCCAGAGCCCTAAGATTTTTTTCTTCATCATTGAAAATGGACCAGTCATCTAGGAATGCCCTGAAATTGCCTACTGACATCTTGTCAAATATGTGCAGGATTATTCTCTGAAATGTGGCTGGTGCATTACACAACCCAAATGGCATCCGTTTGTATGCATACACTCCATCTTCGACCACAAAATTTTTCTTCAACTTGTCTTCTTCAGCAATACAAATTTGGTTATATCCGAAGAACCCGTCCAAGAACGAGTACATTTCATGCCCAGCGACCTCCTCCAAGATGGTGTCCATGAAGGGGATTGGAAACGGGTCCTTGACAGATACTGCGTTCAAACACCGAAAGTCGACACATATTTGGATTTGCTCTGATTCTTTCTTCAAGGAAATGACAATCGATGACACCCACTCGATGACATTTACTTTGAAAATGATGCCTGCCTCCAACATCTTCTCAATCTCCTCTTGTACCTTCATGGCATAGTTCTTATTCATCCTATAGGGTCTCTTCCATACGGGGTGGGCTCCTGGTACGAGCGGAATCCTATGCATACATAGTTTTGGTGGTACGCCTTTCAAATCCTTGTACATCCAGGCGAAGGTGTCCTTGTACTCCATGAATATTTTAAATGTTGTTGCCTTCAGTACAAGGTCCTAGTCATCACTGACGAGAATCTCCCTAGGCTTCTCTTGTTCCCCAAGATTCACCCTTCTGAGTTTCGGTTCCTCGTACTTGATGAGTTTGTCTTGTTCAAGCTTATGGGTTGGCATCTCATCTAATTCTTCCGTACCTTCCTTATATTTTCCATACTCTGGCAGGAATGTCTCACTAGCTAGGCCCTTATCTTCACCTTCTTCTCCTTCCTTGATTTGTAGCATGTTGCAATCCAGGTGGAAAACTTCATAATCCTCCATCTGCCAGTGAAATAACCCATTCAGTGAACTGGTTTCATCTTCCGAACAACTTCCAATTTCTAGTACGCCTTCCTCGTTTGGCTCCATTGCCTCCTTTCTTCTCGCCATCCGATCCTTCGTCAGATTTTGATTCTGAAGACGCCAAGTCCTCACTGACTGCCTGATTCTTCAAATCAATAATATACTTCTTCCCATGGCTCTCGATCCAGAGGGTATTCTTCTTCTAGTTATGGTTCACCTTGGCGGCAATCAGCCATCCCCCTCCCAGTAGTGCATCATACACTTTTCTATCTAGTGGGATGATGACAAAATTCAATAGGAATTGTTGTGTACCTATCACCACTTTTTGTGCCATCAGCATACCAATTGGTTTGATATTATGTTGATCAACGCCAACTAGTTGGAATGTTGGTGGCCAAAGTGTGGGCTTCCCGAGGCTCTTCCATGTATCCTCAGGTAGTACGTTAACTCTCGATCCTCTGTCAATGATGGTATTAGAGAGTTTCATCCCCAGGATTTCCATTTGTACGACAACCAGTTTCCTCCCGCCACTTATTGCGAGTAGCGTTGGATCTGTGGTTTCTCTTGTCAGTTTTGTGGTGTCTTTGCTCGGACCCCTCTGAGTATTGTCTGCCATGATATTTGTGAGTGCTACTCTTAGTTGTGGCATGGTTTGTAGAAGGTTTGTTACCTTGACTGGTATAGATGTGTGAAGTACCTATTGTACGATGTTCTTTTCCAACTCTGACTGTAATAGCGTATTAGCCACTTTGGAAGTTCTTCATTCATTTGCCATTGCTTCTTCCACTTCTGCCCTGGCTTCTCGAAGTCTTTCTTTCTCCGTACGAGGGTCTGAATAGTTGGCCTTCTTCATCTGGGCCCTTGTAAGTGCCAGGACTTCTTCGTCGGCTACTTCTAGTATGTTGATACCTTTCTGCTTCGAGTAGTCAGTGTCGTCGTGATCGCCCAGACCGCACCACTTGCACAACTTCCCTCCGGCACCTTGGTCGTTCTAGCATTCCCTAGCAAAGTGGCCCCATTCACTACATCTCCGACACTGGATCATGGGCCGAACTTTGTTGTTGTATTGGATTTTGCTTCTTGGCGTGTTATTTCTCTGATTGTTGTGATAGTCGTCAGGGGATGCATTGTTATTTTGATGTTTCAGTGCTGTGGTCGGAGGGGTGGATTGTTCCCCCTATGTGAAGAACACTTGCGCACTCCGCGTTTTAAAATTGTACAAGCATTCTTTGACGGAGTGTCCCATAACTTGGCAGATGTCACAGAACATCTTCTTCAGACAGTTTACCTTCGTATGGCCTTCCATTTTGCATTTCGTACACCATAGTTCGATCGCTTCCTTAGACCCTTCTTTGTCCACTTTCAGTTCCTTCATCATTCTCAACATGTTGCGACAGAGCGCTTGTACGGTTTTTGATTCATCCTCGCTCTCCCCCACGCTTTCTTCATCATCATGCTTCTTCCCTCTAGAGGATGTCTTGTTCTCGCTTTCAATATCCATCACATAGTTGTATGCTTCAGTGTACAAGGATGGAGGTACTACCTTCATGTTCTTACGTAGCGAGGGAAGCAACCCTTTGATAAACCATCTCTTTTCTAAGCCATCTGCTGGTTGTGACTCTAGTTTCCCCAGTAGGTCTTTTAATTTCTGGTTGTAAGTTCGTACACTTTTGTGCTTCCCTTGTTTGGTGTTATAAATCTCAGCCACAATTTCACTGTCGTCCCTCAAAAGTTTGAATTCATCTTGAAATGCATGCTTCAGCACCCTCCATGAAGCTTTATGTGTTTGGTCCAACTCCGAGTACTAGTCAATGGCATTGTCTTCGAGTGTCGCTAGAAATGGTTTCAGCTAGTTATCCGGGTCATCTTCTCCACTCGCTATCCAAATTGTCTCGTACGTCTTGCAGTGTTGTAATGGATCCTCTGACCCATTCCCCGTAAACTTCGACAACGTTTTCCATTATGGAGTCACCATCTTGTCCCTTTGTCCTCCTTGTGTATTGAACCTGACTAGACCGGTTTTCCCGTTACATTCTAGTGCATTACTTGCACTCTCGGCCACGTACGAGTCACTCTTTTGTCCTTCATTAGCGTCCTCTACACCTTCGGTTTCCTGGGCTCTACTTCGATGCTCCTTTTGCCAAGGGGTCTTGGGCTCAGATCTCCCTGTCCTCAACCCTTCGTCGTCGTCCGATATGGACAACTCTTGAATGCATTGGATGTTGTTCTCAAGTTCACCGCTCAATTCATCTTCATTTTCTTGACTTTTATATTTTTCTACATACAAGGTGACGAATGTTTCCTCGTCCCTCCCTTCCACAAAACTTTGATGTGCTCTATTTAATCTTTGCCACCAATTTTCTTGCTCTTGTACTCTTATGATCGTCGAGTTATTTCCTCCTCCGCTTCGTGCCCGAATGGTATTCGGTTCTTGTCCTTGTTCGGTCATATGGGAATTACAGGTCTTTCATGGGATCATTGTTGGTTGCTAGAGGTATGTCTCTGGCTAGTGTCTCATTCCTCTTCTTCCCGTTTTGTTTGTTCCTCGTACCGTTGCAAGATTTTTTGCCTTCGGCATTCCTGTTCCTCTTCCGCTTGAAGGTCTTGTAGGATGATAGAGTGGCGGGCCAACAATCTTGGCATGTAGTGGAGAAGGTGATCAACCTTGTCGTTCACTTCGAGTCAATCCAAAACTACTGCCTCAAGGATTTCTCGCCTGAGGGCTTGCCTCCGTACGTGATCTTGTAGGGATATGTTCCAGAGATTTGTCAAATTATATGTCAAGTCATCCTCTCTTTCTTCATTCGTTACTATGGGTTCTTCCGCCGGTCCGCCCATTACGCTGCCATTGCAACGAGTGCTTCCCTGGTCCACTTAGGCAATGGTGCCAAATGTTTACCTCGCAGAGTGTTTATATAAACGTACTACGTACACAAGAAGTAAACTGAACTATATGCAATACATACAATAGAACAATATAATATGCTTGAATCATGAGATGCTTGTATTCATTTCCAGTAAATATCACCATGTACAATCACAAAGTATTCCCGTACTAACAATCATGGACTCATAATCATAATAATCCATCCTGACTACAAAACTGAGTACATAGAACGTTCGACGGTGGTTGAGCAACCAACCGTCGTGACGTTCCATAACAACCTGCTACAACTAATTGGGACTTAAATACCCGAATGTACATGCCAATAATTATTCTTACTAAGACTATAGTTTATTGAAATATAATAACTTGGCCGACTATGGCCGACTACACTAAGGATATTTGACCACTTACACACTAGAGATTACAAGGTTGCAAATGATAGAAACTATGTTGGTTGGGTTTCTATTGCAGATCTTTAGAGAAATTTTTTCATCCTACAAAGGGATAAAGAAGATGTAATAAGGCAGTTTGGCCAGCTTGGAGACTTGGTTATGTCCAGACATGTCTCTATATCAAGTGCATTGATGGATGCAGAAAAACTTAAGAGGATGAACTTAATTCCGTCCACTCCAAAAGAAGAAGAATCCCTAGTGGAACTAGAATCTCTGCACAAAAATCTTACCAGAGCAAAAGAAGTCTAGGATGATGGAAAGTCGGCTTGGGAAGCAATTCTCAAGGATTTACAAAGTGCCCCTAGTTCCTGATTGAATTTTTTTTTACTTTTCCCAATCATTTGTCCTTGATTTCAAAGGGGGAGAATATTCTGTATAAAGAAGGGTATGTTAGAGTTTGGTGTTTGGTGTGTTTTGGTGTTCTTGTATATATGAAAGGGGGAGTTGAGTGCATTATTGTTGCACAATTTTTTTGTTTTCAAGCGTCTCATATTTGGCACATGTTCACATCAATAAAAAAGGGGGAGATTGTTGGAAGAATGAAGAAGGTGACCTCTGGGTTTGTTGTCATTGATGCCAACATTGGTTGGTAACTGGCTAAGTAAACTGTATATCTATATTGATCCAATATTTTGATCCAGAAATTCTCTCGGTAAAAGATAATTCTGTGAGTTTTTTATATGTTGCTCAGGAGTGTCAGTTACAACTATAAATGAGCTTTCAACAACTTTAGTTGATCTAGCTAAGATATCTAAATGAAAAAATTTTGACATTCTTTTGGCTGGCAGGGTTAAGAACTGCTTATGAATGTTTAAAGTGTTCCTTATTAGGTTTGGGCCAACCTAATTTGTGTTTGATATGTTTTTTTTATGCACCAAAAAGGATTTTTGAATTGGGCCAACAAGTCACTTTGAATTATATATGTTCACATCCAATTAGGCCAACCTAATTGATGTATAAAGATGTAGTCGTATGTATATATGTATGTGTGTGGAACATACCGATGAATGAATGAAAAAAGGGATGAAAAAGTGTGGTGAACATGATCTGAGCTATGCGACAAGTGTTACAGTGTAAAGGTATTGATAGTTGTATACCTGCAACCAGAGTAGGATTTTGTTTTTTTTAGAGCTTAACCGGAACTGATCTCAACACTTTGAAGGTGTACTTCTTTAGTTCATCTTTTGGCAGTGATCCATACTCTTTGTATCTTGGTGGTAAGCCATTTTGTATTCACTTTAGGTTGTGAACCTTTCAAGGAAAATGTGTCCTGGCAGTGAGCCCTATAATATCTTGTAATTGGTTATAATATATTGTGATTTAATCCTCACCGTGGTTTTCCCACTTTGAGTTTTCCATGTAAAAATCCCGGTGTTAATGTGTTATGAGATGTTATGATCTCTTTCATGTTTTGGTTTACAATTACAGCTAGATATGTGTTAATAGTTGGATGGTTAGCAATTAACTATGTTAGCAAAATATTGATTCACCCCCTCCCCCTTTCAGTATTTAGTATATTCAACATCTGTTTCCTGGCATGAATTGTGATAGGAGGTGTGCCAAGAACTGTGACAATAATTACATTGACATAAATTATAACATAAAATATAATGACAGAAAGTAAAGCATGTTTTCTAAGCAATGAACTATCGATAGTAAATTCCAGTCTGCACAAATAAGATTTTCAATCCTTGAATCACAAATGATCACATTAACAGATAATGAAATCAACTTTGAAATCAAATTACATGCAATTATAAATAACCAAATTGTATACAGAAAAGAAACTAATTTCAAATGACATCACATGCATACAACTACCACACTTAAAACTGAAAATGAATCACCAAGTGACACAAAGAGTGGGCCATGTCTCCTCAGTCGTTTGATGATGAAATATCACCTATCTCTTAATTCAACCCAATCATACATGTGTATAGGATTTCCAAAATTTTGATTTAAGTGTAGCAAAATAAATTTGTATTAATATCGGTATATCAATTCTTTAGATCACACGCATATTTATACTAGATAGATGTCAATAAAATTTATTATGGTTTTTTTGTGGCCTATGGCCAACAAACCAAAGTCTGTAATCGAAAATAAATAATCGGCCTAAAGCCGCAAAACAACATTTTGTCCTTATCAAAAATAGAAATATAACAAAAAGGGTAATCTAAGTAAAACACCTTCAGCAACCGTTCCAACTAAGTAGCTTGTTTCTTCATTAGATTTTCATCTTCCTCATGCTCATAGCAGCTAGAGTTGTGTCCCTAATTATCCCTACCAATTAATCATGAAATGATTAATAATGCTTCATATAATTAGTATTGTGGGCAGTTTTAATTATTCACAATTTATTAAATATACTCATTTTCCCTTAACAAAAGGTGACAAGAAGTATGATCAAGGCAACATAAAAAAAAGGAAAAAGGCAGATAAGGAATGAAATAATAAGGCCTAAGTTTTTCTGATTACCTATGCTCCAAAGAATAAGTATCTTTGAAAATATTGTCATCCTCATCCCCAAAGCAACAAAATCATTTGCTACATCTATAACAAACCTAGTCATAAAGCTCTAGATTGCTCTTGCGAAAAAAAGTTACTAAATCTATCTATTATGATCCAGAAGCAACAACATGGTGGGATGTAGTTGATGAAAAAGATCTTTATCTGCAGGATAATATCTTTGAGCCAACTTTTGAAGAAACTATTGAAGAAAATGAAAAAACTCTTGAAGACCTTGCTAAAACATTGAAATAAACTGAGAATCAAATGGAAAATGAAGACTCTGATGATATTCCTACTGTTCTGATGAACCAAATTAGAAGAGGCAGAGGGCACTTATAGAAAAAATTCTCATTTAGAAGCAACAGATAGACCAGAATTCCAAAATAATCAATCACAATAGAAATTACAATAATATCAATGACAATTTCAAGGATTAAAGCAATTTGAGTCCACACTTCCTTCTCAGGTAAATGAACAATCTTTATCATTTACCCATATTTACGTTGAAAGAAGAGATAGGAAGTACATCAAGAATATATCTACTCAAGTAGATTCTATTGTGGATGCAATCTCTCAGTTCTCTCTAGAACAATCAAACTTTGAGAAAGATAACTATTATTGTCCACAATCTTGTCCGTTGAAATCTTTTATCCAAGAGGAACCTGATTTCTTAAGCACATCATATTTTGGCCTAGACTATATTGAGCTTCAAGAACATATCCAAAATGGCTATGAAAATGAAAGTGACATCGAATTTGAGTTTCCTCCATATATTGAAGACCCTAATAATGTCAAAATAGTAATACATGTTCTCCTAGAACCTAAGCCTCAACTTGAGCCACATTATTTAGTACATTTTCTAATAGGAAAGTTTTCTCAATACATTAATGTAATCAATAATGGAAAACAAGATGATGCCCAAATTGATATTGGAGCTTCTCCACCCTTCTATAAACAACAAGTGAAACAATTGGGAATAGTTAACACAAAAGATTGCTTATATAATCTATGATTTCCAAGGAAATAAATTTACTTGTGAAAAATTTAGCCATCAATAGTCTTTAGAAGTAGAAGGAAATAAATTCAAATGTGATTTCTTTTCCATGAGCCAAATGCCTATAAATGTACTTCTGGGTGGAAACTTTATTAACAAATATACCCCTTATGGATGTACAAAGAAAAATATCATGATTACACTTAATGGAGAAAAGATAAGTACTCGAGGGTTGGTATATGATTATGAGAAATATCCAGTGATCAACAAAATTCAAATTGTAGAACCACTTCCAAGACTTTAAGCAACTATTATCCAAACAATATGTTTTATTGATCCACAAAATTTTTGGGAAAAAGAAATGCCAAAAATGGAAATCAAACTCTAGCCTGAAATTTGAATCAAAAGTGGAAAAAAGATCCCAATACCTACACAAGACTATCTTGATATGGTTGAAGCTATTGAAGAATTGAAAAAGGGAAGTATATTGTAAATTCTCAATTTGATTTCAATTTATACATTTATGGTTTCTAAAGAATCTAAAAAAAGAAGGAAAAGGAAAAGAATGGTTCTAAATTGTAGGCATTTAAATGCAATAACAATCCCTTTCCCTTAGCCGATTCCCAATAAGTCATATTTGCTAGAAAAGGTAGCTAATGACAAAATATTTTCTCAATTTGATTGCAAGTCGAGATTCTACCGGATACAGGTCAAGAAAGAAGATCAATACAAGACTGCATTCAATTGTCCTTTTGGACACTTTGAATGGATAGTAATAACTTTTGGACTGATAAATATGCCTTCGTATTTCCAAGAATACATGGACAAGATATTTCGTGGTTGTGAAGATCTTATCTATGTTTATATTGATGGCATTCTTATATTTAGCAAAGACTTTGATGAGCATAAGCCTCATCTAGAATCTTTCTATAGATTAGCTTTAAGTTATGGGATTGTTCTATCCCTATGTAAAATTAAATAGTGTACAAACTCTTGTAAATTTTAAGGTATGATTGTCAATGCTAGCGAAATTGAGGTTCAACCTCAAATTAAGGACAAAATCTTTGAATTTCAGCCTCCATTAAATACTAAGGACCTGTGAGGATTCTTAGGTATTTTGAACTATGTAAATAATTTTTATCCGGGAGTAGGATTTGACCGAGAACCTCTGCAACAACTTCCCACAAAGAAGAAACCATAATGGAGTAAAATCAATGTTGATGTTGTCAGGACCATCCAATAAAAGGTACAAAATTCCCTATTTTATATACAAATGCTTTAGATCATGCTTGGGGAGGACACTTATGCTTTGTCAAAAATAGAAAGGAAATCATTTTAGAATATGCCAGTGGTGTATTTCCTCAAGAAGTAAAGAAATGGATTTATTTTGATAAATATATCTACAATGTTATAAAGAACTTGAAAAAAAAATCCTTAAAATTAATGCATCTGAAGAAATTCATCATCAAGATTGATTGTACCAAGTTTTTGACCTTCAAAGAAAAATATCATGGTAGAAAGGATGGTTGAGGGAAATATCTAAGATGAAAAGAATACTTAAATCAATTCAACTATGAAGCCCAACATATAGCAGAAACATCAAAAGACCATTCTTTACATGGTTAATCTCCCATTCTACTCCAATCTCATATCAAATTTTAGATTTCTCCAAGTATGTTGGACCTGAACAAGTTAATTTTGACCATCACCTCAATAAAGAAATTGTCACAAATATTATTATCAAATTAAGGCTAAAATGGGAATATTTCTTTTCTCCTCGACTATATTATAACAATAATCTTCGAGATTGGAATATTCGCCATAAATTCCAAATATATGCTCTATAGTGACTAGTACACTTCTTTTGAGATAAGGGGAGGGAATATTCTATCAAAGGACTATCAATGTCGATGATTTACGCTTGATATATCTCCTTTTTAGAAAATTGATTTACTTGGTAGTCTAGGTTATATTCTCGTTTACTTCTTATTTTGATCACTTATTTGCTATATATAAGCCATTGCGAAATTGTGGGCATTGAGATCAATTGACTCCTACTTATATGAGTTCCAAAAACTATTAGTCATGGTCACAGATGTTTTTGAGTATAGGCTGATTGTTTTATTTATGGAGGGATTAATAGAGCCACTGTGTGGTTGGGTCAAAGAATTTGACCCAATTACCTTGTAGAATGCCATCAAAAGGGTTAGAAATATGGAGAGTTCAACACCTAAAAATAAATTCCATCCCAAACCATTTCCACTGAAAAAGGATAAGAAACATTTCCATAAGGAGTGGCCAAAGAAGACTTACATGCATGGTGAGGTTAGGAATGAACTTCGTAGGAAATATTTGTGCTTCTCTTACAAAGAAGCTTGGGAGGTTGGTCATAGGTGTTTGGGGAAAGGGAAGGTTCATTATATAAAGTTGGTTTCAAATGGCGAGTAGAAAGTAGGAGCTACTGGTAGTGAGCAAGAAGATTTAAATGGGGAAACCGCAGATGGAGAGGGGCATACATTGGAAGAAGAAAAGGGAGGAGCCATTGAAACTCTATCTGATACTCTTAGGTATGATTAATTCAAAGTGAGAGGAGTCTTATAGGGGTAGAGTTACAGTCTTGATTGATAGTGGGGCAACCCACAACTTCATAGATGAGGTCCTAGTAGCCAAGAGGGGCTTATAGACAAAAGATTTTGAGGGTTTTAGTGTGATGGTCATAGATGGATTCACCATGACTTGCATGAAATGAATCCCTCAATTGAGCATAGAATTGGGTAACTACGTAGTGATCAATGATTTTTATGTAGTAGGCATTGGGGAGACCAATGTAGTTTTGGGAGTTCAGTGGCTACACTCATTAGGAAATTAATCACAAAACTTTCAGACTATGGAGTTGAAGTTTAGAGTGGATGGGAAGAAGGTGGTTCTAAGGGGTATGTCTAATGGTGCACCAAAGATTGTGTTTGATAAGAGGATGGAGAGTATATTCATACATGGCGATGTTTCTTGGGTGGCCTAATGTTTGATTTCTTCTAAAACCCCTTTAGTTAGTGATGGATAGTATCACGTGAACATCCAATCCATGTTGAATAAGCATAGTGTGGTCTTCAGTGACATTCCTCCTAGGAAACCTCCTAAAATGGGTTTTGAGCATGTGATCGAGCTAGAGAAGGGCTCTAAGCCTATTATTACTACTCCTTATCAACATCCGAAAAGATTCAAGGAGGAGATTGAGAAAACAGTTAAGGAGTTATTGGATATGGGACTCTAGTCCCTTTTCTTCTTCAATTATTCTGGTGAAGAAGGATGAGACTATGCATATGTGCATTGATTATATTGCACTAAATAAAAAGACTATAAAATACAAATATTTGATTCCTAGGATCGATGAATTGTTAGATGAGTTGCATGGTGTTGTATATTTTTTGAAGATTGATCTCTATTCTAGATACCATTATATTAGAGTTTGGGAGTAGGACATTTACAAAACAATAAAAATAGGTCTCATTATGAGTTTCTAGTCATTCCATTCGATTTGACAAATGCCTTTGCTACCTTTTAGTCTTGCATGAACCACAATTTTAATAAACAATTGTGTAAGTTTTTATTGATGTTCTTTGATGATATTCTTATTTACATCAAGACTTGGAGGACCATCTCAAACACTTACACAAGGTATTGGGTATCATGGAAGCACAATCCTTATTTTCCAAAGCTTCTAAGTGTGAGTTTGGATTGATAGAGATACTTTAACTAGGCCATGTGATAGGTGCAGATGGAGTGAGGGTTCGTCAGGAAAAGATATAGACTATTTTGGATTGGCCACCACCGAAGACACTAATAGAGTTGAGGGAATTCTTTAGCCTTCGTAGTTACTACAAGAGATTTATGAAGGGGGTCTCATAGCTTGGTGCACCTCTTACAAATCTCAATAAGGGAGCTTTCAAATGGATGGAGGTTCAAAGCACATTAAATTAACTTAATGAGGTGATGAACATTTGTCATGTTTTGGCATTACTTTACTTCTCCCAACCTTTTGTTTTGGAATGTGATGTCTCAAGTGAGGGAATTGGAGTAGTGCTTATGCAGAACAAACAATTACATATGATAGCAGGAAGCTTCGTGATGCTGAGAGACTATATTCCATCTAAGATAAGGAAATGTTTTCCATTATGCATGCATTGGTAAAGTTCAGGCAGTATTTGATAGGTGGAAAATTTTCTATTAGAACATACCATAACAACTTGAAATACTTCTTGGAGCAAAAGGACTTGAATGAGAGGCACTAAAAGTGGGCCAACAAAATTCAGGCATATGATTTTGACATAGAATATGTGAAAGAGGAAGAATTTTGTAGCAAATGTTCTTTCTAGGAAACCCGCTATATGCTCCTTGAAAGAGGTTTTAGTTGAGCAGAAGGCTCCTTTTAGTTGAGTATTCTAAAAATACTTTTGCATGTCAGTTGATGGATGGCAAGATTTAAGATGGCAGGTACATGGTGGTAAATGAGGCCATTTACTATAAAGACATAATTTATTTGCTTTCTAAATTGAAGTTTGAAGGAGAAGATTTTGAGGGCCATTCATGACACTCCCCTTGCAAGACATCCAAGTTATTTCAAAACCTACCGGAAAATCTGAGAGAGATTCTCGTGGAAGGGTCTCAAAGATTATGCCTTGTGTCATGTTCGTGAGTGTAAGACTTGTCAGCAAAACAAGTCAGAGCATACTTTCCCAACGAGTCTATTGCATCCTTTACACATCTTGAATAAAAAATGGGAAAGTATATCGGATTTTATTACAAGTCTTCTTAGAGTACATGGGAGAGATTGTATCTATGTGGTAGTTGAAATGTTGACCAAATGCACACATATTTTTGTCAGATCATTTGAGTACAAGGAACCTTAGGTTGCAAATTTGGTCTTCAGAGAGGTGTTTAGACTCCATGGGTTATCGAAGAACATTGTTAGTGATTGGGATAGCATATTCTCAACATCTTTTGGTAGGAATTTTTTAGGATGGCTAGCATAGAGTTGACCCCAAGCACCAGTTGCCACCCCTAAACATATGGATAGATGGAGATTGTTAGCAAATGGTTGGAAGGTACTTGTGCAATTATGTTGCGGGGAAACAAAAGGCTTGGATTCGATGGTTACACTTGGGGGAGCATTGCTATAACACAACCTACTATATGTTGATTGGGATAACTCCTTTCCAAGCATTATATGGATATGATATAGTGTCTTTCATAGATTTTTCATTTGGGACAACAAAGTGCATAAGGCAAAGGATTGGATTCACAAGTCAAGACATCCTTAGGTCACTTAAGGATAATTTATAGAGGGCACAAAATCAATAAGAGATTTATGTGGATAAGCATAGAGTTGAGAGAAGCTTTGAGGTGGGAGATTTAGTCTTCTTGTGTTTGCAGCCATACATACACTCTTGTTTGAAGAAAAGTGGTGCTAAAAATTTGAAGCCTCAATTTTATAGCCCCTACAGGATTGCATGAAGGGTTGGTGAAGTAGCTTATTAATTAGTGTTCCCTAAAAATAAAAAAAATTCATAGTGCTCCATGTTTCTTGCCTCAAAAGGGCACTTGGGCAACATATCACTTCATCACCAAAGCTTCCACCATTGGTGAGAAGGACAAATTGGTTTTGGTCCCCGATGTTATTCTAGATGTCAAAGAGAAGAGGTTGAGGAGCAGAGTGCTCAAGGAGTATCTCATTAGATGGAATTACTTGCCTCTAGAGGATGCTACCTGAGATGGTGAACAATTTTTTTAGCATCCTAATCTTTGATTACTTGAGGACAAGCGATCTCGGGAAGGGAAGACTGTAATGTCCCCTTTCGTGGAGTAGTTGAAAATGATCCATTTAGCCTATTTTATTCTCGTAGGCTAATTTCAGGCAATATCAAGGAATAAATTAATTAATTAATTAAAGTTGTCCACTAAATCAAATTTTACGAACGACTAATTAATTTAATAAAGTGGCTTAAGTGAATTGAAAAGAGGAAATATAAAGTCACTTTTTAAAGGTGCTTTAATGAAATATTTTTAAGTAAAAAATTAAAAAGGTTCATAAGGAAATATAAAAGTAAATTTGGGAGCTCATTTGTTGATGCTTGTTTATTTTCTTTATTGTGGAGTTTGGAGCTTTTGTGGAGCAAACCCTAGGATGAAAACCTTAAAGGTAATCAATTTCAGCGGTGAAATATCCTCCCTAGCTGGTTGTAGGTGAAATCACTTAGGTTTCACATGTGGATTGAATGTACACAATTTGTGAGGTCTTGCAGGAAAGTCAAATTTTTAGTGAAATTGCAATGACTATCAAGAAGCATTTGGGACGTCATATTTGAATTCTACTGATATATTTAATACCTCAATTAGTTGGGAAACTTCCATTATTAAAAGATTTCAATTTGGACACAATTCTAAGAAGATTGTGTGGGTTGGGCATGAGGTTTATTCCCTCGCTAGGCATTGGGTTATTTCCTTGGCTAGGCATGAGGTTTATTCCCTTGCTATGCATTGACACCATTCTTGAATGATTTGACTTCATTTTGGAAGCTAGGTATGATTGTTGGGTTGGTCGTGGGGATGTGAAGGTTGTTATTGGTATGCCATACCTTTGAAAAAGAGGATTTTGAGAAGTTGTTGGACTTCTACAAGGTTGTGGGACTCATAGAGACCCTTATTTTGTTGGTGTGGGCCTTATTTGAAGGTGTGGTAGACTCCTGTGATTGAGGCGAGTGATCTAGAACCATATTTTAGCCTACAAACCAAGTATATGTTGGGCATTGGACTTCTTGTAGGCTTCTGATGAAGTTGTTAAAAAGGTCAGAAGTAAGACTATTATCTCTATAATTTTGTATCAACAATTTAATTAAGGAATAACCACTGTAATTTTAGTTTATACATGTTATATGTTCTTCAACATTTCCATTTGCTATCAATGAATGAACTTTTGTACTACATCTCACTTTCATTTCCTTCAAAGCATAATTAAAATCAAACTCAAACATAAATACTTCTTTTCACATATATGCAAAATGTTTGACATAATGTACATTAGGGAGAGTGCAAAATTTTGGAAAGAAAATTGTTAAGGGTCTTTACATCTACCCCTACCATTTTTCCAAATAAATCTCCCACGTATCTAATCCAGGTATTTGGAGTTATGAAGGTGTGGCTGGGGCACATATTGTGTTTTCTGGCTTGTGCTTTTTAGCAGCTATCTGGCATTGGGTATATTGGGATCTAGACGTATTCTGTGATTCCCGTACAGGAAAACCTTCTTTAGATTTGCCTAAGATTTTTGGAATTCATTTATTCCTCTCAGGAGCAGCTTGTTTCTGATTCGGAGCATTTCATGTAACGGGTTTGTATGGCCCTGGAATATGGGTGTTTGATCCTTATGGACTAACTGGAAAAATACGACCTGTAAATCTAGCATGGGGAGCTGAAGGTTTTGATCCTCCTCATGTACGGTTTTGTATAGTGGCAGTAAAGGTAACTTATCTGTCAACTTTTCCACTATCACCCCTAAAAAACCAAACTCTGCCTTATGCAAAGTTGCCAGAGTACGATTAACCTCTAAATATGAAATCACTGCTTATATACCTGGTATTGACCATAATTTACAAGAACATTTTGTAGTATTAGTAAGAGGTGGAAGAGTTAAAGATTTGCCCGGTGTTAAATCACATAATTCGAGGAGTCTTAGATGTTGTCTCAGTAAAAAATCGTAAAAAAGGGCGTTCTAGTTCGTTGTATATTCTTATCTAAGATTTGTATCATTTTATGATGATGCCATGTCAATTGCTAAAAACATGTAAAGTATATGGCTAACCCAATAACGAACATTTTGTAAGGGGACTAGAGCAAGCTAAAACAAACGATCGTATTAATTTGTAAGGATATTATATGTCTAAGGTTTAATATTGAATTCATTTCATAAGTTTTCCCTTACTTAGTGTGTGTTAACATAAAATTTGAAATGTCTTTAGTTGTGTACATCTACCCCTACCATTTTTCCAAATAAATCTCTCACGTGTATGTGGTTTACCTATTATGTCTTTGATATAGAATATGTGAAAGGGAAGAGGAATATTGTAGTAGATGCTCTTTCCAATAAACCCGATATATGCTCCTTGACAAAGGTTTCAACTGATTGGAAGGATCGTCTTTTAGTTGAGTATTCCAAAAATACTTTTGCATGTGAGTTGATGGATGGTAGGATTCAAGATGACAAGTACAGGGTGGTAGATTGGGTCATTTACTACAAAGACATTTTTTTTTATTACTGAATCGAAGTTGAAGGAGAAAATTTTGAGGGCCATTCATGACACTCCACTTGCAGAACATCCAGGTTATTTCAAAACCTACCAACAAGTCCGAGAGAGATTCTTGTGGAAGGGTCTCAAAGATGATGTCTTGCATCATGTTCATGAGTATATGACATGTCTGTAGAACAAGTCAAAACATACTTTCCAAGAAACCCGATATATGCTCCTTGGTAGAGTTTCAGCTGATTGGAAGGATCATCTTTTAGTTGAGTATTCCAAAAATACTTTTGCATACAAGTTGATGGATGGCAAGATTCAAGATAACAGTTATAGGGTGTTAGATGAAGTCATTTACTACAAAGACAATTTATTTGGTTACTGAATCAAAGTTGAATGAGAAGATTTTGAGGAACATTCATGACACTCCACTTGCAAGACATCCAAGTTATTTCAAAACCTACTGGCAAATCCGAGAGAGATTCTCGTGGAAGGGTCTCAAAGATGATGTCTTGTGTCATGTCCGTGAGTATATAACATGTCAGTAGAACAAGTCAAAGCATACTTTCCTGACGGTTCTATTGCATCCTTTACCCATTTCGAAGCAAAATTGGGAAAGTATATCGATGGATTTTATTACAAGTCTTCCTATAGTCCAAGGCAAAAATTGTATCTATGTGGTAGTTGATAGGCTAACCAAATGTGCACATTTTTTTGTCAAATCATTTGAGTACAAGGCACCTAAGGTTGCAAATTTGTTCTTCAGAGAGAAATTTAGACTCCATGGGTTATCAAAGAAAATTGTCAGTGATCAAGAGAGCAAATTTATCAACATCTTTTGTTAGGAAATTTTCAGGTTGGCGGAGTTGACCCTAAGCACCAATTGCCATGCCCTGACAAAATGGGTAGATAGAGATTGTTAGCAAATGGGTGGAAGGGTACTTGTGCAAATATGTTGTAGGGCAATAGAAGGCTTGGATCATGTGGTTAGATTTGGGGGAGCATTGCTATAACACCTTTCTAAGCGTTGCATGGATATGATGTTGTCTGTCATAGATTTAGCATTTGGGGACAACAAAACGACTAAGGCAAAGGATTGGATTCACAAGAGTCAAGACATCCTTAGGTCACTTAAGGATAATCTATAAAGTGCACAAAATCAACATAACAAAGTTGAGAGAAGATTTGAGGTGGGAGATTTAGTCTTCATGCGCTTGCAACCATACAAATAGTCTTTTTTGAAGAAAAGTGGTGTTGAAAAGTTGAAGCCTCACTTTTATGGCCCCTACAAGATTGCACAAAGGGTTGGTGAAGTAGCTCATGAATTAAAGATGCCTAAAAATAGCAAAATTCATAATGTCTTCCATGTTTCTTGCCTCAAAAGGGCACTTGGGCAACATATCACTTCATCACTAGAGCTTCCACCATTGGATGAGGACATATTGGTTTTGGTCTCTCATGTTATTATAGATATCGAAGAGAAGTGGTTGAAGAGTAGAGTGCTCAAGAAGTATCTCAACAGATGGAAGTACTTGCCTCTAGAAGATGCTACTTGAGAAAGTGAATAGATTTTGTAGCATTCTAATCTTTGATTGCTTGAGGACAAGGAATCTTGAGAAGGGAGGATTGTAACGTCCCCTTCCGTGGAGTAGTTGGAAATGATCCATTTAGCCTATTTTATAACTGTAGACTAATTTCGGGCAATATCAAGGAATAAATTAATTAATTAAATTAAATTGTCCAATAAAACAAATTTCATGAATGACTTTAATTAATTTAATAAAGTGACTTCGGTGAATTAAAAAGAGGAAATATTAAAAGTCACTTCATAAAGGTGTTTTACTGAAATATTTTAAATGGAAAAATATAAAAGTTGTGGGGAAATATAAAAGTGAATTTGGGAGCTCATTTGCTCATACTTGTTTATTTTCTCTATTGCATAGTTTGGAGCTTATGTGGAGCAAACCCTAGGATGAAAACCCTAAGGGTAATCAATTTCAGTGGTGAAATATCTTCCCTAGTTGGTTGCAGGTGAAATCATTTAGGTTTCACACATGTATCAAATGAATGCACAATTTGTGAAGTCTTGCAGGCAAGACAAATAGTTAGTGAAACTGCAATGGCTATCAAGAAGCATTTGGGACTCCATATTTGAAGTCTACTAGAGGATTTAATACCTTAGTTACTTGGGTGACTGTCATTATTGAAAGATTTCAGTTTGGATGCCATTCTAAGAAGATTGTGTGGGCTGGGCATGGTGTTTATTCCTTGGTTGGGCGTTGGGTTATTTCCTTGGATGGGCGTGAAGTTCTATTCCAGTTGAGGAGGCCAAATTGAGCAGGTTGGATGCATCGGCACCATTCTTGAGTGAGTCGACTTCATTTTGGAAGCTAGGTATGATTGTTGGGTTGGTTGTGGGCGTTTGAAGGTTGTTATTGGTACGCCATACCTCTGAAAAAGAGGCATTTGGGAAGTTGTTGGACTTCTGCAAGGTCATGGGACTCATAGAGACCCTTATTTTGCTAGTGTGGGCCTTATTTGAAGGTGTGGTAGACTCCTGTGACTGAGGCAAATGATCTAGAAGCATATTTTGGCCTACAAACCAAGTATATGTTGAGTGTTGGACTTCCTGTAGGCTGCTGATGTAGTTTACATACTGTTGTAGCTTTTAAAAAGGTCAAATGTCAGATTATTATCTCTATAATTTTGTATCAACAGTTTAATTAAGGAAAGACCACTGTTATTTCAGTTTATACATGTTATATGTTCTTCCATATTTGCATGTGATATCAATTTATGAACTTTGCAATACATCTCACTTCCATTTCCTTCAAAGCACAATTAAAATCAGGCTCAAACATAAATACTTCTTTTCACATACATGTAAAATGTTTAGACATAATGTACATTGGGGAAAGTGCAAAAATTTGGAAAGAAAATTGTCAAGGGTCTTTACATCTACCCTAAGCATTTTTCCAAATAAATCTCTCGTGTATGTGGTTTACATATTATTTCATTGTTATTTCCTTAATGTTGATAAATGAATTGCTACAACAAATATTATCATATTTAAATCACATAAAATGAGATCATAGTAAGTGTGAATTTATCTACATTGGCTGTACTTTATAAGTCACTCTGTGACAATTTTCTATTGATGTTTGTAATGAAGCGAAAATTGCCTTGGATCATATTTCGTATTAGAGCTTTTCTCTTATAAAAGCTGCTCCATTTAAGAGCCATATGACACTTGTTCCAAATTCATGAATATAAACATATTTGCAGCCATTCTTTTCTGCAACTTATTGTTTTTTGTTTGATAATATTTTGTAGGCAAGTTTTCGAACATAAATAGGATGTTAAGGACATAATTACTACTAAGGGCTTGATAAACAAGATAATAAAATACCTTGGGACCACTCAGGATGACACTGTATGATTTGGCCAACATCAACATGGTAGTGGTTTTTAGATTTTCTACCAAATCAGTAACATCATGGTTTCCCCAATACAAATGCAATATCATATACACCAAGGTGTGCCACCATGTTAAGGGACTATCAAAATGGCTCAACTCCATGTGTGGTACTACCCTCTCCATATGCGTTCTTGTACTCTCAGTTGTGGATTTCATGGAGTCATAATGATGAAGAAATTGTGGCTGGTCTAGTTGAGACCATCATAATTGACTAAATGATCAGGTTTAGAGTTTTTGTTATTGTTCTATAAGAAATATGTCAAGGCCATAGAACAATATGAAAAGGCCCAATGATGTGAAGTCACCATGATAAACATTCTCAAACTCACCGGTTTTTCCAAATAATCTAGCAGATTGTCTTTTGCATATTTAGGTTATGAAGGCTTCGAAGATCACTACACTCCCACAATAATAATATATTGATTTTTGTACTCTGCTTTCTTTGATGTATTTTTGTCTTCATGAGATTGAATTGGTTATGTTGGTTTGCACGTTGCACCCACAAAAATCACTCACCAGTTTGAGTTTATTAAAGAGGGTTCGATGATATGGAAGTTAGTATAAATGCTGGTAATCAGACGCACCCCTGCATGTCTCCTAAGAAGATGGGAGCATTTTTTGTCATTGTGGGGCATGCCAATGGTTGAGATTGCAGTTTAAATTCATGGCATGTTTCACCTAGTCTTGCTATAAGAATAAAACACCCCTCTCATATTTATACACCTCCTGGTTGATCTTATTAGAATGAGATAGAGTAAGAGGATAGAGTGGATAATAAGAGGTTTTTCCTGCAAAGAAAGATCATGATTTCCCAAATGGTTGGTTGTGATAAGTTCTGAAATTCTCAGAAGATAACAATACTCTGGCACCATACCTGAATGAGGAAAGATACACTATTGAATTATCACTGCCTTGTGCATGTAAGGCCCATGCATGGATGATATTCTTTACCTCATGTCACATTTGTAGTCACTAGAATAGAATAAGAGTGTATTGCACTTTGACTTGGCTCTGCTGCTCTCCTGCACTGTATCACACACAGAAGAGACAGAGCATTGTATGGGTATGGTCAGATCATCTCGGGACCAGTTCATGATAATTGGCATGCGAGACCCATGGAGGCTTAAATAAAATCTCATTATTTGCCCCTATGCTATAAGTATAGCCTACTCTAGGCCACAATTCACTACTCCATTAAACACTGGAATGAAGATGAAGACAAAAATAGTTGTTCCAGATGATTTTGGACGTAACAATAGATCTTTAATAATTAGAGGTTCTGATGAGATCACATCTATCACTAACTGGATTTTTGCTCGTCCTTTTTGTGGGTCTAGGGTCCCTAGCCGTAGAGATTAAGCAAAAAGAAACATCTAGCAATCAAAAAATATTGTTCTTGTTTAAATTAGTTATTGGTGGTCGAAGATTTATGGAGTGGTATGGACTCATCCTTTACATACATTTACCCCTGCCAATTAACATTTACATCTATAATAAGGAAACTAAGTGAAAATCACCTAAAAATCCCATCATCGTGGTTTTCTTTTCAGTATATTAAGAGGGATGAAAATTTGACCCTATATACAATAACAAGAATATAGACATGATTCAATAACCACATTGTTTTCCCACCTAGCTTGCATAGATTTATGTCTATTAAAAGACGGATTGCATTTGGTTAACCTCCTATAACATGAAATGTGTGATGTACTTCCTCTAATTTCAAATGCCACCCAAAAATAAATCTTACAACACCAAGGTACCCGATAATTGTCACAGATTTTATTAAATATTAACATCTGAAATCCTCAGCATCTCTATAGTCATTAATGGATGGTGAGCCACAACTTATTTAACCATTTGCCAAAGACTTTTTCACGAGTTGACTTTGATCCAGTAAAGGCAAGTTACATGTTTGCAAAACAATTGGTAATGCAAACCATTGCTAGCTTATATCTCTCAACAAGATCTTTGACAAGACTTATATGTTTACAAATTACAACACCTAATATAAGTCAGCACAATATGTTCATGCATGGAATTTGTTTCCCTTCTCTTGTTATACCAATCCAATTCATGAATAAAGAAGATCACATAAATTTAAACAACGTATCATAGGATGCAGTTAACCGACATTAAGCACAATTAATTTACCTCAGTCACAGCATACATCACAAGAGAATATTCTACAACTTATTGGATTTTATACTTCTTGCTTTCCATTTCATCTCTGGTTCATGTTTGAAGCTCTTTCTGAAAAAGTCATCTAGCATTTGCTAGCAAAAAACGATTAATATATTCCAGGATTCAGTAGTGTAATCAATTTCTATCGGCGATATCTGTACCGTTTGAAATTGAAATAGACATGCAGAATCCCTCGTTCAAAGGTACACTTGAATCCTTTCTTATGTGAATATTCCCATTCCTTATTTACAATGCGGAAAGACTGCAATAATAAGAAAAAAATGTTAAACAAAATATCTATGCACCAGCAGAATAAGAAAATACTAGAAATACACTGATCCAGGAAATGTCATCTATGAATAATGAGATGCCTTGTAAAATCTTACAATGTCTTCATATGGAGGTCCAGCATGAAATCTAATCAGGCAAGTTTCACCATTGCTCCCATCCTTCTCAATTGTATACGTGGGAGCCTTTGTTTTGTCAACAAGATCTGGATAAAAGATGTTGAACTTATAACCCTGTACAATCTTTGGAGGAGGATTATCATGGTCATAATGTGTTTGATTATATTTGTTCCATTCATATCCAGTGTGCACTCGGTTAAAGTACTTGGGCTTTCGAGGACGATATTTATCATGCCACCAATAAACCTGAACATCAAAGCTATCGGTACTTAAGTAGATAAATACAAGCATCACAAAATAAGAAATAACCTAAATATATTTTTGACAATATAAAAGAAATCTTACTCCTGTCAACATTGATACTAAAAGAGACCTAAAATAAATATATTACAAAAATCAAATCTCAATAAACCTGTGATTCAAGATTCACTTCAGAACCAGAACCCAATATAGCATCTCCTTCTTCCATGACTCCCATTGCCTTAATAGCAAGTGTTCTTTCTTGGTTTGTCAGTTCAATGTCATCAATTACGCTGGGTCCCACAGCAGCCTCCTGCAATCTACGCTGCTGCTCTTCCAATACAGCAGCCCGTCTTCTTTCCTGTTAAATTTTTATTCCAAGCATCATTAGCAACTCAAGTTTCTGATAGAAATGACAAAAATAGTTCACTTGCTCTGCAATGAAGAAAATACTTTAAACACCACTCTGTGTCTGATTCTGACACTAAGACATATATCTTGGAGCTTCACTCGGCATAACTTTGTGTCTTACTTGGCGGTTGACAGCAAAGTTTCCTTTTAATAGAATTTGTCACATTTTTATTCTTGAATAGTTTAACTTTTAACATGTGAAATAATAACCTAAGTTACCAGTCCTGGTACAGGGATGGGTACAGGTTCATATATATACACATGTAAATGTATATATAATATACATATGCATATATGTATATGTATATGTATATGTTTGTGTATATTTATAGAAACAGTAATGCTTAATATAACTATAAATGACCTGCAGGCTTGAATTTTCACAGTTTACTATGAAATAAATGCAATATGGACAAAATGTCAAAAATTCATATAATTTCGACATCCAACATTCTATTGATCTCTGAATGAACACTTTCAGCATAGAAAGGCTTTATCCATTATGTTTTCTTGATTCTCTTCCTGACTGGTCATGCTCCCTCAATCAATTTACGAGGAAAGGAAAAAACTAGAACGATCTAAAAACATATTACCCTTCTTTTTAGTTTGAATGTAGCATATTGGAATTAAATCATAGTAGGAATGCAGAGTAAAGATACGATCAGAAAAGTGAAAACACTGGTGATCTTGAAAAGTAGTGCTCTGCACATTTTCAAATGAAAGTAGACTTGGATAAGGAAATCTCCTGCAAAGATTAGATAGGTTACTCTTTATATGAAGTAATACAGAAAGAAACAAAAAGAATATTTCAAATAGAGAACAGTTCAGTGAATATTAACAAAACATGGATAGATAATGATATCTTAGATCAATGCACCAAAATAGTTAATGATGCATGAACCTTCATCTGGGTTCACCCAGGGTCTGCAGAAGAACCCACAAGGTGCCCAGGGTGCCTGGGCCAAACCCTGGGCAAACCCCAGGACATACCAGACCCAAATAGGAACCAGAACCGGTATGGGGGTCAATACTGCAGAATCCGGTAACAGATAATAAGTTTTATTGGTGAGAAAAGCAGAACAGACATGCAAAATTTGAAATAAAATAAAAAAAAAATAGATGTGCAAAGTGTTGTAGTGAATGTACAATATGATAAGAGATCCATTCCCTTAAGGGTAGACTAGGCATTTAAAACAAGTCGCTGTTTCAGAAAAATTAAAAATACTAGGCTCCAAACCAAACGAATGCATGGTTCAACCACTTCCCACAGATCACTTGATGGGTCATGAACAGCATGGCAACGCACATTGCGGCCTTCAGTTTATACAATTGAAAAGGATATGACCAACAGACAAGTAATATCTTTCTATTTTAGTATTTAACAAAGATATTTCCAGACATGAAAGAAGCAAAAACATTCAAACATAAATCACTATGAAAAGATACAATTATGAAGAAAATAAATATAAGTAAATAAACAGGCCTTACCAGTTCTGCCTTGTCAGCTTCCGGATCTAAGCCTTCTTCTCCTTCATAAACATGCAGCAGCTCTGGCGAAAATGATCCAGGCTCTTCATCAAGTTCCTGGGCCGCTTCCTCCACTGGGATCACTTCAGGGAAGTGAGGTCCATAATCTAAAATATTTCAACCAGACTTTTAGTTTCTGTTTCTTGTTTCAATAAATAAATGCACTTATATTAAAAAGAGATAAATTTGCACAATCAGCATGAAAGTGCTGAAAGACACTAATATACTTGAATCATCAGCCTAAGCAACTATCATATGGGGAAAGTTTCAAAAGCAAAAGAAAGTCACTATGACATGGAAAAAATAATAATAAAGATACAATTACATCATCAGTAAACAGGAACTGTTGCAAATTATCATGAAAGAAGAACATTCCAATCAGCATCTAAAATCCTACCTTCTATTGCTCTCTCACTGTACTCAATTTCAAGTTCTACATCAATCTCTTCTTTAGCTTGTTGCTCATTGCCATCTGACTCTTGTAGCCGTTGCAAATGATGATGCAGAAGATCTGCATGGATTTCCTTAAGGCGGGCCTAAAACAGAAAACATAATCTTGTAAGTGACAGCATATTGTAAGGACAATGAAACCCTGAGAAGCTGGAGTACTGAAAATATTGCTTTTTCCATGAACAGCATATTGTTGGATAGTAAACATGAGTGATGGTTGTTGCTACACCATGAAGTTGTTCATACTCTTGATTAATCCTATCTAACGACGGTTGTCAATTCTTGTGATAGTCAGATGAGTTCCATTCTTCATTTCTTTGTCTACGTAAATATGCAATGATCAAGATGCTCAGTTATTGGTAATATTATTATGTATATTAAATGGATTACATTATGTTAGGTGAGTACATATCATAGATGTGAGTGGGTGTGATTATGAAGACAATTATTGATATTCAATGTTACTTATGTATGCATTATAAGTTAAATATTCTACTGACATCAGTGGTGATATTTTGATAACAGATAGTAATCACTTAATTGTTCCTCGACTCTATAACAGGTAGCATACGAGTAAGGAGTGTTACTATGTAGATTAGTGGATCTAATTTTCTAGTTGATTATTATTCTTGGAATTTTTTATTCATAAGTCATTTGTTTTAATTATTATTAATCATGAGTAATACTGACACATTTTCATGGTTGAGTAAACAGGTTAAAAAAAATGGTCAATGTTGGTAAGGGGGTCACATAGCTACTTCCTTTATTGAATCCTTGTGAAATATTAGTCTTGTCATGGGAATGTGATTTAACCTTGTTTTGTGTGGTACGGGTTGTGTGTATGTGAGTTTGTTTTATTAGTCCCTTGAGTCGCTTTATTAATATGGTCACTTATTTTATATTTTATGAAGTCCTTATGTGATCTTAATTGTTTAAAAGTCTCCTAGGTGATAGGTTTATGGGGTAGGGGTATTTTTATTCCATAAAACCCCTTTAATAAAGTCTAAAACCCACTCTAATTACTCACTTATAAAAAGTGATGAAAATTGTAGTTGAAAGGGTAGTTGGGAAGTTGAAAGGGTGGTTGGGAAGTTGAAAAGGAGGTTGCCTTTTCCCCTTCCATTTATTCTCTCTATTTGTGTGGAGGAGGGGGTTTTCTCTCTTTTTCTTTTTGGATTGTTCTTGAGTGCATGTTTGGTTTTCATTTTTCATTTTTGAGTTCTTGCAATGTTTGTGAAGAGGAAGGAGCAATGAAAGAGAGTTCTTGGAGAGATTTTCCACAAGTTGGATAGAAAACTTTCTTGGCGAGGTCTAACCTTTTGGTTATCTATCTTTGTTGATTTGTAATGAGTTTGTTGTCATATTGGTCTTGCTTATAAAAACAATCTATGTAAAATTTGATGTTGAATCTCTTGTGTGGCTGCAAGTAGTGTGTTGGGGTTTGCATTGGTAAAGTCCTCCACCTTGCTTAATTTAATTTCATTTATACCCTTTTTGTGTGTTAAAATAAAGAAATATGAATGCAAGATGTTGTGATGTGCAAAGTATATAAAGTGTAAACTTGTCTAGGAATCCTTGTGATTAGTGGCTTTAATGTGTCAAGTTTAGTAATGTGGATGTTATATGTTACACTTTGGTTGTGGATCCTATGTGGAAAGTATTTTGTGGAAGTGTTATGTGACCCTAATTCGGGGGTGGATTGAATCTCAATCCTATGGTTGGGTGGAGAGCCCATTGGCCAATATTTTATTTTTCTTCCTTGTGGATATATGTATTTCAGGTACATGTGCTGAAAGAGAAAGATTCTCTTGGGACTTTCAACCTATGGATTTCAAGAGAGAAGCATATTGATCTTGTGAGGGTTTGCAAAGTTATTAAGAACTTACGAATATTTTGTCATTTAGAGTTCAATTATGGTTGAAGGTGTTACAATCAATTTGTTAAAATGGAATAGGGAGGATAAAGGTTAGTTGATTTTATCTTGAAGGATTATAGAATTCAAAGGATAAGATTAACTTAGAAACAGCCAAGTTTTGATGAGATGTTTTGTGTAGAGGAAGTTGTTATGTAAATATTTAATACATACATTTTCCAACTATGTTTAATTTTATTTGAGTAAATTCTCTAATGTATATTCTAGGGTATTTATGCTATATAAATAAATTAATAATCAATAAGAAGTTTAGAAAACAATATCAAAGACTCATCTTATACCACTTAATTAATCAATTGTTGAGATTACAATATTGCTGCCCTTGTGCCAAACAATAATTTGTTTAAAAGTAGTTTCACATATTTAATCATAAGAATTGTTAAACATACTATTGAAATATATAATTTAATGGGTTTTTCAATTATTAATCTCAGAAAAACATATCCAAAAATTGCATTAACCCAGATCACTAATTATGATTTATTAAAAAAATATTAACATCCTTATTCACAATAAAAATCTGTCATAAAACAGTCTTACAAATCTGTTCACACAGAATGAAAGACAAAGAGTTAGATGATAAAATTTAAAGGGTTTCTAGAAATCCAATATTTGAGAACATATCAGAAAATCAGAGAAACCCAATAAACCTAATAAAACTTATGATTAAAACATTACCGTCCCCTACTTAAAAACTGAAACAAAAAATTGAGTGAAAACATGTTAGGTAGTCATAATACTAATATGGATGTTCTCGAAGATTATGTTGCTGTTGAGATTTAATGCTGACCGTATCAATAATATATTTCATGTTTGTGTGTCATTTAGATGAATACAAATGATGTTGTCAATTAGTGTAAAGTTGGAACAATAATGTTTGATTTTAAAAAGGAAAAAAAAATTATTCATTTGGAGCGTGCAAGACTTCATCATTATTTTTATTAATTCATAACATTAAACAAGTTTTAAATTTAGTAGTTTATCTTTAATTATTCTATTTTATTACTTTCATCTCTTATTTAGTTACTTTGTAGCATTTTATTAGCTTAATCTTTGGGGGGGGCATATATATATATATAATCATTATATAAGGAATAAAGAATAAATAGGAGTGAGAAGATTAAAAAATAATAAATCTAGAAAATAAGAATAAGGAAACAAGGGAATTATATATATTTAAATTGTATTTAATTATTAAAGTATGAAGGAATCTATATCAATTCATTCATAATTAATTAAGTATATAAATGTGAGTACCAATTTGATCCCAAATATAAGGAATGCAAATACATAAGACAGTACGCAAATGATTATACAAGCATATATAATAGGAGTTTAGATATCTAGCAGATCTAAATAGGAAATTATGCAAAAGGGAAATGAAAGAAAGTTGACAATAAGGTGAAAGACTAAGAATATGGAACAAAAGGAGGCAATAACAAACATCAATAGAATAATGGGTTAAAATAAGGGAAGTAAAGAAAGAGAAATTAGAGAGAAAAATGAAGGCATCCGAGATGAGAAGTGAAAAATGTATTTAAATTGTATTTGATATATTTAAATTGTATCTGATATATTCTCAAAAATTGGCAGATTCTCCAGCAAACAAGGACTACAATACACCATTTTTGGTTTATCTTCATTTCGTGCTTCTGGTAATTCTAGTAGCATGCTCAAGCAGAAGATCATACCTGCAAATTGGTTAAGGATTTTGTGCTGCAGCTTAGATTACAGAAATTATGTCCAGCAGGGTTATGCAAAGATGGTATTCTTAGGGTTTGTCCTAGAAGCTTACCAAAGTCATGGCAAACTGTTCCCATCTGATGTTGCAATGAATTATACTGATGACAACCATTGTATCATAATACCACACTTTCCTATGGTTGCATTCAAAGTCACCTAGGGTTATCCCAAGCAAAAACAATAAATCTTCTATTATGGAAATGTTTGCATAGCTCTAGGAACCCATTTCAGCTCCATCAATAAAATATGTTAAGGTCAATCTCTAAATAGCAAGCCAGTGGTCTCTGGTGGAATTCAGAAAGGCATGATAGGGATTGGTTAAATGAGCAAACAATAAGTGGAATGACATGTACAGCTATTGGATGAGCAGTGCCTGCTTATGAACATATAATTTCTTTCCTGTTAAAATTGTTTCTTTGAATCCAAACTCAAAAAGATTATGTACAACGAATTACAAACCTCATTTCAAAAACAAGTTAACATACCAATAATTCCTTTTAATAAAGAATGTAGAGAAAACTATGTTGGAAAAAAAGAGTACCCATAGTACGTCTTAGTTTTCTTTGTTCCTGAGAAAAGGAAACAATAGGTTAAATCAAAAACATCACATTTTTTAGGTGGCAAGAGCTTGTCAAAATTACCAAAAAGGCTTAATTTCATTGTCACCTGGAGACGTGGGTGTACAGGTATGTAAAAGGAAACAAGGATGCCATTTCAAATAAGAGTACACAACTAAATTCATAATAGTATGGATACACTGATTAATATAATATAAATATTGTCACCAAAAGATGTGGGTGCAGGTGAAGAGATGGGATCCTTGTCCGTATACTATAATTTTCTGGTGACTAGGCAAGTTAATTTTCTTATGAATATTTGAAGTGTTACTGTACAGAAAATCAAATTATCCCAGTTTCATAAAAAACGGCATTCAGGGAAATAAAGATATTTACTTTGGAGTTTCAAAAACAACAGTATACAACATTTACAATCTATATGCTCATTCATATTGGTTATTCTTTTACACTAATAAAGATACTTTCTTTTGTAATAAATCTAGTGAATTTCAGCCATCAATTCCCATTCTTAAGTACCCCAAGCAAGTTCTACTGATATAGAATGCCTTAACAAGATCCATATATTCTTAAACAATATTTGCATAAATTTCAGTGAGCATAGAAACTCAGTTTTAAAGAACACATCTGAAAAAACAATACCTTTGCTTTATAGATGTGAAGCCTTTTCAACACTGCCTCCCAATATTCCACAACTTTTGCAGTCCCTGAAAGCATTTGAGACTCAATTTGACACTGTAGCTCATGTAGCTCAGAGTAGCTTTTACCTTGCAACAGACTCCTAACCTCTTCATCGATACTAGCATGTAAGCCTCTCTCCTCCGCAAGAAGTTCAGCAGGTGGTTCCTCTCCACGCACCCTAGCTCGATCAAGTGCATCCCTTTTACGAGCCTCAGCAATCTCCCAGTTACAGACAAGCATCAAAGCCTATTCCAAGAAAGCCAACAAGAATAATCAGCAATAGTAATTTGTTTGCCATTTCTATTGCCCAATATGACATGTTAGTCCAGTACCTTCAGGCAACATAAGGATGCATACTAAAAAGTAAACATTAAAAGCCCCAATCAAGGCCAAAGTGTATACAGTATGTCATAAATTTCAAAAATATAAATTGGCTACTCTAATGTACCAAACATGAGAAACAGTGGAGTGTATAAAAATGAGAAGCATAATAATAACAAAGATTTTATGGCCAAGGTATAAGAGTCTTGATACTTATACCCAAAATGCACTACTAACAAAGAATAAGAAAATGGAGAATGATATTCAAACAATATGAATGGTACAGGCCAAATGTTATCAAAATTCCTCACAGCAAAGAAGGTGAGGGAAACAATCCACCAACATAACCAAACTGATCAACAGAAAGATTTGAGCATTTACATCAGGAAATTATTTGCATGGAGACAGTCATAGACATACACTGCTTATGTTGAACAAAACAGACCTTGAAAAAATAAGAACTACTCCTGTGGTAAAATAGCTTTACATTTGCAAAACTTTCTGGACTTACTAACATCAACATGACCCTTCACAATGGTTGACTAGTGCTTAACATCAACATTGAAAGAAAATGGCAATGATCAGCATTGATACAAATGGACAATAACAACATATACAGATTGATTTTCTTTTTCTTTTGATTTTTCAAAAATTGATTATATTATAATATATAAAGGCAGTGATTATAAAATGTAACAGCTTGCCACCTAGGCTGCTGTTCTAGTTCAGAATGCAGTCATATTCAATATTTACAAGAGCTATGACCGAAAGAAATTTTTTTTTATCAATGTCCACCAATGACCAAAAATTGATCAATGGGACAGGAATGTACCTGCAGGTACAATAGAAAATGATTAAAAAAAAAACAAGGCCCTTGCAATAAACAAAACACACACGACTGACCTGCAAAAAATACATACATTCTAGCAAAATAAAAAATAGGGAAAGGCCCTTTAAGGTAACAAACAAAAGAAGACAATCCAGGCGAGGAACTGAAATCCTCAAGTGTTAGTGTTTACGGACATATTGGGGGAGCCAACAAAAATTTCATCAATTACAATGGGATTACCAATGCAGTGGCTGAGTATACTTCCTAAGGAAAGTCTAAGGCTAAGGGGGTCATGTAATATCCCTTTTCTGGTCCATCCCAACATCCTTGGAAACCCCCAACTTTCTTGGAGAGTGTCGGCTTTATTGGAAAGGTATGCTAACAATGGCAGAGAGTTCCTGGAGCCAACATGAGTACAATGGTACTTTCCGTGTGCAGATCTGACATTCTGAGAGCATTCCATGCTTCTTGGAGAAGTTTGTCGTCTTAGGAAGGTGCCAACTTTCATATAGAGGGATATCTTATGCACTTAAGGTATTGATGGTATGGTCGAATTCATATTTTGGGCTATTTTATTATTTTTCGTAACTTTGGTGCTTGTGCGGAAAATAATTAAATTAATAATTGGTTAAATATTTAAGTTGTCAAAAAATGGAAAATTAAAAAACAACTTACATTTAATTAATTTAAAAAAGGGTTGTTATACGGAAACATAAAAGTACTTATTTTTGGGCCCAAAAATAAAGTTGAATTAAAAGGTCACTTTAGGCAGGAAATTAAAAGGTTATAGAAAATCATATTCTATTAATTTTGAAAAAGGCATACAAAGAGGAGAATTGAGGAAAAGAATTCTTGGCATTTCATTTTTACAACCCCAATTTTAAAGAAGAGAGCAACTGTTCATCATTAGCCTAGGTCCGAAACCCTCCTAGCCAATCTACAAGTGGGTTCATTCAAGATTCACAGCTACGCATAAATTGGTGATTGAAAAAATTTATCAAAAAACTTGCAAAGCAATAAACAATTGATATTGGGAAGCTGTCCAGGTATTTTATTTTAAAAATCCCAGCTGTGAGATTCATACATAACTATCTAGGAATTATTGATAAATAATAGAGGTGAATTTATGAAGTTTAATAAGCCCTAAAATCAAGGCATAGCATCTTCGCTATCAAACGTACATATTTTATTGTGATGATGCTCTACCAAGCCATTGTAAGGAGGTGTGAAAGTTCAAATTAAATTTAAACTTTGGAGACTCCTATAGCCGTTAGGTCTCCTTCAATCCCCAACCAGCAGCAAATTTTTAATGGTTTTTAAGCCTAAAAAGGTAGCACAGCTTTGGAGGTGTTTGGAGAGGTGTTGGGAGGTGCTAGGAGAGTGGTGTGGGAGTTTTAGAGTGTACAGGGAGAATGCAGTCTTCCCAAAAGGTATTGCAATCAGCAAAAAGGCATAGTTTGAAAACATTTGGATTCTTTGTGACCTACTAACCCTACCACCCCTGCATAGGAAGTGACATGAGGGTTTGGAAGACTTATTGTTCAAGCTAAAATGGATATGGGACCCCTTGACTCCCAGTCGCCCATATTTGGGATAAAATACTATCACATTACCAATTGCATTATGTATATATATATATATATATATGGGATTCCCATCAGTCACAGACAACCATAGTCAACAATAACTTACCAGCAGCTTGCAGTCAAAAAATAATTCATTTAGAAGTCTGCAGCTCTTCGGAATTGAGATCAAACTAATCTTGTTACTGTCTATATATGCATAAATACATTAATCTTAGCAGTAATTAATTGTAACAGCATGCTGAGTTATTAAGATTAATTTACCAGTTATGAATTCATCATGTTATTGATCAGCAACAAACTCTCTATTTGCATTTTATGTAATGAGCATTATTAAACATTTATAAATTGCATCACAACTTAGAACTTTAGGAGTTAGCATTTTGACAAACATTTGTAAAAGCCCACAAAAAAAACTTATTTATTGAAGGTGCATGATAATAGTTTTAAATCCTTAAAATTATCTATATTTCATGGTTTTTACAATTTGTCAAGTCTTGGCCAAGTTTGAGCGCCGAGTACGAGTCCGGATCAAAAATCTGCTTCCCGTGTCTAAGCCAAGTCTAAGTCTTGTAACTATGATTTGTGCAGAGTTACAAAACTTGCCCAGACTCGGCGAGTCCCGAGGCTCGCCAAACTCGCCGACTCTGGGAGACTCGAATGCCAAGTACTCACTAGACTTGATGGTTTTGGGCGAGTCCCAAGCTTAAAACTCACCCGCGGCAAGATAAAGGGAAAACAGAAAAAAAACAAAGTCTTTCACTTAAACTTTTATGTTCATCTCCTTCACCCTAAAAGGCACTTCATTTCATTTTCAAGCCAAAGAAGAAGGAAAAAAGAGAGATTTGAACCAAAATTAATTTGCATTGAAGGAAAACCAGCAAAGGAGATTGAGCAAAAATCAATGGTTGAATCACATTTGTGCAGGTTTGTAGCTACTCTTGGTGCATCTTGTTACACCCCAATTGTATAGCTACTATTGCATAGGGCAATTGATTGTAATGTTTGAATCATTAAGATGAATAAAACGTGTTTTTGTTATCAAAATGAATGTGCTCTATTTAAATGATTGTCTCATTTGATTGATACTTCTATTGGTGTAATTCTTGTTTAATGTTGCATGCAAGTTATGGAGTAATGAGAATTCTAACTTAAGATATTTTGTATACTGTTAATGTTGGGAACAAGTAACTGCCGAGATTGTATGTCTATGGTTGCAGGAATAGGAACCATTCCTCCAGGCGGAGGGGAAATATCACTCGAGAGAGGGGCTTGGTCGGGTAACCGGTAAAGTAAATCAATTGAGCATACACACACTCACCTTAGACTGAGTAAACCAAGTCAGTTTTGTATGAGTATAAGGTAAGTCATCCATAGCTTGTATGTCTTGCAAGTAGAGGTCTTGACTGCTTCTGTGTGTGAAGTTTATCCTTATGCTTGATTGTGAGATTATGATCGTCATGGTGGTATCATGTTTGGATGTGAACGTCGGGAGTAAGCATATAAACACATGTATAGTATATATATGTTTAAAAGCGTACGTTCGATAATGTGGAATATTAAATATTTGCTTGGAATGTATATATACATATATACATAGATATATATATTGAAAGTACGCCAACTAGCTCGCAATATATGTATTCGACAATTAAATATGTGTACGTATATATATTTATATTTGTTAAATATATAAATATATTTATATAAGTAATTATATATAATATTATTATAGTTATATTAAAATATATAAGTATATTAAATACTCGGGTATTTAAATATTTATATGTTTAATATTTAAAAGAACTATAACAACATTTATATAATAAATTGTATAAATGTATTTAGCTTAATATTTTAAAACTCTTAAGTGTAAATTTAAATATTTTAATTTGAGTAAATATTATAAAGCAACTTTGGAGAAATAATATTATATATTATTTGGAAATAAAAGAAGGTCTTTGGGAAATAAATGAATTAACTTTCTATAGTCATTTGGTAAATAACATATAAAATTTACCATGAGAAAATAAAAGACTTAGATAGTCTTTTGGTAAAAATCATATGAAATATGTCGAGGAATAAATAAATGTTTTTAACATTGAAAATCATATGAGAGGTTTATCGAACATTTTATAAACATTGGGTAAAGCTAAATATGCGAATTTCCTTCACCATGGAAAATACGCTAAGTTCAAATGTTTATTGGAAAATGATCGAAACTTTGATGAAGGAAGTCACGCGGCTGCAATACGCGCACCTAGGAGACCAGGTCGCGAGTTGTAAGTCCTCCATTTGTGAATGCGTGAGGGGACCCAAGGGTTTAGGCCAGGTGGGGCACAGTTTGCAATGACGTTTTCCTGCTAAGAATGAAATCCGCCATTTTTGGACGCCTCTGCTGAGTACGCCTATAGGTGTCCCTCATCAGTATTTTACCATGTGTGAGTTGAAATATTCTCCCTGGATAATGGTCGAATCACTTTGAATTTGCTGAATAACTTGCTAAATAGCTGCCACTTCATGAATTGACATTTTCATATATATAAGGTGTCAATTCTCATGCCAAAATGGTAGCAGGCATGAGAATTCGAAACCTATATATAGAGCTCTTCACTTTGTTATTTTTACCAAATTACATTTGCCTTTGCTATATCCGAATTTGCTTTTTGGAGAGCCACAATTTGTCTTTTGCTGTATTCGAACTTGTTTAGAGAGCCAATTCACAATTGCCATTGCCATTTTGTGAAGACTGTGGATTTTATATGCTGCAAACAATTACATACATACCTCTTATAGAATCCAGAATTGTGAGAAGTGTAATCAGCAATACCTGGAAAATACTCCACCCAATCTGTGATTAGAATCTGAAAGAGACAGAAAGAGAGTGAGATTAAAAGAAGAAGCTGACAGACAGCTAATACAGAATCAGAGGCATTCGCTAGCAGCAAGGAAACAGGCATGAGAGTTATCTCTTAATATCTCTGTTATTTGAAGTTAGATAAATCTACTTGTTTATTTGTGCATTACTTTGTAATGTAGTATAAGTAGAGTAGACAAGTAAAGGAGAAATTCAGTTTCCTATTTATGCTTGTTTATAATGGAAAAGCTTGTTTATAAAGGAATAGCTTGCTTTTATAAGGAATACCTTGTTTATGAAGGAATAGCTTGTCCAAATTAGAAAGGAAATGTTTGAATACTTTTTATAGAATTTACTTGATGAATTGTATTTACGTGAATGTTGCTTGATCTCCTTATATAAAGGAAGTGAGGAAACTAGTTATTAAATACTAGGACGAAGATGGAACCAGTACCAAGGTAGTCTAAAGCTTTAAAGTTAGTAGGTTAACTGGGAAAAGCTATGTACTCCATGGATAAAGATTTTTAGGATAGGAGTTACTCGAGGGACCCTTGTTGACTGCATTTCAATTCCTGAATAAGTAGATTGTTGTAGAAGGTCTGGGGTGAATGACTACCCACAGTAAAGGACTTAGCCTACGCGTAGTGTAAGATAGCCTTAAGTCAAATCGGCCCTGAGTAGTGTATATGATAGATGACCTTCATTCGAAGTACTGAATGAGAATACTTTGGCCAAAGTAGTGGAAGGTACGACATCCACTTAGATGTGAGATAGTTGAGACTACACTGTCAGTTCATTGTGATCCATCATACTAGTTCGGGATTGTGAAATTGCAAGTTCTAGATGTATAGGACACAACACTATGCTCAGTTGGGTTGTCGCAGCCGGATACTTTACCAATCTCTTCGTTCGAAGGGAGGGCCATCCATCGAATGATGGATGTGCGGGGGACCGCATTAACAGTCCATGGTTGGCGGAAAAGCGCCTGAGTGATGTTTCTCCTCCACAGCAGGCGACAGATACACCAAGATTTGAAAGGAAGGGAACCTGGACCGTCTTACTACTATTTGTGCAAAAAGCTTACGAGCTATGTATGTAATTGTTTTACTTTTGTACTTTGATTTATATTTGCAATGAAAATGGAATTCATGTGGAAATATATATTGTAACTTGCATGTATTTATCAATGAAGAAAGGAACGTTTCTATTGTAATGTCTTTGTTACTTGTTACTTTTATATGTTTAAAGTGAAATGTTGGAAAAAATTTAATTACCCAAGGATGGGGTCGTTACACATCTAGAGGAATCTACAAAGGATTGGAAAGGGCTCACCATTGATTTCAAGGAAGATTTAAGAGGTAAGTTTGAATTTTGAAGGTCTTTTTGGTTTGTTTTAACCAAAATTTCATTTCTCTTCTACATTTCTTCTTTCTTTTTTGTATTTTGTTTTAGTGGAACAAATAACAATCCCTAGGTGTGTTTAATTTTTTTTGTTGAACAAACCCTAGGTGTTAAAAAAAAAAATTATAGTTGCAAACCCTAGGTTTTTTTATATTAGTTAAAAATAAACCATAAATGTTAATTTTTTCTATTTATGTGTTATTGCAACATTGTTTAGATTTATAATTTATAAATTGTCTTTACCACAATGTCTCAAACTCCAATTAGAAAGAACTTTTGTTGGAAACATGTCATTATTACCCCTGGGCAAAAGAAAGGAGAGGTAACATGTTTCCATTGCAAAACAATTAATGCTTGGGGGAGACATTAATAGATTGAAATGCCATCTTGCACATATACAAGGTTGAGATGCTAATCCATGCCCAAAAGTGTCTCCTCAGGTTATGCATGAAGTGCAAGTTCAATTGGAAACCTTCGAGTAGCAAAAAGAACTAAAAAAGAGGCAAGGAGAGGGGATGCAAGCCATTGGTGGAGTTGGAGACTCTTCTTCCATTCCTCCATTTCCTCCATCTATGGGTGTTGGTAGTGCTAGTGCTAGTGCTAGTGCTAGTGACAATGGCAATGGCAGTGTTAGCATTAGGCCTAGAGTTCATGCATATAGGTTGGATTCATATTATTTTCCATGCACTACTTTGGGTTCCCAACCATCACTTGAGAGCATGGACTGGAACAAAGATAAACATGATGCAGCCAAAAGTGCAATTGGAGACTTTTGGTTCTATTGCAACATTCCATTCCACGCAGCCAAGAAAATTTTTCTTTTTTGTTTTGTTTTCAAATATATAGCTTGATAGTTGATTCTTTGTCTCTTGAATTTTTATATTTAGAGCTATATCAAATTCAAATTTAAATTCTCCATTTTACAATACTTATTTTATTTAATTTATTTATGTTAGGCCTCTTTATTGACAAAACATGGTTGATGGCATTAGTGTTTGCAGGGTGGGGTTCAAAGCCCCTAACAATGAGGAGATAAAGGGCCCCATTTTGTTACAAAAGGTGGTTGATGTAAAAGCCACAATAGAGGAGCAGCGACACATATGAAGGAAGAAGGGTTGCAAATATATAGCTTGATAGTTGATTCTTTGTCTCTTGAATTTTTATATTTAGAGCTATATCGAATTCAAATTTAAATTCTCCATTTTACAATACTTATTTTATTTAATTTATTTATGTTAGGCCTCCTTATTGACAAAACATGGTTGATGCCATTAGTGTTTGCAGGGTGGGGTTCAAAGCCCCTAACAATGAGGAGATGAAGGACCCCATTTTGTCACAAAAGGTGGTTGACGTAAAAGCCACAATAGAGGAGCAGCGACACATATGGAAGAAGAAGGGTTGCACCATCATGACTGATGGTTGGACGGATAAAAGAAACAAAACATTGCTCAATTTCCTTATTTCTTCCTCAAGTGATTTACTTCCTAAAATACATTGATATAGTGATTAAGAATCAAAAAAATTTAATTTATGCTTTATTGAATCATTGATTTTGTTCTTTCTCAGATGGCATAGTGTTCATCAAATCTATTGATGCACCAGGGAACACCAAAAATGTTGAATTCCTTTGCGAGGCTTTGGAGGGAGTCTTGGCTGATGTGAGTGAAGAGAATGTGGTGCAAATAATTACAGATAATGCAAAAAATTATCTTGTTGCAGGTAGACTACTAATGGATAGGCACCCATCATTATTTTGGACTCTTTGTGTTGCTCATTGCCTTGACCTCATATTGGAGGATCTTAGCAAGTTGCATGGATCAAAGCATATGTGGAGATAGCAAAAAATATTTGTAAATTCATATACAATCACACATGTCCTCAACCTAATGAGGCAATTCACAGGGCAAAAGGAGTTGGCTTGTCCTGGAATAACCCGGTTTGCTACCAATTTCATCACATTACAATCCTTGCTACAGTCAAAGGGAGCTTTGAGGCGCATGTTAGTGAGGAGTGGACTTCCTCATCGTATGCTAAGACCAATGCAAGCGAAGATGTGGCAAATTGGATTTTTGATGAGCAAGGCTTCTGGGTACCTACTGCGAAGATTGTAAAGCTAAATGCAATTACTAATTGTACATTATATTTTTATTTTATTTGCTTATTTTTGTTAACTCTTACTTATGTTAATGTTTCTCAATAATTGCAATTCATAGAGCCTTTAGTGGTTCTCCTACGAGTTGATGGGGAGAAGCCTACAATGGGCTACATATATGAGGGCATGGATAGGGCCAAAGAGGCCATTAGATCCATTTATGGAGGAGTTCATGATAAGTATCGCTCCATTTGGGAAACCATTGATAGACGAAGGCACCTCCAACTTCACAAGCATATTTCCTCAATCCAGCATTCCAATTCCACCCTGATTTAATGGTGGATGAGGAGGTTCTAAGTGGGCTCTACATAGTCATAGAGCGGATGATATCTGATTCTGGTATTGGAGCAAACAAGTAAAAATTTATTAAGGGCATAATATAAGTTTAATAATTAAAACTTTTCCTTTTTTTCTATTATTATTAAATATTGAAACTTAAAGTTAGGTAATGAGAACGATTTTATTTTTTTTCTCATCTCAGATGCATGGTGGGAAAGATTTGGTGCTAAGGTACCAATCTTCAGAGGATTGTAGTTCGAGTATTGAGCCAACCATGTAGTGCTTCAGATTGTGAGCGCAATTCGAGTATGTTTGAGCAATTACACTCCAAGAAGCGCAATAGATTGTCAGTGAATGATCTATTTTATGTTCATTACAACCTTCGCCTTTTCCATAGACAGATTTTGGGCACTAACTTATCACCCATCACAGGTTGATCCACAACCAGATTGGATCACTAAGGTTGAGGATCCTATCTTTAGTGATGAGGACCTTGATTGGGTTGACCAAGTGGATAGAGAGGCAAAAGCAGTAGCCATGGCAGAGAAGGATAGAGCACGAGCAGACACCTTGGATGTTGGTGTGAGTGTCACTGAGACACACACAAAAATCATGGTTGCATCATCATCCAAGACTGAAGTATCCCCCAACCGGGTATGCACAGAATTTTCGATTTCTTTCTCAGTTTGACATTGCAAGCAATTTGTCAAACAGTTTGCAATCGATCTGAACTAAATGTTTTGATGGTTGGAGATTTACACAACATAGACAAGAAATTCAACAAGATCATATCCATCCATTATATTCTTTCCAATGGTAAACTCATACGTTGCAACAGCATATAACATTATCTCACAGCTACTACGATTATTAGCAATGACAGAAATTAACATTCTTAGACTGAGATTTGCTTATAATAATCCAGCAATGCATTCACATGGAACAGAGGACTGTTACACAGATTGTTCATCATTCATTGGATGCATACATATATTTTCAAACTCAAGACTTTATTTTCTGACCTGGAAGAATATCTTGTCTGGGTTGACAAGCTTCAGCAATTCCACACGCCCTTATTACTGCCACCTTCTTCGACCAGCTTCAAACCAAAATAAATATGAAATTTTAATTGCAAACCCAGACCCCTTCATATTTACTGCTCCCTTGCTTTCAAGTGTTGCGGCCCATTTGGATCTGTACAGCAGCCTATTTAATTCGTATGGCCTCCATAACTCCTGCGGTTCTTTATCTGATGTGGGCTTTGACCCCCAAAGTCCATACACCAGCTCTTCAAAGACTCACGACTCCACAAACTCCCACGATCATGCAAAGAGGCGGCAGCTTCAAAAAGGCCCGATTCTTCTAATATTGATGATATCCCCCTTTGACTATTTTGGCTCCACGTAGGAGACCACCAATAATTTCCAACACCTCTAATATGAAAACTTACATTTTTCCCAAATGATACAGCTGGCTTAAATACTACGATGAGAAGTACATCGATGGCCTTCGGGTGGTTGACGGTTGCAGACTTGTCTTGACTAATTTGTTTTTATCTGCCTATTTGATTTGTCTTTTCCTACAAATTAACCTTCTCTTATTCCCACGTAACACACCTAGCTGAAGTAAACTTTGACATATCCTTTATAATCCGATTCCACAATGCATATAAGTGTGATAGCTATGAGACAGTGATAAATCCTTGACACCGATATCATTTACCGATATAATAATCTGCCTTGTCTGGAATATATTGATTGTCTTTTCTGACTGTACATGGTTTTGTCTTGTCTGCACTTAGGCATATTTTGTCTTCTTTGAACCCAATGCATGAATACCCACGGCCTCCAAAGATAATTTCCCAATGAACAATTACAATATTATATTTTCATAAAGATCATTTTCTGACAAATATATAATGCCAACAATATAATACTCAATCCCTTAATTAACCTGAAATCTTCAAACCCTAAATAAATGGAATTTTGCCTTCGAAGAAGACCCACAAAGATCTTTGAAGCCCAAATGCGAATCTCGCCTGAATCCGCCTATAAGAGGTTTTGTATTTTCGTCCAAAACCTCAAAACCTGAAAAGGATTTGGGTTTTCGTCCAAATCCCAAACCTGAACTTTAGGGTTTCCGTCCTCTTGTTCCAAAAAGCTGAACTCTCTCAATCTCCAAATAAAAATTAATAATCTTCACATCATGAGAAATGAGCCCTCAACCCCTTTTTATAATGCCTTTTAGGTTTTCTCACCAAAACCAATTATCACTTTATTATTAAAGTGACTATTAAATCCTCATTAATATAATTATTTAATATTACCTTATAATTGCACTTTTTCCGAGGTAACATTAAATAATTAAATTAATTATTATTTATTATGCGGGATGGAAAATGGGGACATTACAAAGACCTATCTTAGATGCCTATGCAAGAGGGTTGAGTGATGCAAGCTCCTCTGAGTTATAGACTTCTAACTTCTCTTTTGATATTTGTTTGGAACTTTTGATGCCATGGATTTCATATTCCATGAGTATTGTACACATTTGACAACATTTATATCTAATTGTGTTACTACTATAATTTCCTTTAGCTAAAATTTGTGTTTATAATTATGTGATCAATGTATGTTTGTGTATGTGATCAAAATAGTTTCTATTTGATGAGGTTATTGTGTCTTTAAGGTTTATTTATTAAATGGTGCATGAAACAAATTTTAAATCCTTATTATCTCTGAATTTCTTGGGTTTTTCAATTTGTCGAGTCTAGGCCCCAAGTCTAAGTCAAAAATCGGTTTGCCGAGTCCGAGGCGAGTCTAAGTCTTGTAACACTGGATTTGTGTAACTTGCCAGACATGAGTAAATCTTCTATTAGACATGATATTGACCCTATTACATCTATGTTTCACATGGAGAAAAAGAACATGAAAGGGTTGAAACCTGTTGCTTGCAGCTAAACCTCTAAACTGAATTAGTGGGCTTAGTGATGTTATACATGGGCCTACCATGTGTTCAAAAACCCTAATTTAGTAGGAGGGCACTTGCAAATTGTTATGAAAGGAAATTGAGAACAATGAATAAATACATATATTTAAATCATAGTCAATGGTTGGAAAACTGAAGTAGCCTACATGTACTTAATAACCTATTACTAATGTTTATTCCTTAAAATTTCATAAGGGACAAAACAAACAAAGACTGATCATAGAACACATAATGTAGATTCTTATAAAAGGGAGATGCTTCTTCCAATATGAAGCAGGAGGCACTTTTTAATACTGTGCATGTGCCCACACTATCGCATAGCATGATCGGATGTCTTGGTCACTATGCAACATTTGATCATCTATGCTATAAGGTAGAAGATGTGGGAACCATTTAGGGATTTTGGTAGGATTGAGGGAAAAGCATGAGAATTGATTAACTTCAAGACATTCAACTCGGTATCTTAGTGCTATAATGTCATAACTGAAATAAGGGGTCCCTTGAACCTGCACAAGTATAACAAGAGTACATTTTGTTAATCTTAAATCAGTATAAGTTTAAATCATTTGGCTTATCAGAGTACTTGATTAGATCATATTAAATTATGAAATAAGGAATATTATACTAAAATAATTCCATTGGTAGTACACATTTTTGTTACTCAATACCATGGCATGAAAAGTTGCTCAAATGAAATTAAATTTGTAGTGTATATGATCATTACACCTTTGAATTGAAATCATTGTTAAGAAGGATATGGGTAAATGGTGTGTAATAAAACCTTCAAGTTATAACTGATACTTAAAAAAAAAAAAGGAATTAGGTTTCTAGGGTGCAGTACAAATTAGGCCACTTAGGAGGAAAAAGCACCAACTTTCTCCTAAGGTTGACCTTGATGAGCACACAAATATACTAAGAAGGGATGAGGGCGGGCGTGAATCAGTATATTACAATTTTTACCCTCTCAACTTTTATCAACTTTAAACTCTAACACAATAACAACTATGCAAGAATATAACAATATGAACAAGTTGACACCAAGATTTTACGTGGAAACCCTTACGGGAGAAAACCACGGTACAAAATTATGTACTTTATAATAAAATAGGTTTACAATGGTAGTAGGCAACAACCTACTAGAGGCACCAGCCTCTTAATCAGTTATGTAGGCACCAACCTAGAAGGAGCACCAACTCCCTAACTTGATTTAGTAGGCACCAACCCACAAGGAGCACCAACTCCTTCTTGCAAGGCACCAACCTTGACTTTCTTGACTGAAAATTTCAAATGTAGAATGAGATCTTTCAATAGATTTGTTTCATGCTTCAATTTCTTTGTGATGTATGCTCTTCTTTTAGGCTCACACAAGAGATACTTCTGCAGTTCTACACACAAACTCTACACTCACACTTTTCAAATCTAAAGTGAACCACTTTTATATATGTTGTCCATACATTGCAACCTGTGATGAAGAATCATATCTTTTAAAATCTGTTCTTGCACCTTTTAGAATTGCATCTTTTCAAAACACAAATTGCAGCTATTCAAATTGTACCTCTTTAGATTTAATGATATGATATCGATTGAATCTTCAGAATTTTCTTCACTTAGGATATCAGAATCGCTTAGGATATCTCTTCAGAATCACTTAGGATATCGATTGAATCTTCAGAATTTTCTTCACTTAGGATATTGATCAATTCTTTAGACTTATGTTGCTTTCAAGATATTGAGAATCTGATCAAAATCAGTTTGTAATTACTTCAACAAAGTATATAAACCTTTTGTATCTTAAGAGGATAATCTATACACAAGAATGTGTTAGTTCATCTTTATGCTTTACCTTGACGTCAATGACAAATTTCGAACAATCTCCCCCTTTGTCATTGATGGCAACACAAAATAATTTCCTTTTGCATTGCTCCCCCTTACTCTATTTCTCCCCCTTTGACATCAATGGCAAAGGGTCTTCCAACAATGTCTTGCATTTCTTGATTCATGGAGCTATAAGGTACTACTGTGTATAGCTCCCCCTAAATGTATTCTCCCATCTATCAATTTGATGGGTGTGGGACTACTCCCAATTTGTCCCTAGGACTACTCAAATGTATCCCTTGGTAGTGGTTTGGTGAATATATCAGCAATTTGCTCTTTGGTAGCAATGTATTCCAAACTCACTTGTTCTTCAGCCACTTGTTCCCTTAGAATTGATACTTGATAGGTATGTGTTTGGTCCTTGAGTGCATCACCGGGTTTTTTGATATGTTAATAGCACTTGTGTTATCACAATAGATGGTAATAGGATGATTGTACTCCACCTTAATATCTTTCAAAGTTTGTTTCATCCATAGTACTTGAGTGCAACATGCTGCTGCTGCTAGGTCTGTAGTAGATAAAGAGACTGGTGCTTGTTTTTTGCTCATCCAAGATACTAAGTTTCCACCAAGGAAAAAGGCTCCTCCACTTGTGCTTTTCTTATCATCCAAGGTCCCTGCCCAATCAACATCGATAAAAGCCTTTAAAGTAAAGTCCTTTCCACTAGGATACCATAGGCCATATTCCAAAGTACCTTTTAAGTACTTGAATATTCTCTTCATTGCTTGGACATGTGTTTCCTTTGGTGCAGATTGAAATCTTGCCACCGTTTCCACGAAACTTGCATTATCTTAATATTTGTAGTGTAGGCGACCAGAATACTACAAAACTTCCAATCGATTGTTGATCTATAGGTGTTTTGATTTAGCTGCTTGGCGATTCCATGCCTCTTCCTCAATCCTTTTGTAACCGGGATTCACGATCTTCCATCTTGAACTTCTTTAATATCTCTTTCACATACTTGGTTTGGGAGATATTACATTTATACTTGCATGTATCATTTTTCCTCTCATTTGATTCCTTGCATCTTATACATACAACTAATTGTTGGGGATATATATTATCACTAACATTCTTATGAAGATTCCTTTGTTTGATTGTGAGATTTGTAAACCAAGGAAGAAAGATAGTTCTCCCAACATTAACATTTCAAACTCCTTTTGCATCATCATAGCAAACTCTTGACACATGTTATTATTCTTACCTCCAAAAATAATATCATCCACATATACAACTACTATCAATTGGTCTTCTCCTAGAGTTTTGATATACAAGTTACTATCAGCCACTCCTCTTTTGAAACCTTGTTGTTGAAGATATTTATCAAGCTTGGCATACCAAGCTCTTGGGGCTTGTTTCAAGCCATAGAGTGCTTTCTTCAACCTACAAACATAATCCTTGTTTTCTGATAGTAGAAATCCTTCAGGCTGCTCAACATAGACCTCCTCCTTTAATCTCCATTTAGGAAGGTAGATTTTACATCCATTTGGTAAACTTTGAAGTTTTTATGACTTGCATAGGCTAAGAACATCCTAACTGCCTCCATCCTAGCAACTGGTGCAAATGTCTCTTCAAAGTCCACACCTTCAACTTGAGCATAGCCCTTGCAAACTAGCCTTGCTTTGTTTCTTACAACTTGGCCATCTTCATTGAGTTTGTTCCTAAAGACCCATTTGGTACCAATTATATTTGTCTTTTGGTCTTGGGACAAGTTCCCAAGATGTCATTCTTCTCAATTTGGTCCAACTCTTCATTCATTGCCTCAATCCAGCTTTCATCTTTACTTGCTTCTTGGAAGGTTTTGGGCTCAACCTTGATAGTAATGCAAAATCACAATCTTCTTGGTAATTCACCATTCTTCTTGTTGATCTAAATCTATCATCAAGGATTAATTCTTCTGGGTGATTTCTTTGCACAAATTTAGATGGTGTCTTTGGAGTCTTCATAGGAGTCTTTTGTCGAGTTTCTATACATTTCTCTTCATTATTCTCCTCAACCTCTTCCTCTTTTTCATCCCAACATTCCTTTTCTTGATAACCAAATTCGGGTGACTTAATTTTGTAGTACCTTTCCTCATCAACTCTTACATTAGTGCTTTCAACAATTTTCTTCAATCTTTTGTTGTAACAACGATAGGGTTTGCTTTTTAAGGAGTAACCCAAAAATATTCCTTCATCAGATCGGGAATCAAATTTTCCCAAATTTTCATCATCCCTCTTTGTGTAGCACTTGCTTCCAAAAATCTTGAAGTACTTGACTATTCTAGGTCTTCCTTTCCATAGTTCATATGGAGTTTTATCCATATTTCCTCTAAGTTGTCCTTTGTTCAAAATGTAGACTGATGTAAGAACCGCTTCTCTCCAAAATGAATCTGGTAGTTTGGCTTCATTTAACATAGTCCTTGCCATTTCTTGGACTGTTCTATTCCTTCTTTCCACAACCCCATTTTGTTGTGGTGTCCTAGCTGCTGAATATTGTCTTCTAATCCCATGTTGTTCACAATATTCTATGAATTCATTTGAGGTGAATTCTCCCACTCAATCAGATCTCAAACACTTTATCTTAAGACCCGTTTCATTTTCAACTAATGCCTTAAATTTCTTGAATTTTTCAAAGGCTTCTGATTTTTCTTTTAAGAAGGTTACCCAAGTCATCCTAGAAAAGTCATCAATAAGAAGCATAAAGTATATCTCACCTTGTAGACTTTTGGTTCTAGTGGGTCTACATAGGTCTATGTGAACAAGTTCTAATGGTCTTGATGATGAATAATCCTTTGTTTTAAAAGATACCCTTGTTTGCTTCCCTAGTTGGCAATGTTTGCAAATAGTATTGCTTGGTTTGCAAATTTTGGGCATGTCTCTTACAGCTTCTTTCTTGCTTATCTTAACCAAGTTGTCAAAGGTCATATGTCCCATTCTTCTATGCCACAACCAACTTTCATCTTCTTGGCTTATAAGGCATTTTTGACCTCTTGTCTCACTTAGAACATACAACTTATCTTCAGTTTTATTCGCATCTGCAATATGTCTTCCATTCTTTCTAATTTCACAACCATCTTGATGAAAGATTAAAGTATGACCTTGGTTGCACATTTGGCTTACACTTAGTAGGTTGTGCTTTAGGCCTTCAACATATAGAACATTACTTGTCTTTGTTCTTCCATTGTCTAGACTTAAGGTTCCTCTTCCCGCAATCTTTGCTATAGTATTGTCTCCAAACCTTACTAAGCCTCCATCTGTCTTTTGTAGATGGATGAACTTGTTCTTGTCTCTGATCATGTGGTTTGAAGACTTTGAACAACCACTATCAATGTACCAATGATCTTTTTCATTTTGCACATGAAATGCTGTTTGAACAAGCATAGCTTTCTCTTTTTCTTTTTTTCTTTTCTGTTTCCACACTTTCATACTCTCCCCATGTGTTTTGGGTAGTGTTTCTTCCTTTTGAATTGTCGTTGGAAAAATGGTTCTGCAATGCCTTGCTGTATGCCCAAAGTTATTGCATTTGAAACACTCAATTGCAAGGTTAAGTGGATAAAATGAATTATAGTTTCTCCTTTCAGGTCTACTAGGGTTAATTTTCTTATCATGAAGCTTGTTATGGCTTCTACAATTCATAGATTTGTGACCAAATTTGTAGCAAGAGTAGCAATAACCAAAAAATGGATAATATGACCCTTTTGGTTGGAATTGTTTTTGCAGATTGGTCCTTTCTTCCATAGTACTTTTCTCTAGTGAAGCATTGTTGGCTTTAGTTTGAACTTGATTCTCCTCTTTCTTGCTACATTCTCCTTTAGTAGAGCTTTTCACAACATCAACATAACTTTTGTAAGATGTTTTCTTTAGCTCTTTTCTTAGTGTGACAATCTCACACTTCAAACTTTCACATTCCTTTTCCTTTTCTTCAAATTGGGCTTTGGTTAGATCCTCTATTCTTTTACTTTCCTCAACTTGAAGTTTTAGATCTGAAATTAATTTTTCAGTTTCAACAAACTTCTTCCTTTCCTCTTCAAATCTAGCTTTTCTTCTTTGATTCTTTCTTCTTAGCCTCTCAATTTCACTTATGGAAAATTCCAACTCTTCTTCCAAGTCTTTTGGATCATGTTGTACCTCTTCCTTGTGATCTTCATCTTTATCTTCAATTTCCTTTACTATCTCAGCCATGAATAACATTTCATCTTCACAACTTTCAATGTCATAGTCACTTAATGAGTCTTGATCTCTTTATGAGTGCAGGCTCTTCTTGAAGTTTTCTCTTCTGTTATTTTTGTAATACTTCTTGTTTTTGCTTCCTTTCTTTGGCTTGTAATCTTCTTCTCCACTATCACTGCTGTAAGAATAAGGACATGCTTTTGCATAATGTCCAATCTTACCACATGTAAAGCATTTGAAGGGTAGTTTACCCTTATATTTTCCTGATCCTTTCTTTAACTTCCTCACGAAATTTTCTTCTTCCTCATCTGTTGCACAATTATCTTCCACTTTCTTTTCTTTTGAATTTTTGGATGCTTTGAATGCAGCCTCCTTTTGTAGTGAAGTATATTTTCCGGATCTCATCTCATAGGCTGTTAAGATTCCATGTAGTTCATCCATGGTTAAGGTGTCCAGGTCCTTCATTTCCTCTATTGCTGATACTTTGGGGTCAAATCTTGGTGGAAGGGATCTGAACACCTTTTGCACTACTGCTGGCTCCTTTACTTCTTCTCCAAGGCTTCGAATGATGTTGACAACTTCATCCACATGCAAGAAAAATCCAGCAATATTTTCCTCTTCACTCATTTGAAGACTTTCAAAATTGCCTCTATGAGTTTGTAGTTTGGCTCCTTTTACTTTCTTGTCTCCTTCATAGGTTTGCTTCAACTTGTCCCAAATCTCTTTAGCAGATTTGCAATGCATTATCTTCACAAGTTCAGATTCACTTAATCCACATAAGATTGCATTCTTGGCTCTAGCATTATTCTCACTTGCCTTCTTTCCTGCTGAATCTGTTGGAGGTGTCGAAGGAGCTTTATATCCATTCACCACTAATTGCCAAACATCAAATCCTATAGCATTTATATAGGCCTCCACTCTCATACTCCAAAATGCATAATTTGTCCCATCAAACAATGGAGCCTTGTTGGAAGAGAATCCTTCTCCACTCATGATGTGTGCTATATAGATCTCCCTTCAAGTTTGTTAGATCTATTCGAAGGGCTTGCTCTGATACCAATTGATGAGCACACAAATATACTGAGAGGGGGGGGTGAATCAGTATATTACAATTTTTACCCTCTCAACTTTTATCAACTTTAAACTCTAACACAATAACAACTATGCAAGAATATAACAATATGAACAAGTTGACACCACAATTTTACGTGGAAACCCTTACGGGAGAAAACAACGATACAAAATTATGTACTTTATAATAAAATAGGTTTACAATGGTAGTAGGCACCAACCTACTAGAGGCACCAACCTCTTAATCAGTTATGTAGGCACCAATCTACAAGGAGCACCAACTCCCTAACTTGATTTAGTAGGCACCAACCCACAAGGAGCACCAATTCCTTCTTGTAGGGCACCAACCTTGACTTTTTTGACTGAAAATTTCAAATGTAGAATGAGATCTTTCAATAGATCTGCTTCATGCTTCAATCTACCCCTTCTTTGTGATGTATGCTTTTCTTTTAGGCTCACACAAGAGATACTTCTGCAGTTCTACACACAAACTCTACACTCACACTTTTCAAATCTGAAGTGAACCACTTTTATATATGTTGTCCATACATTACAACCTGTGATGAAGAATCGTATCTTTTAAAATCTGTTCTTGCACCTTTTAGAATTGCATCTTTTCAAATCACGAATTGCAGCTATTCAAATTGTATCTCTTCAGATTTAATGATATAATATCGATTGAATCTTCAGAATTTTCTTCACTTAGGATATCTCTTCAGAATCACTTAGGATATCGATTGAATCTTCAGAATTTTCTTCACTTAGGATATCGATCAATTCTTCAGACTTATGTTGCTTTCAAGATGCTTTCAAGATATTGAGAATCTGATCAAAATCAGTTTGTAATATACTTCAACAAAGTATATAAACCTTTTGTGTCTTATGAGGATAATCTATACACAAAAATGTTTAGTTGATCTTTACGCTTTACCTTGACATCAATGACAAATTTCCAACAGACCTGTTTACATGAATTTCAAAATAACATATTACTTGACCCAATGATTCAACAATGACATGCCACTCAAATTGGGCCTGACAAATGCGATTTTATATTCCAATTCTACAAGCTCAAGAACACCCCACAAATGTTCTCTAAATTCATGTTGGCAGCATTTAAAGAACTTGTTTCTAAAAAGTTTCAAGTGAAACTAGGATAACCAGACTATATAATGACTTTTCAATGATCACATCCAGTCTATAAGGATGATATTTGAAAGTTTCCACTAGCTACAAATTTTGTTAAATCCAAAAGTGTGGTTTAGCAGCCCCGTTAGGAAGCTTGTTATGGAGTGTCATCTACAAAGAAGAGATGTTGCTTACGTTGTAACTGGAGGTCATGTAGATACAAAAGGATGTGTGTGTTGGGTCTCAAAATGCAGGTTTTAACCAGAAGAGTTTGCCAACCTCTTACTACACTTTTGGTCAACGTACAAGGCCAATTGATGCAATTGTACCTTCTTCTCTTTAGGTTCTGCTAGACCAAGGCGGGTGAACCTAATGAATGATGCAGATTTAAAAGTATTTCCTGATGCAATAATCTACCCACAATGGCAATCAGGTAGTGGATAGATGAGAATCTCTACAACTAATCCTACTCCTACTGCACAAATGAAAGGATTTTGAATAAATTGTTTGATATGAAATTCTATCTCTGGGTTGAGGCAGATCAATGCCTTTTGTCCACATGGGCAATGGAGTCAAGAATATTAAGAATTGAATGTATTTCCCTCTCTGTCATAATTCAAATTGCTAGGCACTTTAAAAAATGAAACTATATGACTGGCATAAAACCTCATTGATTTATGACTTGCATAAATAAGGCTGGAATGTTTTCTTATCAAATTCTACTTCAACAATCCAAAAGAAATCATAAATCACTGTGATTTACTTGAAGGAATTTAATTCTGGCTTGCAGATACCAGCAAATAAAAATCACACAAATGAATCAAACATATGCTTGATATATTGATTTAAATGATCAAAGGACTTCAAGTTGGAGACAATTAAATAAGAAATATATATTATTGCAACACAACAATTAACAACAGGAAGGTTTCAACAATTCAAAATAATCTCTCCATTGATCTGTTTCACAGAAAGTCTGTACATTATTTGCATTCCCAGTCCCCTACTGGGAAAAATCTCATTCCTACTCTCACCTCTAACCCCCTAACTCCAACCCCTAAATCTCCTTTACAATTGATTTATACAAATAAAATTCAAATAGTCACAACCCTTCAGTTTCTGGTTAAACTGTTCGCATTTCTCTCGCAGAGATAAAAATATTTAATTAGTTGCCTAATCAGCAAATTAAATATTTTTCACACAGTCTTGCCTTTTAATTTTTTCTTTTTATCCTTTCCCGCCTGTATTTCTTATCTTATCGGCATTTTATACTTTTCATTGCCTTTATTTTTATTCTCCCATGGTTTCCATTGCGTTTACCGCTCTACCGCGGGTTTGACTTTTCAACCCGCAGTTATGCAATGCCTAGCCCTCACAGTCATCCCTCACTATTACCGCGTTACCGCGACTTGCTTGATGCCTCCTCACGGTACCGCGGTAGCTCATTTATTAACCACTATCATCTTCGTTGTCTACCGCTACGGTCATCTCCATTGTTTACCGCGCTACCGCGGTCACTAGCCTGTCTGCCAGTGGTACCGTGGTAGCCACCACTAACCACTGCCTCGCCACTTCACTAACTATTACCACGGTCACCGCGGTCTACTCGGAGACCATCCGCGATACCGCGGTAAGATCTTGGTTGCCGTCTCTAACCGCTCACCACCACCTTTTCCGGTTATCTCACCACCACCGCGATATCGCGGTCAATGAATTGACCGTGCGTGGTGTGGCGGTATGAACCTTATGTCGGCTTGTTGACTGCTACTGCCATACCGCGAGCCCATTGTGGGAGGCCGCGGTAAGGCGGTAAACACATAAAGAATGAAAAATAACGGAGCAGTATAATACATATGTCATTTTTTGACTTTATGGAAAGGGAAAAAATGAATATTATATGAAAAGGATAGGAAAATGTGAGGGCAAAATGGGGAAACCCTTAAGTTTTTCATATGGATTTTTTAGGTTCTAACAGTGTGTACCTCTTTAAAAGCTGCTTTGACTGCTATTGAAAATTTATTTACAACTAGATTAATTGAATCAATTGCCAACAAAAAGAATCAAAGAAAAAAAGGTACTAATAAATGTTTTATGCACCTGTAATGTCCCCTACTTGGAGTATGCCTAAATTTTCCTTAAGGGACAATTACACAACATAGAATTGTTTTACAAATAATATTCCATAGCAAATTATATAATAAATATAGAACTTAAGAAGAAACGAACTATTAACATTTACGAAATAATGAATAACAACTTAAACTTGAATCTATTCTATAGACTTTTTTCAATAACCAATCATGGTAGAGAATGGAGAGAAATGCATGATAGGGCGCTAGAAAAACTGTTCATCACAAAAGCCCAAGGGCGTGCTCATACCCACCTTGGCCCCAAGTGCCAGGAACATCCAACCAAGACAATTCCATCCAACTTATGGTGTCGTTCTTACATTGTGAGAACCTATACATCATTCATCTCAATTAAGCCCAAGGGCGTGCTCATACCCCCCTTGGCCCCAAGTGGCAGTAACATCCAACCAAGACAATTCCATCCAACTTAGGGTGGCATCGTTACATTGATAAAAAAGGAACATCCAACCAAGACAATTCCTATATCGCCCTTAACTGGTCTCCTTGCCAACCCTAATATGATTGCTTTATAAGAATCTATTATCCATATTTATATTAAAGAATCATAATTACTTATAAGGTTAGATAATTGTTGCAAGCATCATTGGGAAGTGATTATTGGAAGATTGAAATCAATTAGAAATAATTAATTTTATAAATATATATATATATAAAATTACTTCCCAAATATATTCTTGGCAATAATACTTAATTCCAATAGATCTCTTATAATTTATTCCATTTCTTCCAATCTGCTGCTTTATTCAGATTTCCAAGTGATTTCCATTCATTCTTGATTCCTTTCCTTCATTTGAAATGTTCTTCTTTTTTATATCCTTATGTCTCCATGAAAAGAGGCACCTCTTTGAATAGAGATAACTCTTTGAAAAGACATCAGCTTTTCTGAACACTTCCTTTATGCTGATTGCCTTTTAAACAATTTTATTTATCTTCAAATGCTATCGTATATCCTTTTAAATAGAGTTCATTGCCATCATAAATTCAAGCGCTGCCTTCAAACATTTGAAAATCATTGCCCTTAACTTCTTCTCTTAGTCACCATCGCTGCCCTTTATCATAATCACTGCCCTTCAAAACATTAATCGTTGTACCTTATTAACTTATTAAGCTGGGTAAATAAGTCATTTAAATATGCCTTGGACTTGGGCGATAGATGATCTTTGTCTTGGTTGGCCCATAATAAATATTAATTTAAATTTGTTTTCTCTAGTATAAAGGTGGTGCCAAAGTGAGAAAGTCAACCATATATACCAATATGAAAAGAGTCGGCCAGCACTGAATAAATGACTTTGTTTTGAGCACAAAGGATGGGAGTCAGCCTAAATAGGATATATTTTATTTTATATTCCATAAGGCAAAGGACTTGAGAGGATGGGTTATTACAGCACTTCATAGGTAGGGTTAAAACTTCTCTCATTTTTGGGCTCTATGGATTCAATGCATGAGTTGCTCAGCCACCCTCTAGGATTTATTTATGTCATACACAAACTTTAAGAAAACCAGAAAGGAAAAGACAGTAGAGAAATTTGAAAAGAATCGACTTATATTCAATTACTGTACATTTTCATTCCTCTTTGCTGAAAATATATTAACCAAAAATAGCACTTTCCCCCTCCCTGCAAACCAAACAACAAGCTATTACCTAAGTAATGGATAGGTTGTGTAATGAGTCATCTTATGTTGGGATTAGTGCTTTACCCTTCCATTATGTTATTATGAAGTACATATAAAGGGGGTAAATATCATTGTACTGGGATGCGAAGAGAATTGTATGTGTTTAGGATCTCAAGATGGATACTTTTTAGGACAAGAAAATGGTTGGATATTTTTGGCTGTCGATTGTTGACATTTTCTTCAACTATCCGTGAACTGGCCCCAGCAAAACTCCACATCAATGAGGGAATACATATTAGATTATTCAAAGAAATGCATCAGTAGTTTCTAGCATCTAAGCATTGGCCTCCCATTTTGTCATCTGGAGATCTGATCAAATTGAATTTGACTCTGATAATTTGATGGCTGGTTAATGCAGCTAGCATTTAGAAAGATTACTGATATACTTAATTTGATTATTTTCATAAGGAGCGGTATATAAACATGCAACTGAGCAATTCTTCTAGAATTCAAACAGATGCATATCTATTATCCATACTCAAAAACTTGATGGGCTAATATATATCCACAATGTATTATGTTTATTATATTTTTCAAGCTGCAACTATTCCAGATTACAGGCAAATATAAATTTATTAATGGTGTGTGCTGGAAGTGAAAAAATCAGATAAATATTTTTGTGTGTGCAAAGTAGAGTTTGGACAGACATTATGTGCTGTGTGTCCTGTGAAAGAAGGAAATAAAATAATAATATATATTAATTTCAGCTGGGTGTTACCCCAGCCGTACCATCCCTTATTTTAAATCTGCCAAAGAAAGGTCCAAGCATATTGAAGAGGCTTTAGACCTTGCATAGCCTTCATAGGCTTTTCTCTACACTAGCCACCACATTCAAGGAGGCCCTACCAACCAAAGATTATTAAAAAAGAAGTTTCAAACCATTGTTTTAAGGCTCAAAGCCTTGGGAAAATTCAACGCAGCCTTTGGAACTCCTTACAAAGGAATCGTGGGGCATGAGAAGGAATAGACCCTTTTGGGGAATCTTTGGTGAATAAAGAATACATTGGAGATATCGCTGGAAACAAAGAGCAGGTTATTTTCTGTTTATTAACAGCAGATATACAGTCATCTACAGCAGCAATAAGGTCAGAAAACTTTCATGAGATATGTACGAGAATATTCTATACATATGGATATGAGAATATTATAAATTAGAAATGATATCTTGACATTCATAGGATTTGAAAGGAACAAATTTGTATGGAAATTTATTACAGTCGTATCCAACAGTATTGAAGTTAGAGAAGTAAACATTTGCATATTTACAAACTCTCATTTTCTGGAATTGCAGACCCTTTGTTCATTTTACATTGTTTCTAGCTTTTAAGAGTATTTGCCAATTGTTTGATGAAATGCCCCTGCAAAATCTTGAACATTAGCATGGTTTACTATTGAATATATGAATTCAGAATATTAGTTGCAGCTCCTGTGATGGTTAGCATTCATAAATTCCTCTTATCTGGTTTCCTGCAAAGTGTTTGACAAAATGCTTATAAAGTAAAAATCCGAAAATTTCAAATTTGGTCTGTATATTTTGGTAGGGGATTTTACAGGTATTGTGATAACGGTTTTGAATTCTCAACCAGAGGACTGATTTGGAGGTGTCAGCTATCAATGTGAAGAGGACAAGTCCCTGGGACTGAGATTGGCCAAGCAGATTTATATTATGTTGAGGAATATTCAAATCTCCTCTTCTTGTACTTTCCTTTTGGTCCATGGTCAGTGGGAGTTATTGAGTGACATTTGTCTCCTCTTCCATGGTCTTTCCTCTTATTTTTCTAGTATTCTGAAGGCATTGGAAAGATTGAACTGGTCATTTGTTTCGTAAGGATCTTTTCATTTCCTCATACGTTCTATCAATTTTCTCCTCAGCCTTCAAGAGGTCCCCTTTTTAATTCATGGCAGCATTCTTATTTTTCTTGAGTGATCACTTCAGCAGGTTGATTGCTTTTTTTCTCTAGTTCCCAATTGTTTACATTCTGTAAAGAGTAACCTTGGCAGATGACCAAGTGAATAGCGAATCATGCATCTGAATGGGATATTTTCATTGTATATTGGTTGTTCCTGCTTTATTCACCCCATTTCTAAGGAAGATGTGTTTACTAGGATCTCTCTAAAATCTATATTGACACATGTTCTGGCATCACTGAGAATTTCTAGCAGCATTAAATACTCTAAAGAGGTGATGTATTCACCAATGGTATTGCCAATGCATTGCAAGGATGAATCCAACCAGCATTCAATAGGGAGGTGTGGTAAGCATATCCAAATCACACTGTCCTTGGAAGGTTCTTTGTTGGTTGGACTTGGAGGCAGTGGACCATAGACCTGAAATTTTGGGAACCATCAAACTCCTTGGAAAGCAAAGGTCTTCTTGTACATGTATGAGAATATAGCCCATGAAGTGGCCTTTGGGCATCATAGGGATGTCTATTGATGCTGAGGGCTTCCAGATTTCTTGCACTAAGATACTGTGATTCCTGGGTCCCAAGTAACTCCCATAAATCAGCATATAAGTGTGTGCTCCTTGATCATCCACAGCATATGCTTCATTTCCTAAAAGGAGATATGAAGTTTGTGTCGGGATTCCATCATCAGGTAGCAGCCATTGATATTAACCAAAGGGAAATTAGACATTAGGACTGATTTTTGTATATTTTGGTGTATATATTTGAGGTCATCCTTAGAAGGCCAAGTGGATTCTTCATAAAGCTTCTCTTGAGAGGAGACCATACCCTCCCCACTTGAGGAAGGTTGGTAGGGTGTTCTAACAAACTGAAACAGGAAAGTTGTAGATCTGATTGAGTGGGAGACAAGGCTGAATTGAACAGGCAGGGATACAGAGAGGTCTCCTCTTTTATCATTTATGCATTTCAGCATATGAAAACACATTTCATGGTGTTCTTAATTAGATTCCTTTGGGTGATAAAAGCTCGTCTAGAGGGAACTTTGCCATATGATAATAGTCTTCTAGAAATACTTAAGTCTGCAACATAGTTCTGGTTTCATAATCAACACAGACACAACACATTTATATAAGCATGTTGTACAGGAGTGTATAATAAGACAATAGGACTACTGATGTGAGATGAAGATGTCATAAACTTGATGCATCATCAAATAAGTACACCTCAGACAAATGCAGTGTACCCAATTCAAATTATAGCACACCGAGTTTGCAAGGATATTTTTTTAATCAATCTACTTAGAAACAAAGAACTTGCAAGGTATTGTTGAACAGTTGAACTTACTACTTCAAAAAAACAACAAAACTAAAACGTATTAAATAACAAACTGCTTGCAAGACATGCCCATATGTAAGAAAAACCCATAATCAAATTGTACTGAAAGTAAATAAGTCTACTCTGACTATCAAATTGAGGAAATTGTATGTCCAACTACCAATGCCTTGAGAAACAGAAGCACATGTGAATGCATTAATGCTAAGGTAAAATACAATAAACAAATCTACATACCATCCACTCCAAAAATTAAGCAAATCCATTAGGATCAAATTATCTTCAGCCAAATCAATTTCAATAGAATACATATGAAAAAGTTCTACACAAAAGAGATGAAATGTATATGGTCCAAAAAAGGCATCTTTCAAACTTGCAGGGACAGATGAGGGAAAACAAACCTTCCAATATTCAATATGTGTTGGAGTTGCTCGATCCAACTCCAAATGCATTTTTATGTCATCATGTAGTTCTTCCATTTCCTTTACGGTAAGACCCTGTTTAGGCCATATCAAGGTTAATGAATACCAAGCCACTCATTAATTAAATGCTTTACAATAAATAGAACATCATAAAACCATTGTAATATGGTTCGACTCTTCAAACATGTTTTATCACCATAACCATCCAGACAAAGAGACATCAAACAGATAATGGTAAGGTGTCAAAAAAAAATCAAAAATCAAACTGCCTTAACATTTTAAATTTATATACCATTTACTCAATTTTCACCTCACATTTAACTTTTAAACTTTGAACGATGAAAGAGATTGCACCCTGATTCCTAACTACACAGAACACCATATTTTACACACTTACAATTCTCAATATGTTATATGTCCTTTCAGTTGTCACCCTAGTATAATCTAAAAAAAACAAAAAACAAAAATGCAGAAAAAACATAGAGATTGCCACTAAAACTGATTTCTTTACAATCTTCATTAGCATGGTGTAAATACACATACAAGGATGAGACTATATACTGGCTGAACAAGACAAATCACATGCAAAGAGCAACAAGCTAACTACAAAAATAGAAATATTTACAAGAGCACAATAGTCATTATTTCCTCCCTGTTGAGAGGGTGGCTTCTCTAACTACATAAGAAGAGGCTTTGATATCAGGAACCACTTGATCTGTGTCAACAGCAACCATTGCAGCTGATCAAGTAGTGGGGTTTATTCATTCAATCAGTGCAATTCCAGACATCAAGAGAAAATCCTTGGGCAACAAATCTTGAAATATATGGAATACTAACCTTGGGAAAAATGATCAAAACTTTCCCAATGAGATGGCTTGTAACAGATTGAACTGGCTTAGATTGATAGCATCAAGGATGCCAAGCCATGCTGGAATAACTAAGCAAAAAGCACTGGACCCAGCTGCTTGGAGAATAGTGAAAGGCCCAAAATTGATGATTTTCAACTTGTTATGTTGTGAAATCTCTGCTTATCCAAGTGAAACCAAATATGAACACCAGCTTTAAGAGAATGAAATACTCAAAAGAAAGTCATGGAATGACTCAAGTTTGGCCTGATTGTGGTGGAAAAGGACCTGAATTTCAGTGTGAAGCTTGCCCCAGTTGTGCACAAAAGAAGAAGCTTTATCCCACAAAATTTGCCGGTGGGGTGTATCTGGAGTGAAAGAAAAATACCATATACATGTAGACAAACGACCAAAGAAAGTTAATGTGACTCAGAAATACATCTACAGACAATAGCAAGAAGGAGCCAAAAAGAGGCTCCATAAAAGCTGAAACTAAAAGGATATCTAAAACTAAAGCAAAAACTGAAAAGTAATCTAATAAACCAAAGAACCTAATCCTATCAGAAGGGAAAAAACCTGTGAGACCAATTGGATGACTATAAATAGTCTAACAAATAGACCAAAAATCCGAAATATGGGACTCATCACCAAATAAGATGAACCAAGGATGCTGGAATGCTAGATGAACTGGATCTAATCCATAGCACTAGAAGAGAAGCCTATACCCTCCCCGATGACAGTAAAGGCATCAATCATAGTTCAAAAAATTGCCAGATACATGATTCATGCGTACTTGCAGGTCAGTTAGGGCCTGGAAGTAACTCACCCAATAACTTGCGAGTCCAACCATAAAACTCAGCCAATGTTGAAATAAGACAGTTTGCCAAAAAAATGTTTATTTTCATCATTATTATAATCTGGTTTTTTGAGCACTCGTATTGGAGCTGAGGATGTAGAACTGTTGCTTACAGCTTATGTTATAGCTGATTTGGAGAGGGTGGCAGCAGGATGGGAAACAGAAGTGGCAGCATATGAAAGGCAAAGCCGCAAAAGGCAAGCCAGTAGTGGGGTGTTCATCACATTCATATCATGATCCTATGCCTAAGAAATCTGTTGACGATGATATTGTTCCTCAACAAGAAGCTGCAGCATTACCATCTGGTTCAAGGACATCTAAAAACCCTAAATTGAGTTTTGGTCATAGAAAAAAATTTAGACTATGAAAACTGAAATTATAATTTGTAGCTTTTATTTGTATTGGAACTCGAAGTTGATAGGTATTGAATTCGTTTTTGATCTATACTGTGTATTGAATTTTAGTTTTAACTTTTGATCTATATGTGAAGGCTTGAAGCAAATCAGTAGTATGTTCTCTAAATTTAGTAGTATGTGCGTTTTTGAAGAATATTTTTACAAATTGTGTGTTTTTTAATGATAAGAAAATTCGTTGGGATTTTGCCCAGACTGATTTTTTGATATTTTTATAGTATATTGAGTTATTACCAAGTGCAAGTTTTTGAACTATGGTGTCTATACAAGATCTCATGGTGTCCCCCATAGAATGCCATAGGCAAAGAGGCCCTAACTAGATAACCTTGAGGGATGCAAATAGTGTTGTCCCAAAACTCTATTTGAACTCTCCTAACATCCACAACCAAAGACCCTCCACCACCTAAAACACTACTGAAGCTGAGAAAGAACTGGTGACACACACCAAAAGATGAAACCTCATCTAAGACTATGACATGGTAGAAGCATGGTACCATGGGTAAGAGAGGGAGGACGCCCTAGTCCAAACGAGTGCAAAGGTAGAGTGCATAAGCATGTTGTCTCACTGATATGTCATCAACTGTGTAAAAATATATGTTGTCATAATGATGCCTACTGCCACCAATACCAATGACATACTAAAAGAACAAGGGGGTCAACTTGGTGGCCATAGAGGTCTCCTATAAGACCATGTGCTTAAAGGTGATAAACGCCATCAAGAAAAGAGCCAAGCAGCATTTATCCAAATAGCAAAAGAAAGTAGATATTGAGCCACTAAAGTATATGTACAAGTAATGATATCTCCCATGTATCTCGTAGTGTATGGGACAATTGAAAATAAAGTTCTCTTGTCTCTACCACTCTAAGGGAGAAAAACTGACAAATCTTGTTCTTGCATAGAATATGGTCTGTCTCAATCTGAAGTTGGTGGGAGCATACTCTCATCTACTGGAGGGAGGTCCTTAACTCATGTAACCAATGATATTGAAGGTAGTTTGGTAAAGTGATGATGCCATTTGTGATCTGCAAAAGAATACTCAACATAGAAATGGAACTTGAGACTAAGAGGCTAAGGAGGAGAAGTCCAAGAAGTTGGATATATTGTTGATAAAGATCATCCCTAAAATCCCAAATGATCAGCACTTTAAAGAGAAGAAGGCAAGGAAGGAGATCTATCAAATAGCAAAAAGGAGGGAGCTCTTAGATAGAGATGTCATTGGACTGTATGAGCAAAGTGGCCTCTGCACACCAGCATCATCAACATCCAATGGGATAAAAAGAGGCAACCCTCTCAAGAGAGCAGAGGGCTAAGTAGGGATATCTCACCCAAAAGAAAAATCACCAAAAGATTTAAGCATATGAATGTGAAAAGTAAGTAAGCGAGAAAAGACACTCTAGACATAGGGGATGGGCCACCAAACTTGCCTTAGACAATGCACTGAGGACTGTTCACTTGCACTGAATCAAACACCACAACATCACAATTTAAACCCTCTTAATTTGGACCCAGTCAACAGATGTCAAGCTAGGACCACAAGTCATAGAACAATAAAGAATGATGGATATGATAACTGCAACAAAGAGGTGCATCTTAGAATGGATATCCTGGAACTGTATCTAGAAACATTGTTGCTCCAAGGAAAAGAGATGCATAACCCTTGCAAAGGCACAACTGAAATGCAAGCCTTAGAACACAAACCTAGCTAGATAAAGGAAAGTCCACTGAACTAAACACCTAGCTAGATATAGGATGTCATGGTCTCAAATGGTTCCCCTTTGTAAAAGAACACAAACCTGGAAAGAGCATCCCTAATAGTGTTTGTTGCGAAAGGTGTGTAGTGCACCTTGCATAATAAAATTTAATGTTGTTAGTTATTTGTGGCCCTCTTGGAATGGGATGCCACACTTGGAATAAGACAATCTTGGACCATTCTAGCATGTTGTATCACACTGGACAAGGAAAGAATTTCAAGAGGGAAGTTGAAAACTGACCCTTGGGTGCTTAGATAGCATGGGACAAACACGACTATATGGGATGCCTTGGAAAGTGCAATGACTTAATCAAATGTGAAGATTCACATAGGAAGGGTCAGGATGAGGTGGACTTATGACCTTTAGGTTCACAGTTTTGGGAAAACGTTGTTAGTTTCTTGTTTCTCTCTTGCCTATATATAGAGTGTTTGGTTTAATGGTTTGGTGTGTAGCTTTGATGATAAAGAAATGTAGCTAGAAGCCAAAATTGACATGTGATTAAGGATGCCTATTTCAGCACATATCGAATTCTCATTGTATTGTTATGACTTTGTTGGCGTTTCAATTCGCACCTCTGGTGTGTGTATTGGAAACGGACAGCTATGCACAGTTAGAATGCTCTTCAAATCAGGAGGGGAAGATCCCTCTTTTGCTAATTATGCGTAAATAGAAATACTAAACTAATTTCCTATCTTTTTATCTCAGCTGAGAGCACAAGGTCATAAAACTCTTTGCGTTGCAGCTGAGGTTTTCTCTAGTTTCGTAACTTCAACTACAACTAGGCCTAAACTAATGGCGCTTCTATCTTCTCGAGTAAATTCAAAGCAAGAGAGTCTAGAAGTAAACAGGGAATTATTTGGTTAACACAAACCTTAAACAAACTTATTCCAGAACACACCCGAAGACTCATTGTACTTTCGAATGAAATCTGAAATAAAGATTATAAAAGAAAAACATGAAACGATAAACTTGCTTTCAAAATACCCTCAAAAACTCATTGTACTTTTGAGGTGTAGACTGAAATAAAGATTATAAAAACAATATCACTAAAAGATCTTGAGACTTTGGATCAAAGCACTGTAGGCATAAGATTTATTTCCTCAAACTCCAACAATAATTACACGTTTGGGACAGCAGATTGTATCAAGAAGACAAACATACAATATATGATCAACCAAATTACACTAAACAAAGTGAACAGATATTGACTAGCAAAGCTTGAAGGCACTAAGGCTCAGCAATTTTTGTTATAGTAATAACGGTTAAGAAAATAATGAGCAAAGCTGCTCTTACTTATACACAAACACAAGAGTAGGGAACCCTAAAATCTCCTTGTGTTAACAATCAATCTTGCCAATCTGCAAGATTTATTCCTATGTCTAAACAAAGATAGCTAACAATTAACTGGAATGACTAACATCGATTAACTGATCTAAAACTAAAGAAAACTTCAACTGTACAAAAGATGTCTCCAAAGATAGACATGCATGAAAAGAGGACAGCCAGTTAACTTGGAAAAGGCATCAAATTAATTGTTGATCTAAATTCTATCCTTGGAGATTGTCACATGCCTCAACTGTCAGTTCACTACTCGTCAGCAACTTTGGCAGCTCTGTAACTGGAGTGATGACCTCTGTTTCTTCTGCAGCTTTATGCTTCTAACGCTTTTCTTGATTTTTCTCAATGGAAGAGTATTGCATGATGAAACCGTGAAGTTTGACTGTGAATATGGATATGTTCGGACAAGTTCTGCACAAAAGCTAAAAATAGCTTCGCTGAAAGGCAGAAAAAGGCAGATTTTTGAAAAAAAAATATGAGATATGGGTTTTGTAAGGAATGTCGGTCTGAATAAACCCAAATCGTTTGTTTTTCGAAAAATTGACCTTTTCAAGAACATGCAAGAACCCCTTAGAGGTAGAAGCTGCAAGGCAAGTTTTTCCCGGAAAATTCCGAGATGTGGGTTTTGTAGGCACCTGTGTGCCAAAGAGACCCAAATCCGTCGTTTTTGGGAAAAGATGATTTTCCTAGAAACCCTAAAAAATGGAAGCCATAGAAGCTATTTTTTGGAAAAATCTAGGACATGGGTTTTGTCGCTAATTTTGTGCTGAATAAACCCAGAATGTCAGATTTCTCAACAAACTGATTTTTCTTGAACATGAAAGAAACCCTAAGCATAGAAGCTGTTAAAAAAATTTCCAATCTTGGAGAAGATTGAAAAAGAAGAGAACCTAGATTGATAGAAGTTGGAAAAAATTTCCAATATTAGTTTATGCAATTTTATCTTATAAATAAATTAGTTTAGTTATTTGCCTTTTTATGCATCTCCTGCCAAGCAAAAATACAAAAAATCAGAAAAGCAAACACAGAAAAAAACAAAAACAGCAGATTGGGGTGGGACACTACAAAAAAACTAGATGTTAGTACCGTCAGTGGGCTTGGTCATTGCTCATTAATGTATGTACTGTGGAATGTGTTGGATTTGCTTACCCCATTGAATAAATGGAAATACTGTATTTACATATCCTACTGAATAAGTGCTGAGTTCTGAATTTGTTACCCACTAAATAAGTGGAAGCTTTGTAATTGCACTCCGTTGAATAAGCATGAAGTGTCTATATTCATTGTATGGTACACTTCGTTGAATAAGCGTGAAGTGTCTTTCCTTTCAGATATTGCATAGCACTCTATTGAAGAAGTGGGATTGGCCAGCTTGTTGCATAATGCTTTACTTTCAAGTTGTTGCATTCTAGTTAGTTGTGTGGCACTGAGCATGCTCTCGCCTTGCCCGTCTCAAAAACTGGGTGATCAGAAATTGGAAAGAACTTTGGATTGTTCTCATTTTCAAGTGGACAATTTTCAAAAAAAATCGGGGGTGTTTATTACACAAGTTTTGTTAAATGCAAAGGCCCAATGCTTTTTAAGGGAAGAGGTCAAGATCGTGCTCGAACAAATTTGGTAGAATGGATACCCACCAATCTTTTGCTTTGAGCCAAAAGTGGTCAATTATTCTTGTACCTAGAGCACCCAATACCAATGAGTTGCAAAAAGATTCAAAATGTTTGTCCTCCCAACAAAAAAAAGGGGAGTAACCCAAAGTCTTCACAGCACAGCTAGTGACACCCACTAAAGCCAATAATTCCTTTCCCAATGAAAAAACAAAGAAAAGAAGCCCAATACATGGAATGGAAAGAAAGAAAGAGAAAAGAGAAGTCATATGGAGTGATGCTAGTGACATGATACTTATAATGCTTTACTCCCAGACCAGTAGATCTAGCCACAACCTGAAATCCTGGTTTCTCTCTCAAATAGTGATGGAAAATAGTCCACAAGACCCCAAGAAAGTCAACAGTTATATCAAGACATTGAGACCATCAACATAGAGGAAATCTTGATACTTATAATCTAGGAATGGATGGTAACAGATCACTAAGATATTAGAAATAAGACGACCTTATTTGTAATTCATTCTCATCTTTGAACGCAAGTTGAAATGATTGGATTGCATGAGAATTTTCTCTACAAAATAATGGAAGAGAGATTTCAGATTTCTTATGATTTTCAAAAACAAATATCAATGTCAGATTTCAAACTATCTAAGCATGTATTCATTTTTTTCATTTTCCAAAATGAAAAGTTACAGGTCACTTGTACCACACCACTTGCTAAAGCTGCAAAAAATAACAAAAATATGAAAATTCATGACAGGAAATAAGTGAAAAGTAGGGGCAGAAAGTCCCTTACATTCAAAACCATCTGTTATATAAATCTCACTTAAGTTCTTACACCATAACTACTTAATAACTACTTTTTCGAACTTATCCTTAAATGGGAACACCTGTCATTTGATGCACTCACACATTATCTTCAAACCATCTCTTTTGAATCAAATGTTATATATAAGAGCTTTGCAACTTGATTTTCTTGTATCTGACAGTGCCCTAATTAACAATATACTAGGATTAATTACAGTCCATATTATAAGTCACTCGTGCATAATCCCTTACATGATTTTTCCAAAGAAGCGTATACTTCATAGCTTTAAAACAACTATGCCGAAAACTGCTATAGCGACAACAAAAAGTTCTGACTCAAATATTTACAACTTCAGATATAAGTATAATCATAAAGCATGTTTCTATTCAAGGTGAGGGCATCATAAAGATGACCTCATGATCTGCCTCTTAAGGATTCAATCCCCACTCAGATGGTGTTCATTTCCTCAATATAGAATCTAAAGGATGGAAGAATTCTGCAACATTATTTCAGAAGCAGTAATAACATCCAGCATTGCCAATTAAAGATCCTTTGCTGTCTTTTATTAGTTCTAAATTGGTAACATCTTTGATTCTGTCATGATTCATTTTCATTCTTTCTTGGGATCATAGTACACAGACTGAGACTCAGTAAAATACTTGGCAAGCACAAAATTTTCAACTCACAAACTTTAAAAAATACTTAAATTTCTTTAAAAACACATCGGTTTTGCAAAATTCAATTACAAAATTCATCAAATCAGTCTAAAAAACCATAAGGGGTGTTTTCTATTAGATTTGATTCTTAAATACATATGGATTACAAAATCGCATCATCATGTGAAGCTTGATACAATAGATAGCTACTAACTAATAACTATTACGAATTTACAATGATTGTCTTTCAAAAATCGTCATCATAAATTGCATATCTAGGCAAGTAACAAATTACAAGTTCTTACAATTTCCTCTCCCACATTCTAGTGAAAAATTGGGCAGTAGAGAGTATGGTCCTCCCACTCAATTGCGAATCAATGTCAATCAAATTAATGTAAATCAATTAAATTTTAGTCAATCCACAAATTTGTTGGTCTGTGAAGTCAGTTTTATTATTGCTGCATTCAAAAAGCAATTAACGACCATATGACATGTCAAAATCATGGCTAACCCGTCTCTAGCCCATGACCTTATCCTGTTATCAAGTTTTTCATGCAGACTTGATGGCAAACTCGCCAAGTTTGCAAACTATGCTTGGGATGATACAAGCCCAAGTAATTTCCCAAAATTACACTTCCATCTTAATAATAGTCTTGCCTCCTAACATAACCACATGCATAGATATAACGCACTTAGAATATAATCATTCTTAAGAAAATATCAAGGGTATTACATAACCCAAGGGCCATCGCACTAAACAAAGATTCTAAATTCTTAAGTTAATATTCTTTTCAATTTGATATCTTCTCTACCACCTATTTGGCTATATCCTAAGAAACTATCAAGGAATGAAATAATGTCTCTTTACCACTTTTTTTAGAATCCCTGAAAAATATTGCAAAAGAATCTTTCTTGATAACTGCATTCAAACTGCAAATTCCCACAGCAAACTCATGATTGATTTCTTTCTTTCTTTCCAGCAATGGATAATGGTCAGACCAAAGTGCTGGCTATATACTTCAAATTCTATCCCAACATTTAGCAGTCTTTCTTTTCTATCATATAAGTGAGCAGGATTTATTCTGCATGGCCTCCTCTTCACTAGAACTGCACCTAAAATTTATTCTATTATATGAACACTTTACTGTAGGTAATCTTCCTAGATCTTTACAATTCCAGGTTTCCTATGTTGAGTGAAGATGTCTATGTTGGATTCATTGTCATTGATGTCAAAGGTGTTTGCATGAAATCGTCTAGTGGCCAAAGGCCACTAATCGATCCACTTCATCAGAACTCAAACTTACACTACATTCTTTGGTGAATGCTGGTCGACTCCCTTTATTATTGTATTTAGGTGCCATCTTTATAAGAGAAATCAAATTTAAACTTATGCCTAATGCTGGCTGACCTTTCCTTTCAAGTCTCTTGCATTATGAAAAATGAAATAAAATATCATGGGCCGGCCCTCCTTTGCATATGCTCCAAGTCATATATTAATAAGGTTCAAATCAACAAAGTTAATGATGCTTGTGATGTATTAGAGGAGCAGAGATTAGAAAATGTGAAGGCAACGAATATATTTAAGAAGTGCAGTGATTACATTATAAAGGAAGGAGCTATTAGTATATCTACGAGGAGCAGTGATCATTATTCAGTAGGGCAGTGATTAATAAATAAAAAGGCAGCGTTTGGGAATAAGACAAAACAGCAATTAGTTTCAAACAAAAGTCATGTCCTTTTGAAAGGAGATCTCCATTCAAAGGGGTGCATCATTTCATTTGGATATAGGGATATAAAAAGAGAAAGAATTATGGAAGGAAGAGTGTGTGTGGAAGATAAATAGATATATCATATATACACCAGCAGATTTGTGTGAAGAGAATATATAGAAGATTATTCAAAGGCAGAATTTTGAAAGAGAATTATCAAGAAGAAAAATACTTTTATCTATCAAGAGGTTGGTGCCTCACATTGGAGAGGTCGGTACCTCATATTAGAAGAGATTGGTGTCTCTTACTGAGTTGGTGCTCACTGGTGGGGATTGGTGTCTTCGGTGGATTGGTGCCTACAAATTGGTGGGTTGGTGCCTACAAATTTTTGTAAAAAATTATTTATTTTGGTGGCTTGATTTGGATAGTAGATCCAAGCAGTCTTTATTCAGTGGTTTTCTCCTGAAATGGTTTCCATGTAAATCTTGTGTCGATGTTGTGTATTTAAGTTATTGTGGTTATTAATTTGAAAAAGTAAAAGATAGGCTTATGCTGATTCACCACCCCCCCCCCATTCTGTATAAGCGTGTGCTCATCAATCTATGGCTTCAATTGTTAGCTCCAACTCTCATATTGTGCCCATAGAAATCATTTTTTGTTGCTCCCCTGTACCTTAAGATTTCTTGAATTAAGATTCATTCATATCTTATTTCACTAGTTTCTAAGAATTGATAAGCCACCTACACATCTGATTTGAATTTGCATGTTTGGTACTACAAAATTGATGAATAGAAATCAGCTTCACTCTATATAAAGTATCATGTTATTGAGCCTTTATCATAGCAGATATTATTTGCATTATCAATGTGGATGCTCTTATAATTTATCATGGGAAGTGAGAATGTCAGCATTGAAAAGGTCAAATGGAGCATGTTCTACTTTTAATATGACCAATTTGAATCTACTTAATTATTTATTAGGAGTTGAAATCACATAAATGGATAATGCAATCTTTTTGTCAAAGGAAGTATGTAAATGGGCTGCTTGGAAAGTTCAATATGGCAGACATCAAAGCTGTGAGCTCCAAAAGAGGCTGGCATAAAATTTCAGCCTCAAGTGATTCATTTCATCAGGTTGAAGACTAATTTCATAGAAAGTTGGCAAGCAGTTTGATTAATTTATCTGTGTTGTTGGATCCATGGAATATGCAGCCGAATCTAGGTCTGTTCGAACCAGATCCATGGTTTGGTCTGATGTGCCTACAGATTCTGGCAAGGAATGTGACTAGCATTGTGGGTTCATCCCAAATGAACTCAGGCAAGCCCAAACCAAATATGACAAAACTAAAACAAACCCATGGCAAACCCATCTATTTTTTATGGTTTTTTTAATTTATTTTTGCTTTTTTTATTAATTTATCACCTTTGACTCTGACTATAAGACCTTAAAACAAATTATTACCCCTAAAAGTGCCGGCAAAAACATTTGAAACACTAAAACAAACTCATTTTAGCTCATTTTGATTGCAAAAGACAAATACCATTCCTTTTTGCTTAACTTTCATTATTGCTTGCCATTACACAAAGAGAGCTGAAGATTGATCATTATAAGTTCCAAAGCAGTTGCATCGCTATTCCTAGGCATGCACGATAGAACAAGATTTTTCAAAAGAGGAAAGTTTTTTTCTTCTAGATTTTTGTTTTACAAATGAACTATCTCATTTTGCTTTCAACTTCTTGTTTTCCTTTAATTTTTTTAAGAATGTATCACTATACTTAAAATATTAAAAGAGTTAGGCTTTTGTAACTCATATGGCAACAAATATTATAAACAACACATTCAATGGCAGCTAATTCTAGTTCCATAGGCCTGTAATGTCCCCGAATATTTGGTTTGAGCCTTGCATAATTAAAATAATATTTCTTTAAGGCTCAATTATTTTTGTTTGGCTAGGCAGACTTGGGAATTAATTTTCCATAATTTAATATTAGTTTTGGAGGTGCCAAAATATTTTATTATTTTTCAAGGAGTTGGGCGAGTGGGAAAACAAAATTAAAATAAATAAATTTAAAAAATAATAATAATTTGAATTTGGACGCCCAAGTTGGGTCGACCTAGGTGGAGGGAAAAGGTAAGTTGGATATAAATACAAGATCTTGAGAAGGCATTTCATCATCAAGCATATTATCTTATTCTTTTTGGTCTGCAATTTATTTGCATCTATTCCAAGGATGAAAAACCTTATGAATTGTTGGTGAGTTGGACAAAAACCTAGCTCATCTTGGGAGGACTTCATGACGGAGGTCTACTTGTGCTTCAATGGCGTTTTGTGAAGGATTAAGAGCTGCAGAGTAATATTCAGATTTGCAGATCAGATTGAGCAACATTTTGAGGGCAGATTTTGCATTTTTTTGCCCTAGGGTTTCACCCTAGAGTGGAGCACCACATTTGGAGGAGAGGTGACTTGGATTGGAGAGGGCGATTTGATGTTTGGAGGTCATATTTATGCATTGCAAGGGTTTCAAACCCTCATTTTCAGATCAGCTGATCAGTGCACCTCTTGGTAGGGTTTTGGAGTCATCTTCATCCATATTTGCATTCATTTTGGCATTTTGTCATAGCTGGAGTAGTTCGCCCAGATAGGGTTCTTTTGGAGCATCATTTTCTATGCATTTTGGCATGTAATTAGGACTAATTTGTAGCAGCAAATTTCTGGAATAATTCTAGGCATGTTTGAGCAAATTTTGTGATGTACTTGCATGGACAATAATTCTGATTTTGTAGCAGCATTTTGGACAGTTTGAAAATCAGACTTCTATCGTGTTTTGATGCTCATTCTATTGCTATTCATTGCTGGTTATGTTCATGATTGAAAGATAGATATATTTAATATTTGCTTATTTGTTGAAGTATTTGGAAGCATATTTGTTTGCTGTTTATGCTTGATAAAATCAGAAAATTCAAATCAGAATTTAGGGTTTTGAGCAGAAATCTAAAGTGCAGAAAACTAGGGCAGAATTCTGAGTTTGCAAATCAGATTTGAAAAATCAGAAAATTAGGGTAAAAATCAGAACCCTGAAATCAGAAAAATAGCAAATATCTTGTGTGGGATATTACAAGGCCAACCTAAATTCAAAACAAACCCAAGTTCTCTTATTTGGATGTATGTTGATATGATACAACCCCACATAGTGGTGGGTATATTTGTATTTGTAGGGGGTGTCATGTCAAATATTCAAGTTCGTTTAGTCGAGTGAAAACCCATTTGTTTGGCATTCTTGGACATGACATCAAAGCTTGCCTTGGAAAGCCTAGTGCACATGTGCCACTAGAGCAAGTGATAGCATATATTAACAAGCAAGAGCAAACAAATGAAGCAGTCAATTGTAGAGAAAATCATCATTTAGCAAAAACAAAAACTCAAGGAATGAAGCCCCCTATGCCCCCATCTAATCCTAGTGTTGTGTTGTGGTAGGAAACCACCAATTTTTACCACCACTCAAAAATAACCCCTTAGAAATAAGAGACCTAAGGGACTTTGGAAATGGCATTTCAAAATGATTCTCAAGGCATTACCGATCAACTAATGGCAAGATGTATCAATGCAAACGAGTTGGATTTCAATGTTGTTCACCAAGTTGGCAAGAAATGGTGACAAAATTTAACGAAGCTCCAAAAAGGTATAAGGGCTTGAGTTATGAAAAGGCCCATGGCACCTTATTGGAAAAGAAGGTCAAGCTTGTACAAGATTCATTGAAGCCCATAAGTAATTCATTCGGGAAAATAGAAATGTTCACTGTTTCCAATGGATGGAAGGATATTAAAATCGGCCCTTGACCAATGCCATTGCAATGTTCTCTAAAGAAACAATGTTTTTTAGAGCAGTGGATTGTGAGGTGGAGGTGAAGAATGGGCAACTGATTGCTAACATCCTCATCACGGCCATTGAGAAAGTGGGACCATATAATGTTGCTCAAGTCATAACAAACAACATAAAGAATCGTAGAGTTGTTGGTTTGTTTGTTGAACTTTATTCACACATCTTTTGGACACCTTGTGTTGTCCACTCCCTTAGTCTATTGCTACAAAAGATTGGCAAAAAAATTGACTGGATCAAAAAGTTGTATGCAAAGGCCACAAAGATTCAAATGTTCATTACCAACCACCACATGTCGCAAGACATATTTACTTCTTTAGAAGTTAAGTTTTACTTTGATTATGTATTCTTCTTTAAAGTTTGCTTTTCAATTATTTTATTTTTATTTTTGAATAGGTTGCTAAGACCTATTTCAAATCTAACACAATCGTCTTGAAATGAATTGTGAAGGTTTGTGGGGCACTTAATAACATGACCATTAGCCAAACTTGGTCCATATGGAGGCAAGGCAACAATGAAAGGACAACAAATATTAAGTAGATGATCCTAGATGACTCTTGTTGGGGTTGTGTGGGATATCTCTTTAGTTTCACCAAGCCCATTTTGAGTTTGATTCATTATACGAACATGGACAAGCCTTGCTTGGGAGAGAGACATGATAACATCAACTCAACAATTGAGAAGATTTAACCATTATAAATGAGAAAGAGAAGGACCTTGAAGAAACCTTATTCAAGCAAGTCCACGAAATTATTGACGAGAAATGGAACACAATGACCACCCCGTTACATCTTTTTGCCTTTGCAACGAGTTCAAAATATTATGGTGCTAAGGTTCTTTCTATGCCAAGGAGTATTGCCCCATATAGAGATTTTGAAGCAGTTGAAGGGTAAAAGAAAGCATTTCGTAGACTCCCCTAATCCTTATTTGCAAGATGTAGTCACGAGTGAGTTCATTGATTTTGTATATTCCAAGGTCAAAGTATTGAGGCTCTTCATTGTAAGTTCAAGAAGGATGCTGATAATTGGTGGTACTTCCAAGGCCAACAATTACAACACCTGCAACCTCTTGCGATCAAATTTTTATTGCAAGTTTACTAAATTTTCATTTTTGTCTTTGAAGTTTCATTTTAAAAAGTTTAAATTTTTTATTTTATGATGTATAACTCTCTACTTTGTCTTAATATGTTGCTATTCATCTATATTTGAAAGGAATTGGAGCACATACTCCATACACTTAATAAAACGCAACCAATTGCACTCAAAAAGTGCAAAAAACTTAGTGTACATACATTTCAACTTGTCTCCTTTCACACAGACAACATGGCTACAAAAAAAGGGGATACAAAGTTATGAGATATGGAGCTAGATTGCAAGCACACTTTTAGTCTAAGCGGCAATGCCAATACTTGTGGTTCTTCAATCATCTGATGTCAATGATAACAATGATATTAATGATTTAGAAAACCCATATGACACTCACAATTAATTGTTGAACTTAGCATTATTATTTTTATTTTGAACTTTATGTTTGAAAAATATATATTTTATAATATTTATCATTTATGTTTTAAATGCAATTTGAGTTTATGGTGGTTTTGTTGATTATAAATTCCATGTGGTATTCTAAACTTAACTCCTGCTTTTCGGCTGCAAATGTGTGTAAGAGAGACTTTTACTCTTTTTTCTACAAACGAACCTAAAACAAAACTGTGGTATTTAGTTTTTTTTGTACAGACAAACCTAAAAACAAACCCAACACCAAAAATATTTTGCCATATCCATGAACCCAAACCAAGATCCAAACCAAAACTGGCAATGTCATAATTTATCTTCCACTATACCAGACACTGCATTCACTGTAGTTATGCTAGCAGATATTTGACCAAAAGCAATGTGGAGCACTGGAAGGCAATGAGCAGAAACCTGAGGTATATGAAAGGTACATTGGATTTTGGACTATGATAGATTGTTTTGGATAACTTTTAACTTGTTGGATATTCTGATTCAGATTGGGGTGGTTCCATTGATGACTGCAAGTCAACAAAACAATATATTTTCAGCTTGCTCATAAGTGCAATACCTTGAAATGAAAGAAATAACAGTGTTACTTTGCCATTACAATTCTGTTATGGTTGCGGGTGAGGCAATATGGCTGAGAAGAATACTTGCAGATTTACAATTACATCATGATCACCCTATAGGTATATTTTATGACAATTAGAGATCCTTAAAACTAGTAAATAATATAGTTTTTTATGCACATGTCAAACACAAAATTGAACTTGCTTAATTTGCTTAATATGCTAGTTGAACAAGGAGTTATTCAGCTTGATTCTTGTCCAAAACAAGAGTAAACTGTAGATATGATTACTAAGCCTCTATGCCATGAAAAGTTTGTACAGTTTTGGGATAAGATTTTCAATGTTCATTAGTTACCATGTAGGGAGATTATGTGATGAAATAGTAATATATGGGTCATAAATGTAATTCATATGTACTTCAGTAATGATATTGAAATGAAAAATATTTAAATAAAAGACCTTTATTTTAGGTGTTATTTATAGAGCCAATAACACCTTAGAATTTAAGGTTATGACAAGTCATATTTAATTGGGGAACAGAGATTGACCCCTTTATTGTTATAAAAAGTAGTTTGAGCAGTTTCTCATCTCTCCCCTCTACGCAATCATCATTTACTAATCTGAATATGACCCAATTAAAAGAATTAAATAAACAGACTTCTCTCCTCAATCTGTGTTTTGTGAATCAGGTTCTTCCAAAATTATTTTAAATAGTCCAGAAAGGGAACTAGGAAAACTGGTTCAAGAAGGATTTGATGTTTATTTGGTGCTTCCATATTTCAATACTTGTAAAATTCAAGGTGCTGTTATAAGACAAATTGTTTTAGAAGCATGCATTTTGGAGATTTCACAAATTAAACTTGGTATAATGCTTCATAAGACATTTTTCAAAACTCGTCATTTTATCTAAATATAATAAAGAGCATCTTTTGGATGTATCTTCAAGAATGTTCAGAAAATAATGTGCACAAAAATTGTATGATACATTTAAGAGAGGACCAAGACAATGTGCATTCACACACACAGATGATGTCTTCTACTCATTATGTATACATTCCAAAGGATAAATAATTAACTTAAAAAAAATTGACTGAAACACAAAAATGCCAAAGAGTTATAATATTCACAAGCTATTAACTAATGGAATGATGGTACAAACTTTCAACATTTGCATGATCTCGTGCCCAACCTAAACTCCACACATTGCATCTACTATAATAGAAGAGATTGTAAATAATCAAATCCTTTCTTCCAAACATTGCATCAAAGACAAGAATATCTATCATATTCAGTGGCAAAATGCAACATGCCAATATTATTTTCGGGGTGAATGTCCCTCATAACAATTGTCACCATCTGATAATCACCTCTTTAAATATATACACTAACAAACAAAGGGAAATCGTTTTAAAACCAAAGAAGTATTTGAAAATACAGATTCGGTAGCAACAAAAGGAATATTACCTTGAATATAATGTATGGCTCATTTATTTCAATGTCAAAGTCATCAGAAAGATTTAAGTTCTTTGAAAGAACATCAATAGGCCTGGCTCGGCCCTCCCGCAATCTAATCTCTGACCGCACTTTACTTTGATCAAAATGGAACTGGCAAAGGTCAAAACATATAATTTAATATATGCACATCTAACTCTTCATAGTCATACATCCAAATTCCATATTGAGAAAATAAATTCAAAAGCATCTATATTCAATCACATTTACATGAAAAATTAGTGTGAGTGCTGAAAATCAAGAAACATGATGGAAAAACATTCTCCACCTCTTCCTCTTTCTTCTCCCAATCCTGGAACTCAGCCCTAGCACGTTCCCTAGCCAGCATGGCCTGCCATTCATGCCAACAAATCAAAAAGGTCTGATTCAAGAACCTCAATTCAAAATCGCACTTCTCATTATGTAAAGAAGTTAGGCAATTAAATGCATAGCTTCTTCAATTGTCCCCAAACTACAAGAACTCTTCTTCAGAAATAAAATCTAAATATAATTGCATGCCATTATATACTAAATGTTTACCATTTCCTCCTCATGCTGAGCTTTTTCAATTGCTCTTTCCTCCCTTCGTTTTTTAACCTTTTCAATTTCTTCCTGTAATAGAAATAACAACAGAAACATTTTTTTAAAGGCTCTAGTTTAGAAAGAACCCAACTTACAACATATTGCTTTACCCCAACTCAAATTTCTTAGTGTGTACACAAGCATGCATGCGTGTGAGGGCAATTGTGTGCACATGTGTGTGCACAAGGAGGTGCACGTGTGTTCGAGTGTGCACGTGTGTGTTCATGCTAGTCAAAGAAAGATTTGGCTGCTATGTAGCTTAACCTTCTGTCTTCAGTACTATCAACCTCTAATTGCTTTGTTGTGAAAACTTCCCCTTTAGCAGGGTATTCAATATTTGTACACTCATCAACTCCATCCAAGTTTCATTCAAAAATTGGGACATAGAAAAAAATGTAAAATACAGTTTGCATCAGAAGAAAATGTCACATATAGACTGTGACAAATGGAAGATGCAGGAGGTTGTAAAAGCTAGTCTCTGAGTGAGGAATGAATAGGTTTCTTTATATGGAATGCTGCCAAGGTGAACTTGTGGCACCTAGAAGAATTTTATCTCCATAGAGTAGTTATGGTTCCAGATCTGCTGGAGGTGGAAAGCAAGCAGGCATAGTTGCTTTTAATAAATGACAACATAAACATGTATCCAGGTCATCTTCCTAAAAACTAATGAGCACTTCAGCTAGCTACCCAGAGGCACACGTGACTGGCCATGATAGTTAAGATCTTGTGTTTGAATGGGGAGCCATTGGTATGAACCTTGAGAAGGTAGTGTATGTGCACCCCATAGTCTTTACTATAGCAAGGCACAGGAACAATATTCTATACAGAAATGCTGCCCAGTAATGGCAGGGAACAATGTGTTGTGAACATAAAAGGACTTTTACTTTCCTTTCTTCTACATAATATGTTGGACATTGTCCTTTTGACATATTTTGATACGTGAAAAAGGGAAGAGGGGATAAACTTTAGAACATTATTTTCTTTTTAAGAGGTGTGTTAGGAATATAACATGAGAATCAGTAATGTGCGATTAACATAGGTGTGAGATTCAGGCATTCACTGCTGTCCATTGTGGACTAGCCAATGTGCAATAACTACTGCATATCTCTCCAATGTTGCAAGCATACAAGCACTTGTGATTCCAATTAACCCCACATTTGTCTAGCTGGATCTTTCTATTTTTGCTGTACTTGGGATTGGTAATTGTTTTGTTTTGTGACTGTGCTTACAAGGTGACATGATATTTAGGTTGCTCTGCTGAGCCATATTTGTAATATTTTCCCCTTTTAAAAATAAAAAACAAAAGCATCTTATCAATTAATGAAAGTCTAGAAGTGGCCTGCCTCAACCAAGGTTGATTTAAATGTGGTCTAGGTTGCAAGTGGAAGTACTGCACCACAAAAATGCATGTATTCAGGCAGCCAGACAGAAGGGAAATGAAAGAACAGCAAATGAACATACTTGCATTTATAAGTTGTAATGTCCTCTTCTCACTCTTGAGCAGTGGGATTGTCCATTAGCCTATTCCAGAGTTCCCGTAGGCTAGTTGGAGTTGATTAGGGGACTCAGTGGCCAGCATTGGGCTCAATGTTGGTTTTCGGCAAGACTTTCTATTTATAGCAGTGACCAGTTTACAGCCCTTACTATTCATAGTAAGCCACAAGGCATCTCAGTGATCTTCAGTTTTGTACCAGTTGGTGTTTGGTGAGTACTTACTATTTTTAGCAGTTGCTATTTATAGTAAGTCTATTTCGGGAAATTGGTCTCAGGCCCATATTGTTTCAGCAATGTTATTCTTAAGGTGGTGTTGGTGAGACTAAGATTGGATTTTAATATTTGCTTTTTATCAATCACTTAAGTTGTTTTTATAAAAATAACTTTATAGCTTAAGTGAAGGGGTAGGTGGTCATCATAAAAAGCACCTTGGAGCCTAATGTTATAACTTAATGTTGTTTTAGATGGCAACAAAATCGAAATAGTTTCTTTATGAGCAGTTGGACGCCCAATGGAGGTATAAGGTGTTAAAAATTAATAAAAATTAAAAAGGCACATTAGAAGGGCATTGGAAATTGGAGGGAAAAGGATTCAAACCTAAAGTTGCCCAAATTTCCCTCTCACCTTCTATAAAGTTGTTTTTTGGCTCTCATTTGCTCATCTTCTTTTTGGCAACTTAACAGAATGCTGTTGGAATGACTCCAGAGTACTTGGGCTGCATGTTGAGCTGGTTTCAATGGTGAGAGATCCACCCTAGCCGAATTCGAGTGGTTCCATCCAGGGATCGCACAGTGCTTCAACAGAGTTCTGATTTTCAGGGTTTGAGAGGTGAAAGATGAAGATTTTTGTGGTGTTTTGATTTCAGTTCGTTGGTATGTGTGTGTTTTGGAGTTTGAAACATTTTGGAGGTTTTTGTAAGTGTTTGGGTGTGTTTTCTGAGGTCTGTTATGCGAAATCAGAAGTTCTGGAAATCTGATTTTTACCAGTGGCTGAAGGACAAATCTGCTCATAGCTCCGTTTGTGTTTGACTTCTCATTTTGGGTAACGGAGCATTGAATTCTTCATTTCTAGGCACCATATTTCAAGCTATCATTCAGGGTTGTTGGTGAAGGATTGTTTTTTAAGAGCAAATCGCCCTCTCCAGGAGCCGTACTATTCTGGGTATCATTGAACAGAGGTTGCTGTTGTATAACCTTTCTTTCTTAGTCTGTTTCCAGTACTTGTTGGCTGTTTGGAGGCGTTGGGGACCCAGGGGACTTGGGCATGTCATCATTGAAGTGTTTGGGGAGCTTATATTTCTACATTGCTGCTGTTGTAATCTATACCAGGTCTGAAACTTCTTAAAACAGTTCAGATAAAACTTTGTAATAATCTGATTTTAATCTGAAAACAAATGCTCTTATTTCTATGTTGTTATCTATGTGAAAGGCATTGTTATCTATTTGGTTTCCTATCTTTTGCAATGTTTCGTATGTTATTATGCATCATGAAAACATACAAAAAACTCATCAGCAAACAAGCAAACAGCAAACAGCAAACAGTAGTTTTTTTCAAAAAATCAGGGGTGTAGTTACATAAGTATAATTGATATTAGTATTTCTTTATAATATCAGGGTCAGGATGTTGAAAACCTAACTCCCAATGACTGTACATGCACATCTACCGATAGCATTAGTTTAAATCTAAAATAAAGATTATCATTCCTAGCAGTAACTACTGTAGCCACAAATAGATTGGAAACACAATAAGGCTAGCTCATATCGTAGAAATATTTATTACATAAAAGGTCAAACGTTGACTTTGTGGCAGAGGAAGAGACAGCCACAACTTTTCAGAGAATTTGATATAAATATTGCCTCTTATTGTCATGATAATTACACCATTTGTGTGAAAATGCTGGCAAAACCCACCTAAAGAGTATCCGTACATAGGGAGGCAGTCAAAAAAAAAGTTAAAGAGTCTGCCAAAAAAATGAAGCCTCAAGATAGCAACAATATATTTGCATTTGTGAGACAAATAGTAAGTTATTCAACACAGACAAAAATTGCAAAAGCATACCTTTCCTATTTATAACCCACAATGTATAGAAACCAAGGTTTTATAATCACTAAAAGTAAATATTTCCTATATGAGTAGCCAATGTCCATTATTTAAGCCAGAATCCAATGGGTGCTATGATAAAGTGGTTTCATTCTGAAATGGAATATTCCATGCTGTCCTAAAAAATATCAAAGATCTATCATCTCATCCAAAAGCAGACATGAAAGCTATTATCCATGAAGTATAGCAGTTAATAATGACTGCAAAGAAAACAAGGGCTTAACATTTTAACTACCATCCTGACGAAAACAAAGAAAACTGGCAATAATGGCTCACAAACCCTTGAGAGGATAGAGAGGGCTACAAAATCCAGCAACATAAACAAAAACTATGAATATCAGTACATTTCAAAAGAGAAACACAATGCATCTGTGGCAAGTAATCAAGCACCCAAGGGAGGAGTCTCTCACTGATAACAACATGGCAACCGAAAAACCCGAGAGGTTCCCAATGTTTTGTCCTAGAGGAAACCATAGATGTGATCCCTAGAAGTGGCGACTCTATAAAACCAAAGACTGAAGAACTCAAATCTGTATCCCTTGAGTTGTAGGAATGCTTTGTCAGTAAAAAAAGCAGCATGTCCTCATTGGAACCCCCCATGAACCTCTGTAAAGCCTGGTTGTGCTGAATTAGAATGTGTGAATGGATTGTATGGGTATGGGAGTGAGCTGCTAGCCATTCACAAACAGCCTTCAATTGGTAACTGTTGGTAAGAAAAAAAAATGATTTGTAAGGGGTGATTTGTGTTAAATTTTCAAAAGGAGTACATTTATGTCATTCTGGTAGCAAGCTACCAAACCCACCCAGACACCACACTTCCTGCACAGCAACCCTAAACCCGAGACTCCAATACTTACAGATTGGCATTACAAAAAGTTTCACAGAAAACGGCCGCGCAGGGCCAATGCCATCCACCGACTATAAACTGCTTACATAGAGCTTCAAACAGACAGTACAGAAGACATACAACTATCACCTAGACCTTCAAAGTGCTTAGATAGACCATACATACAAAGCGACTTTACAGACCAAAACCAACTGATTATATATCACCGGCTTCTTGCACATAGGTTATGAATTCGTTCACCCACTCAAAATCCTGTACGGGAACCAAATGAAGCATTTTCTTCAAGAAATTGGCGCTCACAGCTGCCCTTTCACGATGACCAAGCAAATCCGCCCCGCCAATGTCCAGAAAGGAAGGGGTAGTATTTTACTGCTTCACCAGGGATGTCCATCAGCTCCATAACACGGGGACGAGGAGCCCCAACACCCACAGTTGTCTTTGTGTAAATTGTTGCAAACAAAGATTGACATTATCTCATAAGAAAGGGCATTGTAGAGAGAGCCCAACATTTGAAGATCCAAAAAATTAGCTGCTCAAAAGGTCAGGTCAGAGAGATTATTCCTCAAGTAACCTGTGGGAAGAACAGGTTGGATTGCTAACTGGCACAACCATGCAGAAAGAGACATTGAGAGAACATGGTGAGCAATACAAGCATGGAGATTGATGCCCATGAGACCAAGTCATGAAGTAAGACTGTTGAAAGAGGGTATTATGGATCCAAACCTCTCAACTCTTATCCTCTGATAAAAATTTGCCAGCCACCTTCAGTCTTCTGCAGCCACTCACACCACCTTACAACACTTTGTCAGCCGAATGACAACTTCTACAGTAACTGAATCACTTTGCAGCTTAAATGAACTTCTGCAAGCATTATTGACTTCAACGGCCAAAGAAAACACTTCAATAGCACTTCACCAACTACATACACTTCAACATCATTCATCTTCAGAAACACTTCGTCAGCCACTAAAGACACTTTATTAGCTGTTAAAACACAGCAATTTATTAATGCCTGAACTTCGTATAGCATGTAATGATAGTTTAATCACTCAACAAGCACTATGGTAACATTACATACCATCACCAAGAATTCTAGTAAGTTATTTTCCAATCACAAATTTGATGTATATTCATTTTAACAATAAATACATTGCTGAAAGCGATACATGACTATAGTTTAATACTGCTCCAAGCATATACCCAACTTAAGATCTAAATGTTTATAGGGCAGCTGCTAGATGAGGCCATGATTGTTGATGTGAGCTGGGCAGCTGATAAATCCCAAAAGACTCTTGCTGTTAACTATTAGACTTCAAATAATGAGTGATTGAGCAGCTTTGTTGGACAACTTGGCAGTTGCAAATGTGCAACTATTCATCTGCCCTAGCAACTGGTTTGTCTTTAGGAAACTTGAACAATCAAAGGAGAGTTAAAGAGAGGTTTGGAGATCATTTAAAGGGTTGGCTGGCTCATGAAGTGACTCTTGTGGCAGATGCAAATGAAGATTGGAGACCATTTTAAAGATTGGTTGGCTCAAGAAGTGACTCTTGTAGCAGATGCAAGTGAAAATTAGAGACAATTTTAAGGGTTGGTTAGCTCAAGAAGGGACTCTTGTAAAAGATGCAAGTGAAGATTGGGGACCATTTTAAGGGTTGGTTGGCTCAGGAAGTGACTCTTGTAGCATATGCAAGTGAATAAGTGTTGTAGAGTTTCTATGGATGCAGAAGCAAAGAGGAGGCAGGGGACTGTGATTTAAACCTTGTAGCATTCCTAAAAGACCACTGTTATGGCATTGTAAACCTCAAATTGGCACCAGACAATGATGAGATGCTAAAGGCATAACCTTCCTAGGGATTTTCACTCAAATTTGCAACTGTCTTGGAGAAGAATCTAGAAGGGAACCAACACAACTATGAAGAGAAAAGAAAAAGAAATTCGTGGTGATTTCAATTCAGAACAACCTCTTGTGTTGTGCAAAAGGAGATGTGTGTCGTAGGTGAGAGTTCCAAAGCAAACAAGAGAGAGATAACAAAACTCTTTCACAATAATATATCACATTCTCATGCTAATTTAATTCCTCAAAATTTGGTGAATGAATTGGGATTACCAATCATAGATCATTCACATACCTATACATTGGGTAGTGCAATGTCCCCTTTTGGCGCTTAGCCAATTCACGCACATTTAGCTAGTTTCCAACTCTTCTGAAGGCTAACTGGTTAGTTAGGGAGAACTCCGACATTCTTGGAGAAGCATTTGATAAATCTTGCAAAGCAATTGTTCTTGGGTTTGAGTTCAGTTGGGTAGTTGGAGACCTTTGATGCTTTTAGAATAAATTTTTGACCTTTTGGGTGCTCTTCAAACTTCTTGGAGCAGGCTATTTTTATAAAGTCACCAAGTTGATTTCAATCATCTTCCTACTACTTCAGTTACATCATGGTGTGGTCAGAATTGGTTTTTGATGACATTGCAATACTTTCCGCAACTTGGGTGAGCTATTAAGTTATTTAATTAATGTTTCAGTAATGTTGTCTAATGTTAAGAAATAATAAGGACAACTTAGTGTAATAGGGTTGAACAGTCTGGATAACTAAGAGGGGGGTGAATCAATTATCACAAAATACTTTTCCTTTCTTTACTTAATCCAAAGCAATCTTAAACCAGTCAGATATGAACATGCAAGCACTTAACAACACCATGCACAATGGACACCAGAATTTATGTGGAAACCCAAGATGGGAAAAACCACAGAGAATGCTAATTCTCAATTATAAAGCACTGGTTAAGGTGATTTTTACAAGGGCTCACTGCCAAAATGCTCACTACAGGTAAGGCTCACTATCGGTGGGCTCACTACTCGATTAATACAAAAATCACTGATTACAAAAACAGACAAGACATGAACTGATGAAATCAGCATCTACATATGCATGAATTCAATTCCGGTTAAGAGCACAATATCTGACTGCAGCAGATCCGGTGAAGAATCTTCTACACACCTTCCTTGCACAACCTTTGTAATACAGATTGCTTCTTCCTGACACTTGCCTTCACTTCCTTCTCTATTCCTTGTCGCACAATCCTTCGCACCCTTATCATTGTTCACACACACCACACTTCTTGTTCGATGCCAAAAAGATGTTCCACATATATGTATATATACACACCCGGAGAACAAAATGAGTCAGCCTAGCAAAACATGTCGGCTTGAAGAACAACCTTGAAATATTCAATAAGGCTTGGCACGCTAGCACCGGACCCAAAAGATAGATCGCACATAAAGATCTTCTTACCATGTTACACTGGGACCCACAAATAGGTCATACATAAGATATAGCATTATTACCAAAAGGTGGCAAACATGAATTACATGAGATATATTCTGGAGCCGATGGAAACACCACAACCAAGACCAAATCTTGATCATCATCAATTTATAGGAATGCCATAACCAAGACCAAAACTTGATCAACATCAATTTCAGTATCAACCAAAGGAATGCAATTAGACATACCAAAACTTGTAACATGCTACATGAATGTCCAGATAGCAAGGATACTCGGAATGAGCTTTAGGCATAGCAACCGGTAACAAAAAAATTAGTCTTCATTGTTCTGCATTAACTGTCTTCCACAAATGTCCCAAAAAGAAATACTACCATATCCGGATCAAGGATAACATCCATACTACATAACATCATAGCATACAATAGGATAGATCATTTTTGTATATCATCCGGAGCACAGCCTTCTGGATCCTAGGTTTTGACATCAATGACAACAAATAGCTTCTTGGAAAGGTGATTATATGTTTGCACATAATGAATTATTTAATTTTAAGCAAAAAGAACTTTTTTCGGAAAAAAAAAAACTGTGGAAAAGCAAAAAGCATTTTTTCGAAAAAGCAACAAAACACTTTTTCCAAAAAAACAAAAAAGCAAAAAGTGTTCTTTTTTTAAAAAGCAACGAAAATATAAAAGGAGGTGTTGGGGGCTCATTTCGATTGCTGAAGTTTTCTCATATTGTTATGTTATCGGATTGAACCTGCAAGTTCTTCCATAATCTTTTGAGGACAAAAACCCTCATTCAATTTCTAGTTGCAGAATCCCAAGCTAGATTGGAGTGATTTCATTCCAGAGGTCAACATTGTGCTTCAAATCGAATTTCAATTTTGGATGTTGCTGAGATGAAGATCTATTCAGTGTTTTGAGGTGTGTTGGCTGGAGTTTGAAGGGAGCTTTCCAGTATTTTTCCTGTGGGTGTGTTTAAATACTCCTTTTCGGAGTTTCCAAAGCATCAACAACAATGTTCCAGTTCTGATTTGTCCAAAGCACAACAGCAAAAAAGGTGTTTTCAGACCTGTACCATCCTTCTAGTTCATCCATTCAAGGCATCACATTGCTATTTCATAGCTAGGTTATTGGGTGCATGTTATTTGGCACTATTGTGGGGTGTTTCAGTAGTTCTTTACATCAGCACTTTATATCAGTAGTTAATCCTCTTATTTTGGTGTTCACAGTACATATGTGCTAACCTTGTAATGCTTTGGATGGTTATATTAACGAAACCTTCAATTTCTATGCACTTTATTTTGTAAACATTGGATGGTAGTACCGCCAATGGTTTTAAATTTGTTATTGCTGATGTACTTACCCCACTAAACAGGTGGTAATATTGTAATAGCACAGCATTGAAAAGTGGAAGAACCATGTTTAAATGTCATCAAACATTGTATAAGATTTCCCATTGAAAAGTGGAAGTGCCTTGTAATTCCCGTTGAATAAGCGGATGATTTCTTTCTTGTATTGTTTATGCATCCCACTGAATAAGTGGTTTGGCCGGCTTGCTGCCTGATGCTTCTTTCCAACAAGTTGTAAATCAATAAATTGTAATCCTGACTGTTGGAAAAATATTGTCATTGATGTCAAAGGACTGAAAGGTCACATGGGCTCAGTGGAGGGGATTGGTGTCTCTTGTGGGTTGGTGCCTATGAAGTTGTAAGAAGTTTCCTATAAAAGCAATATTATGCCGTGGTTTTCTCCCGCAAGGGTTTCCACATAAAATCGTGTGTGCACACTACATCTTGTGTTCTCGATTGTTAGATCTTGCGTGAGTGGTTACTTTGATAATTGCTTTATGATTGCGAAAGTTATAAGTTGAAAAATTTGGTCTTATACTGATTCACCCCCCTTTCAGTATAAGTGTGTGTGTTTTCTTCACTAACACCATAACTCTTACCTTGCCCAATCCTGGATCGGGGTAATCAGAAAGTGAAAAGGAAGTTGTTATGCTTTCATTTACTTTGAGGCTAACGTATTTTTTCAAAAAAAATCGAGGTTGGTTATTACAGTTAGCTAAAAGATAGGGTAGAGATGAAAGTGAAACTCTATATTACTGAGTCCTAGAAAGGTCCTTGTACCCTAAAAAGTCAAAATGGGTCCCAATTCTAGGTCGGGATTACCAAGGGTTCGCAAAAGGTCTGCCCCTAGCACCTAGGGTACCTTGGGTGAACCTCAATTGGACCCCAGCAAACTCATGGCAAAAGAACATATTTTTTACTCTTTTTAAAACAGAAAATTAGAAAACATTTTGCAACCTAATTTCACCCTAAACTGATTACTATTCACTTCTTGTGCCTAAAGTAAAGCATTTCTACCTCATTTCACATATAGAAGTGACCAATACAATCTTTTTGCCTTCAAGTTGCCAATTTTTAATTTTGAAGGTTGTTGGATATTTCTTCAAGGGTGAAAGCTATGAGAGAGAAAGAGAAGGACCTATAGGAGAGAAAGAATTGCAACTGCAAAATTTCTCTATCAAAAGTGAGTTTATCTTCTTACTTTCAAGTTTTTTTATAATTTTTTCTAGTTTTTCCAGTCCTTCAAAAAAAATCTTTTTAAAAATGTTTTGAATATTTTTTAAACCTCTTATGCATAATATAAGGGTTATAATACTATTTTTTTCTTAAGTTAACGCAATGAAGGGTTTTAAATTTGAAAAGTTTTTTTTTTCTTGTTTTGTTATTCATACAAAATAGCTAGTAGTTTTACTTCAGTTGCCCCGAAGGGAGAGAGCTCATTCAAATTTGATGCACCATCACCTCTTTAGCGACATACATCCATGATTGAGCAACTTCCTAGAGCTGGAGGCTATTGTTGGCATCGTAGCCAATGTATATCTAAGTATAAGAGCTTATACGACCAAGTGAAAACTCACCTATGCACAATGGCCAGCTTAGAAATAAGAGTTTGTCTAGGGTGGAACAAAAAAGGATTGCCAAAGGAACAAATTATGAGATATATCAAATAACAAAGCAAAGGAAAGAGTCCATTCTCTTTCTAAGGAAAGAGTTCACAAACCTCCTAGCAGCTTAATAATACCAGTTGGCCCACATCCTTTCATTCAATTGTTGTCTTCCCAAGAAGATGATACCCCTTTCTTTCCCATTAAAAAGGCCCATTAGAAAAGCCTTTGAAGAATGAGGCAAAAGAAATTGCAGATGAGAGCCTTGCTCAATGCATTTATAACAATGGGCTTCCTTTCAACCTTGTCAAACCACCATAATACTGGGATTAGTGATAGCAATTGCAAATATGCTTGTTGATTACATTAGTCTCGAGTATGAAAAGGTATGCACCACCTTATTTTCTGAAAAAAAAATCTACAGAGACATCATTGAGGGTAATCAAAGATACATGGCTCTAACCAAGAGTGTCCATCATTTCTAATGGATGGAAGGATTGCAAAAATACATCACTAATTAATGTTATTGCGATGAAAGTAATTAATTGTGAGGGGCAAGTGAAGGATACAACCTTCATTGCCAATATCCTCTACAATCCATTGAGATGATGGGCCTCAAAAATGTTGTCCAAGTCATTACGAACAATGCTAAAAATTGCAAGGCAATCGGTTCAATAATGGAGAGTACATATGGGCATAATTATAATTCTTTGAAAGCATTAATCATAATTCAGTTGAAGACTACAAAAGCATTTTTAAGGCCAAAGGGCATCAGAGTGTACATAAAAGATCCCCATTTTGTGGCAAAGGTTGTCTTAGGTTGGTCCTCCTCTCGTATTTTAACTTGGTGGTATCCTGAGAAACCATCTATAAAAGAAGACACCTCCCTACCTACCACTGATTTCGATACTTCTTTTGTGAATGGCATAGGGAATGAATCGTGAATGCATGCCTTATTTAGTTCCCTAAAGTTGATGCAAATCCTTATTTCTCCAATTTTCTTATGTCATACCACCATGAGATTGATCCATTTCACATCCTCTGTTGGTTTGATAATCCCTCCTACCAACATTTTATCAATTTCCATTTTAACTTTAACTTTAACATTGGGACTCAATCTATAAGGTCTTTTTCTTTGCGCCTTTTCTCCTCCCTTTAATTGTATTTTCATGATTCTTCCCTCTTATGTTATGCCTTTTAAGTCAATGAATGTTGTGGAAATAAGGTCTTCATACTCTTTGAGCACTTCTACTACTTGCATAGCTTGCCTTTCCATCTAGTAGTCACCAATTTGAGCTATTTTGGGAGTTCCCTCTATTGCTATATTTTCCTCTGTTATCTTTAATGGTTGGTGATAGTATTCAAATCATGTTGCCATATTTAGTGCTATATCCCTTTCTCCTTCTATGAATTCTACATCTAAATTTTTAGGGTTTTCTTCTTCATCATCCCACTCACCCCTTCTTGTTGTATTATAACAAACTTTGTGTGACTTGTTTTTGCCTTATGCATCCATTCTATTGGTTTCTAGATTCCTTTATCTTTTTGTGGTGCTAAAATCTCCTTATCCTCAAACAACTCCCTAACTTCATCTATTGGTAGCAATATGACTTCTCTCATCTTTTGTGATACATCATTCATAGGTCTACAAGTGTCATAAAATGAAAAATGTCTTGCAAAAGTCATCTTATAGTATCCCCCAATTTCTAGTTTTTGCTCTTTTCGCTTGATTAATGTAACCATGTTTTAACTATTGGGGAGAGGGTCCAATAAAACAATTGTGCACAAAGTTGTTGAGCATATTCTCTTATCTTGTCCCATTCCCTAAAGTAATTTGCAATGTGGTTTTTAGGGTCAATAGTAACATCATACTCCAAGGTGAGTTTCCACTCCCCTTCCTCTAGCAAATATCTAGTTTTAACCAATACTGTGAATGCTTTCCATGTCACAATATTTAGCTTATGAGTAAACCACCAATGTGCCACATTGCATATTAAAGTTTCTCAATGGGCTTAACCTTATATTTTCTCATTTAAATGTCTCCTCCCTATTTTCTATGTAGCTCAATAGATCACCTACCCCTAAATAGCTTGTTATGCGAGATGCCTCTGGAAATGTGATTAATCCAATATGCGGGGAGTGTAACTTCTTCATTTATATCATCCCCTTTTGTTTCTTCACTTTGTGGTGTCTTCTCTTCTTTTGCAATGGGTTTTGGGGTCGATTTCTCAATTTTCCTCAAACTATAAACCCTTCAAAGCCCTAGTAATTTTCTAGATCCTCCTTTCGGTTCTCCCCAAAGCCAAGCTTCCATTGCCTCTTCACTATCTATGATATAGTTGCAATTATCTACAACGATCTCCACTGTTGAGTTTGGATCCTCTTCAATTTCTTTCTTGGGGATTTTACTTAAGGAATAGAGTACTTTATTATCTTCCTCCTCACTCAAACTATCTTCTTGTGCCACCTCATCAATGTACATAGTGCTCATATCTATATAGAGTGATATGTGCACTGTTTTATCCACACCCCAAAATGATAATTCCTCCCTTTGGGAGTCAAGGACTCTATTGTAATTTACAAACCATTCTAAGCTTAATAAGATGTTGAATGTGTCAAAGGGATCTTTCATCTGAATAACTTCAAAGTCTATTCTATTTCTTATTCCCAACAAATTAACTTCAACATCATGCCATGTTCCAACGGTACTTATTGCAATCCCATCTGCCAAGGGAATATCATATGGTGTATCATACAGTATTTGTTCACCCAATTGTTCCCATACCTTCTTAGGCATGATACTAACATATGTGCCAAGATGTACTAGTACATTCTTAAAGCATTTATTTTGAACACGTGGTTCAATCATGATAGGTTTCTTCTTCCCTTTCATAGAAGCTTTTACAACATTTCTGATCTATGGCCTTAAATTGCTCACCTTATTTGCATTCTAGTATTTTGCAAACTATTTTAACTTTTCTAGTATGTATTCCTCTTTTGCAAGTTTGGATATTTTTTTTAATAATTGAGCCTCCTTTTCAGAAAAGTTGTCTTTGCAGTTATCTTCCTTCTTTTTCTCTTTTGCAGTACTCTTCCTAGCTTCCTCTACTAACTACTGCTAAATCATGATTTTGTTTAGTCAAGAAGTACTCCACATCCTCCTTTGAATCTTCCACAAATATCTTCACTTTAGCAATGCCTTTTCCAACTGTAGCGATTACCACAACTTTATTTTTTTCTAATTCTTTATCAAAGCCTTATGTCTGAGTTTCTCTTTCCTTTCCTCATACTCTTTCTCCAACTGTTCTTCCTCTATTGAAGAGGATTGTTGTATGCCCTCATTATTATCAAATTGTACTTTCAAGCACTACCTAGCACCTTGGAGGTTCTATTTTGGTATTCTCATCATGAATTTTGCCCGAAATGACACATGAGGTCCAAATAATTCTTCACTCTTCATTGGTGTGGACACATTCTTATAGTATTGCTCGGCCCTTGCGTAGCTAAAAGGATCATGACTAGGACCACCAAAAAATCCACATACACTCTCCTTTTGTTCTCTACGCTCATTTGCATAGTGGACCATATCACCGCACTTGCAGCCAGTGACCTCTTCTATTTTGTCCTCATCCTCAACCTCTATTGTGTCCTCCCTTGTAATCATTCCGATAGCTCTGATTTTCATCTTGAGGATAATTGGTGGTTGGGGTTTCACTCATGATTTGTGGCACCATTTTTGTGTTTTATTGATGTTGCGTTGGTTTCTACATTGAGGTTGCCTCTAAACATGGTCATGGGTGTAAGATGCTATTTCCACCAACCCTTTAGCTCTAGCCATTCCTCTCTGCATTGGTTCATTATCCTCACACCCGTGATTACAACAAGGCTCATGTTCATCATCTTCCCTTAGCCAGAATAGAAGCGATGGGTAATCATCCGCTTCATGGCTGTCCCATTCTCAATAGACTCCATAATATAAACTTTTTAACTTTTGGGGTGCTAGTATCCTATCTATTCTTAGTGTCACTACCCTTCCTCTCAAATCAATATTGGACACTCATTTCTCAAAAGTTTATCATTGGAGCAATATGTACACCGGATTTCCCTAATGTATCTCAATGACTCTCTCCTTTGGCTAGGATTTCTTCTTTGAACTTTAATTGTTCAAGTTCTAGCTTTAGCTTTTCTATTTCCTAGTTTTCTCTACTTTATCTTTTCTTATCTAGTTCCACCCCTATTCTACATGCCAATTCCACCACATTTGAGTAACTATCAAAAATTCCTCCATCTAGAAAGGCTTTTAATTCCAACAATAGTCCAAAGATAAACCATTCTACCCTTTGCTTCTCTATTAGTAGCTCCTCCAACTTCTATGCTACCACTTTAAATCTTAGAACAAATTCTTTGATAGTTTCTCCTTTCTTCTAAAGAATTTCTCTCATCTTACCGATGATTTTTTGAGGTCATCTCTAGGGACTCAAAGTTACAAAGGAATTAATCTTTAATGTCTTGCCATTCTTAATCATGTTGAGGCATTTCTTCATGTAGCGTCTTAGTGATTCATCTTTGAGTGTCCATACGAAGTCATAAATTTCGGTACGATTACTTTAGGTTCCATTTCTCCACCATGTAGATTCCAAGACAAATATGTGTTCAATGGTTTCTTTGGTATCTTTGTCGAAAATTGACAATTTTGTTTCATTTTTATCCATGTTGCTAGTGATAGGTTTCTAAGAATTGTCATTGTTAATTTAGGTTTCTCCTTAATTTTTTGTTGATCTCTTTCTTTTGTCCTCAAGTTCATATATTTCTTCCTTTCCAATACCCTGCCATTCTTACCACTCTTTTGTTGTTTCACCAATATCCTCTCTTTACCCTTATCTCTTGGTAACTGGATCTCAAAGAACTCTTTCCCCAAAATCTCCACACAATCACTCACAAACTTTTTTCTTTTTATCTTCCTTTTCCCACAATAACTCACTAAATATATCTTTTATTCTCACTCTCCTTGTCTTAAGAAGCACAAGAGACACTCATGGTTTGGGGGGGTTAACTCTTCAAAGTGTTTCTTCATTTTAGGAGATGCAACCTCTGGTAATTTTTTGTTAGTTAGAAACATATTATTAGATAAAAAAGTTTTATCCATTTTATCCCTTTCTTCTTGGAAAACATTCATTGTATTTGTGGCAAATTTAGTGAGCATAGCATCATCATCATCCACTCTTTACATTTTCTCTTGATATCCTCTTTTTATTAATCTCACACTCCTACTAACCACATCCCTATTAAAATACACAAGCTATAGTTTTGAAATTGGGGTTATTAAACCCTCAAACCCTTCTTTTATGGTAACCTTAAAGTTTGACAAATTGATTCCAAAAAATGGTTGTCAAAATCAAAGCACCCTTGCTTTCACGCCCTAACTGAGCACCACAACTCCCAAGTGTTAATTTTGGATCAGATATGAACAGTAAGCAGAAAAGTAAACACAGAACAATGAACATAGAGATTTTATCCTGGGAAAACCCTTCTACTCAAGGGAGAAAAACCCAGCATCACTTTACTAATAAAAGATCAGGTACAATAGTGCAGAAAATCGCACTTAAGAATCAAGCCAAAAAGGTAGAATACAATAATATAATCCAGCACTATAAGTAGTGCAAATTTCTGAGAGAAATAGATCTCCTTCTTGAGCAACGAATCTTCTTCTTGGTCACCAAAGAACGAATGAAATGAATTGATGTTTGAATGAGGAGAGTCTCTCTCCTATTTATACAAGTCCAGGCATCATACTCCACTTGAGCCGACCCAACAAATTGAATATATGTTTATAATTAATCTGACTTGACTATTGGCCGACTGGGGTAATACCTCCCGAAGCTAAAAACATCAACACTCCCTCTTAGCTAGGGAGGTATAGCAAAGTCTTCCTTGAGTCCCACTCAAGGGTATCATGTCTTGTCATGGACTCTCTCAACATGACGTCCACAATGGCTACACCCAATTGTGGGAAGCACAACTAAATCTCAGAGATGTGTTCTGTACAAGGGCTTTCACCTCATATTTCTCTGTCTCAGAGAAATATACGCTGCAAGGGCTTTCACCTCATATTTCTCCGTCTCAGAGAAATATACACTACAAGGGCTTTCACCTCATATTTCTTTGTCTCAGAGAAATATACACTACAATAGATCTTAATGATGTTGTGACTCCCTCTCAGCGAGGGCGTCATTCTCCACCACCCCAAGCTTGTCTCGAAAGTATACAAACTTTACCCTGGAAAGAGGCTTGGTGAGGATATCAGTCGTTTGATCATCAATGCAAATATACTGGAGCTAAATTGCTTTCCTCAGCACCATGTCTCGGATGTAATTATATTTGATCTCCACATGCTTCGTCCTATCATGAAATACAGGATTTACTGAGAGCTTTACACAGCTCTGGTTATCACAGTGAATCAATGTCGGCTCTAACATCTGACCAAACAATCCTGCAAGGAGCTTTTGAAGCCATACTGCTTCACGGGCTGCTACACATGCTGCAATATATTTAGCCTCTACTATGCTTAGTGCCACAGAGGTCTGCTTCCTGCTACACCAAGAAATCACAACAGACCCCAAACTAAAGCAACACCCAAAGGTGCTCTTCCTATCAGCTACACTCCTAGCCCAGTCAAAATCAGAATAGCCCTGTAATCTCAGATCCCCACTGGAAGCATACCTCAAGCCATATCCCATAGTACCACGCAAGTATCTCAGTATATGCTTTGTTGCAACTAGATGTATTTGTCTTGGCTCACACATGAACTAGCTGAGAGCACTCACTGCAAAACTAATGTCTGGTCTAGTGTTGACCAGGTACATCAATGATCCGATCAATTGTCTATACATGGTGGGATCTACCAAATCTGAATCAGAAGCTAAGTCACTCAACTTCTTCAAATTTGTCTCCATTGATGTAGCCATGGACTTACAGTCCATCATCCCAAATATTCTCAGTATATCTATAGTGTATTTCCCTTGACTTAGGAAGATTTCATCAAGTCTCTGCCATACTTCCAGTCCCAGGAAGTAATGCATAAGGCCAAGGTCTTTCATCTCAAACTCGGAGGCTAACTCTTTCTTACATTGGACAATGAGCTTCTCTGCTCCAATGAGAAATAAATCATCAACATAAAGGACCAAGATCAAGGCCTCACCATCAACAATCTTGAAATAAAGGTTGGAATCTGCATCATTCTTGGTGAAACCAAACTCATCAAGTATCTATCAATCCTTTCATACCATGCACGAGGTGCTTGTTTAAGACCATACAAAGCCTTCTTCAATCTGCACACATGAGACTCCTTCCCATGAATCACAAAACCATTTGGCTGCTCGATATACACTTCTTCCTCAATCACACCATTTAAAAATGCAATCTTTACATCCATTTGATGTAACTTCCAACCCTTGGCAAAGGCAATAGCAATAATCGTCCTGATGGAAGTGTATCGAGCAACAGGAGCAAATGTCTCCTCATAATCTATTCCCTCCTTCTAAGAGAATCCTCTTGCCACAAATCTCGCCTTGTGTTTCTCAATGTTGCCATCAGTTGCATGCTTGATTTTGTAGAGCCATTTGGAAGTCACCATTGACTTCCCTTCAGGTCTCGAAACAACATCCCATACATCATTTTTAATGATGGACTAATACTCTTTTGTCATCACATCTCTCCATACCTGCTGGTTAGATGCCTCATAATTGGAAGGCTCAGAATCAATGATGTGACTCATCAATGCCACATAACCTAGGAACTTTTGAGGTCTCTTGCTCTCCCTGAAACTGCCTCGAGGAGCTGCATATTTTTCTGCCTCCTCCATGGTTTGTCGAGCCCATAGGCCTCTTCCGAACTACGGCAATATCTATAGGCCCATCAGTTGGTTCTATAGGATCAACTGGATCAACAGTCTCAGCTGGTTCATTGAACTCCCTCTGAATGTCAAGAGTATAATCGAGGGATAAATCCATATCCTTTGGAGCCTCCTGCTCCTCACTGTCTATCTCCATGTAATATCCTTTAGATCTCCTGAAGGCTACCTCCTCTTCGAAGGAGACATCCCTGCTGATCTCAATCTGTTTCTGTCCTGGAATATATATTTTGTAAGCCTTTAAAAACTCACTATAGCCCACAAATATACCCTTCCTACCTGAAGATTCCAGTTTTGTTCTCCTTGGGCACATGAATGTACACAGGACAGCCAAATATTCTCAAGTGACTAACCTTAGGCTTCACTCCTGTGAAGGCCTCCTCTAGAGTCATATTCCCCAATATCCGATGAGGACTTTTGTTCTGAACATATAATGTGGTTCTGGATGCCTCTACCCATAGTAAACTCTGCAAATTCTGATCATGAATCATAGCCTTAGCTGCCTCTACTATAGATCTATTCTTTCTTTCAGAAACTCCATTTTGTTGAGGGTTGTACGGAACACAGAACTCCCTCTTGATCCCTGCCTCGATGCAGAAATTACGAAATCCTCCGGAAGTTACTCCCCTCCATTATCTGATCTCAGAACCTTAATCCTCTTCCCGGACATGTTCTCAACTTGTGCCTTGAATTCTCGAAATCTATCAAGGACTTCCTCAGACTCCTTGGATTTCAAGAGGTAAATCCAAGTCTTCTGGGAATAATCATCAATGAAAGTCACATAGTACCAGAATCCACTCAGTGACGCCACAGACATCGATCCACACAAATCTGAATGAATAAGATCTAAGATCCCCTTGGATCTATTGTCGCTGCTATGGAAGGGACTCTTGGTGTTCTTACCAAGTGCACATCCTCTGCAGATGCCATCATGCTCTAAACTAAGTTTCAGAAGACCAATAACCATCTTCTCCATAGTGGAAAGGGCTTTGTAATGTAAGTGAGCAAGTCTCAACAATGTCAAGTGGAGTATGATGCCTGGACTTTTATAAATAACCATCTTATACAGCAGTGGCAAGTGTTTCAGGACAGCAATGTCATGTCTTAACAATGTTTCATGTTAATATTTCCTGTAATGTCAATAGCAATATTGATGCCCATATTTGTGGGTGGTTGGGTGGGCGGCCCTCCAAGAGTGGCAAAGGGCAAGTGGTAGGTGGCGTGGATAGCGTTGATGCGTTGTCATCGAGTCTCTTCCGATATAAAAGTTTCCCAAGGGTGGTGAGAAGAGTTGTTCGCAATGGACAAAATTCCGGGCCGGTTCCCATGTGAAGAGAGATTAGTTGGAGTTCAATACGGGCACTAATTACTAGGTAAGGCATGTTGATAAGGTGGCGGGTTTTTGGTACTAGTTCGCATGTTGATGTGATCTTTCGCAATGAAATTAGTCTGGCATTTGAGGCCGAGGACAGCCTCTCTCGTGTTGTGCGTCATGGCATTAATGCCATTCTCTCCCGAGCATCGATTAATGATGGGCGTTTAGAGTTTTCTATGCGTTTAAATATAGTGTAGGACGTAGCTGCGGCCATTGTCAAAATACTTAGCTCTGGTGTTTGGTGTGTGCTTCTTGTTGAGTTGGCTTTGTTGGGTGGTTGGAAGTTCACTGTGATGGCAGGGCGTTTGCGGTTCATAATTGAAGTGTCAACCGAAGGAGTGGTGGGGTTTGGTGCAGACACACCCATCTCTCTGGGCGCTAAGACCAGGCAAACGTCGTTTAGGGTGATAATAGATCAGCGCCTTAAGAGGATAATGATCAATAACGATCATTTGCTGATCGCGGCAGTGAAGATGGTGTTGGGTGACGGGCATGTTTCCAGAACCGAGTTTGGGAGAGACAACACTTATGTCACCTCCAGGTTCTTAGCGTCACTATTAGATAGTCGAGTGCCGAAGGCGGAAGCCAAAGCGGTGTTGGAGAAGATTTTCATCAATGACTTGTTGGTGGGTGTGGACGAGGTGTTAAAGGCAGCCATAGTGGGGACTGGTATCCTCGCCCTGGAGATTTGGAGTTGTTGAAGGATACGGACGAGGCAGTGAAGTTCTTTCCCTTTTTGCTTGATCTAAAGGGTCCGGCCCTAATGCGACACAGGATGATTGTCGTCGTGGATGTGGATTACATTAAAAGGGTTTTTAGACTCTTGGCGGTGCAAGATATAGAATAGATTGTAGAATTTGATGCCTTTGCCAAGCTTAATGGCTTTTTGTGAGTCTGGTATGTTTAGGGTTTGAAGTTTTTTTTGCTTTTTGGTTGTTCGGGTCTAGGTAGTGGTGGTTATAGATAAAGTTTGGTTTTTTTTTTAAAGTTTTCTATAGCTAGGTATTTGCGTTTTAATGGCTGGCTGGTAGCGGCGGATGGGTGGCGATGGGCAATTTTTTGGTCTGGTTCAAATTGGGCTATTGGGCCATGGTGTTCGGCTCTCACAACTTTTTGGGATGGGGGTCTATAATGGAGGGCTAAGTAGAAATTTCTGTATGGTTTTCATGTATTCTCTGGTATCTTGCATGAGCAGACACTTGTAGACTTTTTAAATATTATTATTAATAAAAAAATATAAACTCTTACGTATCAAAAAAAAAAATATTGATGCCCATATTTATTGATCACAGTACTAATAAGGATGCTACTAAACACCATACTGATCAAGAATGTGCAGGTTACAATAATGACAGAATGCTACTGAGCAGTGATCATAACAAGATTACTAATCACAAAAGGACAATTATGTCAAAAATTGCCAGACAATTGCCTCGGAAATATAATAATGAAAATTCAAAGGATAGCATAATCATTCGACATTTTTGTCCGATAATGACTATGCTCATGAACGATAAATAATGACAGTTGTATTTGCTGTTGTCAAAGGCAATGGTGATAATCATTGATCACAGTAACAATAGTCATGTTCTTTATTGACAAGGTTTTCAAACCCGATTCTACCAAGTGTCTTCACAACTGTAGATAACTACATTGAATTTTGAAATAACAACAATAATAATTGCAATTAGGCCTTTACAACAGATCTTAACTGCTATACAATAATGGCAACTGGAAATCTTAACAACTATTTACACCATTCAAGCTGTACACCCCATTTATAAAAGTTTTAGAGAAAATGATCAAAAAGTTGCAGATCTGATGCTTATATAGAAAAAAAAAACTAATTTACTGTGATATTACCAGTGATATATCACCAATAATTCTGCATTATATGGGTCGAAATTTCAGTCAAATTCATGGTCAAATATATTTTGAAACACTTGCAATATTTTCGAGAAAATGATAGGAACCCTGCTGAGAAAAGATATATCAGAATACATCGACATATTTTAAAGATATCTGCTTCTATGATTTGTACCATAGTTACGAGACTCGCCAAGACTCGGCGAGTCCCGAGTCGAGTCACCCTGGCCGAGTCCTGGGGGCTCGGACTCGGACTCGGCCGAGTCCTACCGAGTCCTGGATGGACTCGCCAAGTTTGGTAGACTCGCCAAACTCGCCGAGTCCAGGCGAGTCCCATCAGCAGGACTCGACAAAAGGCAAGTTTTGAAAGTGAAAAAAATACATGAAATTTGAATTTTTTTTTAAATTTATTTACTTATTGTGAATGCAAAATGATGTACGCCATGGAGGTTTGTATGGTTTTGGAGGTCTTAATTTGGGCTTGGTGGCGGGGGCGCTGCCCCTCGACCTCGCCCTGTATTGCGACAAGGAGCTGCCTCGGGACCCTGCGAGGGGCGTTGCCCCTCGACCCCACTGGGGGCGCTGCCCCTAGACCCCTGCAAGGGGCGTTGCCCCTTAACCCCGTTGGGGGCGTTGCCTCCAGACCCCTGCAAGGGGCATTGCCCCTTGACCCCGCCGGGGGCGTTGCCCCCAGACCCCTGCAAGGGGTAGCGCCCCTTGACCCCACTAGGGGCGCTGCCCCCAAACCTCCGCAAGGGGCGTTGTCCCTTGACCCCATTGGGGGAACTGCTCCCAAACCCCCACGAGGGGCGTTGACCCTTAACCCCACTAGAGGCACTGCGCCTAAACCCCCACAAAGGGCACTACCTCTCAACCCCATCATGGCGATTTCCCTGATACTTGAGAATCTGAGATTATGGCTACTACATCATCCAGGACCTATCTTAGACACATTCATAGGAAAGATGCAGCTCTTTTGAGCCATATACTTCTAGTTATTGTTTTGAATCTTTTGATATGTCATAGATTTCATATTCCATGAGTTTTGTATACATTTGAGTTTTTGACTATATATCTAAGTGTGCTATTGTCATATTTGTTTGGAACATTTGATGTCATGGATTTCATATTCCATGAGTTTTGTATACATTTGAGTCTTTGACTATATATCTAAGTGTGTTATTTTCTTGAGCAACTCAGCTACAATTTGTGTTTATAGTTATACTTATATGATCGATGTATACTTGTGCTAGTGATGAGGACCTTGATTGGGTTGACTGGGTAGATAGAGAGGTTGAGGCTATAGCCATGGCAGAGGAGGAGGCTAAAGCATGAGCAAACACATCCAAAACTAATGTTGGTGAGGGTGGCATGGAGTCACAAGCAGAGACTATGGCTGCAATTTGTGTTTATAGTTATACTTATATGATCGATGTATACTTGTGCTAGTGATGAGGACCTTGATTGGGTTGACTGGGTAGATAGAGAGGTTGAGGCTATAGCCATGGCAGAGGAGGAGGCTAAAGCATGAGCAAACACATCCAAAACTAATGTTGGTGAGGGTGGCATGGAGTCACAAGCAGAGACTATGGCTGCAATTTGTGTTTATAGTTATACTTATATGATCGATGTATACTTGTGCTAGTGATGAGGACCTTGATTGGGTTGACTGGGTAGATAGAGAGGTTGAGGCTATAGCCATGGCAGAGGAGGAGGCTAAAGCATGAGCAAACACATCCAAAACTAATGTTGGTGAGGGTGGCATGGAGTCACAAGCAGAGACTATGGCTGCAATTTGTGTTTATAGTTATACTTATATGATCGATGTATACTTGTGCTAGTGATGAGGACCTTGATTGGGTTGACTAGGTAGATAGAGAGGTTGAGGCTATAGCCATGGCAGAGGAGGAGGCTAAAGCATGAGCAAACACATCCAAAACTAATGTTGGTGAGGGTGGCATGGAGTCACAAGCAGAGACTATGGCTGCAATTGCTACGTCATCTACGACCCACCTTAGATGCCTTCGTAGGAAGGATGCAAACTCCTTTGAGCCATAGACTTGTAGTTATTGTTTTGATATTTCATATTTGTTTGGAACATTTGATGTCGTGGACTCATATTTTGTACCACACACTACTACTGGTTCTCAACCGTCGCTTGAGAGCATGGGTTGGAACAAGGACGCACATGATGCAACAAAAAAGACAATTGTAGACTTTTGGTACTACTGCACCATTCCCTTCCATGTAGCCAAGTAATTCTTTTTCGTTCAATTGTTCTAAAATTTATATTTAAATTGTATTATTTTAGAATCTAGATGTATCTCATTATCGAATTCAAATTTAAAGTTAAAAACTTAAAACTTTTCATTTTACAATACTTATGTAAGTAACTTTTCATCATCCAGGATCCTTAGACGCCTTCGTAGGAAGGATGTTGGCTCCACTATGCCATAGAGTCATAGACTTATAGCTATTGTTTTGATATTTCATATTTTTATGGAACATTTGATGTTATGGATTTCATATTCCATGAGTTTTGTATACATTTGACTAATTTTATATATCTAAGTATGCTATTTCCTTCAGCAGCGCAACTACAATTTGTGTACTTTATACTTATGTGATCGTTGTATACTTGTGTATGTGATTAAATTTTATTTTATTTGTATTGTATTCAATAAAGGGTGCTTGAAACAAGTTTTAAATCCTTAAAAATCTCTAAATTTCTAGGGTTTTTTCAACTTTTTTTCATTTTGCCGAGTCTGCGCCGAGTCCGAGTCCCGAGTCGAGTCGCCCTAGCCGAGTCCGAGCCGAGTCCGAGTCTCGTTACTATGATTTGTACAGCCCTTTAAAAGTGCCAAGATCTTCCCTATATTTTTTCCACAAGAGGAGCTTCAACGCCAGGACACTATGGGATGAAATTACAAGGAATGATTAATCAAGACAATCCAGATCAAGGATACAAGGAGGAAAATAAAGGCTGGAAGGAAGGAAAGCAAGGTGATAACAGTGGGATGATTACAGCTAAGGGACATAGCAACCGTGAACATGATGCAAGGTTTCATCCACACTAGAGCTCTACTAGTTGTCAACTGTCTGACATTGTTTCTAGCATAGCTGTTTGATTCTTTGATAGACAATAAGGCATCAGAATTTGCAATACCAAATAAAAAGAACATAGTCAAAGATAGAAATATAAAAGAACTGAATGTCATGGTAAGGACAGAATATAATGCAGAAAAATGAAAGACAACAAATAAGGAAATTGATTAGGATGGTGGCAAAAAAACATCAAAAATTTTGATTTTCTAGATTTTAAAAAGGACTTAGTGATACAGGAAACCCAAGTGGACAAAATGAAACAAAGACAAGTTTATATTGATCATAAATCTGTAACGTTTTTTAGAAGTTGGATTGAAAGAGTACATTATGTACAAGTCATGTATATCAAAGTTTGCATTCTCTACCAATAGAGTTCAACTTTTTCCTAATTTAAACTCCAACTGTGCACCATGCTATTATATACAATGCATATAATACAAAAAACAAATGGAGGGTAATATTTTATTCAATGGTTTAACTAGTTAATTGCTTACCATTCTTTCTCTTTGACGTTTCTTTTCTGCCTTTATAGACAAGTCCTCCAATGGCATGCCTTGTATGACATCTCGTTCTATCTTCTTCCTCCAAACAAATCTGCAAATGTACAGAGAAATTGATGCGCATTAAAAGATAACGTGCAAATCTAAATTTTTTGCAGTACTACACACTATAAATTATAATCCACTTCACAATTTTATAAATGCTAGAAGAAAGTTTTTCCGTTCTTCATAGACCAAGAAGAAGCAAATGAATCACATTTCAAAAAATTAGGCTCGAATATCTTGAGACCAAGTCATGAGTTTGCCACTTGAGCTCTGTGATTGTATATCACTTAGATTAAAAAATGCAAGGAATGAGAATAGAATTATAGTTAATTACAATCATAGAATTGATGCATTTGATAAACCAAAAAAATGGAAACAAATTTCATACAAAAGTCAACAAACTCAATTAAACAAGGATGTGTAACACAACAAATATTATACATTCTTTTCAACCTATATAAAAGGAAAAATATATTGATAAGCAGGAGGTATTTTCTGCAGTGTGTCAAATTATGATATTTTTATCAGGATTCAACTGTGTAGCTTTTGAGTCAAACTCATTGACCCATATTTTATGAGTAGTGGTTCACAAAAACTCATCTCTCATGAGAATGATTGGTCCACTTAGCACTCATTGTTGAGCATAGGTTGTCATTGATGTCAAACTGATGTCAGCAAGTCATTGCTGCTGTCAGTGGTTATCAAAGGGTGTCAAGACTGTCAAAATGAAGAAGATTGTATGAGTACTAGAATTGTCATCTATCTTAAGGTTCTGGAAGTGTGTTGTTTGACAGTGTGTAGATTGTCTAATCCATAGTTGAAAAACTCTCCAAGTAATCGGCGAGTTTTAAAAAACTCCCGAGTTTTTTTTGATGTCGGGTTTTTCCCGCATTTACTTTCCAAAATTGCTCGCCAAATAAAGGAGAAAAACTCGTTGAGTTATTGGCGAGTTTTTGCAAGTTTTTTTTTATGGCGGGTTTTTCCCACATTTACTCTCCAAATAAAGGAGAAAAACTCGCCGAGTTTTTGGCAACTTTTCGCCAAAAAACTCGACGAGTCCGCAAAAAAAACTCACCCGTCCAAAAAAAAGGTCTCCAACGGTCTCTAAAAAGGCATTTTCATTTCATTTGATTTTATAGGTACTCTTGAAGTTCAAGTTTCCACGTTTGCCTACAAGTCTTCATCTATAATATCGTCTAGTTCTACCTCCCCCTAGTATTTACTTTCAGTTTTACAAAAACAATTTGCTATTTTCATTTTGTTTCAAACTATCAGTATCAACACATTCCATATGAGGATGCCATTTTGTACCCAATGTGCTTTCAAAGAATCAAATACAACTAGAATCAACTTGTTTCTTTTATGTACCTTATTGACTCATTGGATGCTTCTTATCATTGAATTTTGCAAAAAAAATGTGTTTTTATTGAAATTTAAGCAATTTTTTAAGTTGCCGAGCTTTTTGCCAAGTTTTTGCCGAGCTTTTGCCAAGACGTGTTTTTTGGGCTTGGCGAGTTTTTCAACTATGGTCTAATCTATTCGGGTATCATGAAGTAAGCTTTTTTGTGGCATGACTGCCTTCAGATAGTTAATGAATTTATTATACCATGTCGGGTATGCAGTCAGCATGAGTGTGGTGGTCCAGAAGGATATCTTTTGGTTAGAGAGATTAATTAATATGGGTGGCATTTCTTTCAGAAACACAGTGTTGCTCTGCAGTTTGGAAGGAGAGTATGCCTACACTAGTTCTATCAATTTCCCGAGTTTTTGGTGGCACGGCTCAGTGTGCGAGGAGTTTGAAATGTCAGAAGTTTCATCAAGCTATTATAAGTTTAAAGCATGTGTGGTAATGGCTACTAGAGTGCGGAATTCAATTCAAGCGTGTGGAGTGAGAATAGGACCTGTTTAAGGTTCCCATGGTGGCGCAAGGCGTCAAGTTCTTTTGGCAGCAAGTTTGGACCATTGTATTACACATGTCATGTAATTTGAATTTAGGTTTGTCCTATGTTGTCTAGTTTGGTGCGGATCCTTGGCCGACATAGAAGAGTGTTAATGTAGTGTCATGTACTGAAGTGTCTGTGAATGTACCCAATGTAATTGATGATCACAGTGAAAGTACTATAGTGAGATGTACAATTGTGTAATGAATGGAAGGTAAGTGACAAAAGTGTGAGTGCCAGTATCTAGGTAATGCTCATAAGGTTGAAGCATTGGTACTTCCTGGGAGGTCACCCATCACAATGCTACTCCAACTCAAGCGCAGTTAACCATGGAGTTTCCCACAAGATCAAGCCCACTTAGGAAAAATATATACTTGGAACACCTAAGAAGAATTGCAATATTTTTCGATATCTAACCCTTGAATTTTCCCCATAATTGAGGCTAATTTAGGAGATTTAGGTCTAATTACTGTCTATTAAGAATATATTTAATATTACAGGTGAATACTAACATTCAATCCTATCTATCTCTCAGACTATTAGAATGTTTCCATATTTGGATGATTCCGATTTTTAATGCTTTGTTTTACTGCGATTCTCTTGCAAACTATATTTAGATAGTTGCTAAATATTGTATCTTCGGTTTTGTATATATGAGCTTCGCTCCTTGTAAATAATCAATTCAAGCAATACAAAATAATTTGTTCATATTATTTTATGGTATCAGAGCACAGGGAAAATAATTTTTTCGAAAAATTCATAATTTCGTTTTGAAATTATTTTGCTCAAATTTTTCGAAATTATTCTGTTCAATTTTTTTCTGGCACCTCTCTCTCTTCTAAAACTCGTGATTTTCTAAGAAAACGTGTTGGAATTCGCGTCTATCTTCTGTGAAAAGAAAATCGCGATCTGTTTAAGGAGACTTTGCAAAAATCGTGGTTTTGCTTTGGACATTTTTATGTTCGGGTCTTTGTTTGGACGTCATTTCTGGAGTATTTTCGTGCTATCCTAGACGTGTTTTGATTTCTTTCTGGGTGCACGTCCCTGCATTCGTGGTGAGCAAGCTATAAACGCTTGTTTGATCGTGTTTCTTTCTTAAGGGGTCGCATTTTTGGCATTCTCAGACCTCGCGTTTTTTTTTCAGCCTGATTTCTGGTTTTTTCTGATTCGAATCTGAGCATCAAGAGGTCACCTCAGTCTGCAACCACGTCATCTAGGGTTTGGCATACCTTCTGTCAAATTTTTGTGCAGATTCGAGCTTATTTCTGCAAGTTTTTGAGCTTTCATGGTGGCTAGGGCATCCTGCAAACTCGATTAGGGTTTTGACCAGTCAAATCACTTTGGAAAAAAATTTCGAGTACAGATTCTTGGTGGGTTTTTCACGAGCTCAACTGGGTTGTTGTTAGAATTTTCTGGGTCAGCCAAAAAAATTTCTCGATTTATGTGCCATTCGTACACTGTACTTTCTACAGCATGTACCAACATCTGCCTCTGTTTTCTGCATTGGGATTCGTGCTCTGAATTCTATGCTTGTGTCTCCTCTCAATTTTCTCGTTTTTCGTGCATTGGGAACCGTGTAAGATGGCGTCATTGACCAACATTATGTTGGAAGGCAGTCAGCGCTTCAATGGCAGCAATTACAACACCTGGAAGCAGCGAATGTTAACCATCTTCGAGTACCGTCATCTGGATGCGCTTGTTCTAGGCACAGAGACGCGTCCTACCTCCGTCCAAACAAATCAGGATAAGTTTGATGATCGGAATCGAGAAGCTGTTATGCTTCTCAAGCTATCTGTCACAGATGATCAGTTACCTCAGATTCCCTCTAGCAAGTCGGCTGCAGACATCTAGAAATATTTGAAGGAGCTGCATGAAACATCCGACAAGAGTCGCGCGTTCTTTCTAAAGAACCAGTTGTTCTCCATCATGATGGATGAACGTATGTCCTTACAAGAGCATCTCACGAAGATTAAGGACATTCCTGGTCAGCTTGAAGCTATTGGTCGGAAAATGGAGGAGGAAGATATGGTAGTTATTACCCTGAAAAGTCTACCAACACCTTATGAGCATTTCATAGAGACTCTCAACATTACCTCAACAAATGTTGATCTGAAATTCCCAAAGTTGTGCACCAAACTCCTACAGCAGGATCGCTGGAAGCAGCAGTTTGGTAGCCGTGCTTCCTCATCCTCATCAGAACAAGCCTTTGCAACTAAATTTCTGCCATCTCAGTCATCACCACAGGGCAATTCACATCGATCCTCAAGCAGTTTTCAGCAAAAGAGTGTTCAGTGTCATTACTGTCGTAAGTACGGCCACATGAAGAAAGATTGCCGTCAGCGACTCGCTTCTGAACAAAAGAAGCTGGGAGGGTCAAATCAGCAAGCAAATGTTGCTGAACATTCTGAGAAAAAGGAGTCTGCCTTCTATGCTTTTATGGCTAAAAGCCCTTCTGATTTAGCCCGGTCGTTTGCTTGGTATATCGACTTTGGTGCTTCACGTCATTTTTCTCACCGGCGTGACTGGTTTACGGACTTCTATCCCTACAATGATTCAATTGTGTTTGGCGGAAGAGAGGAGTTCAAAATTATTGGCAGAGGAAATGTCAGATACAGTCTAGTGGGCGTCAGCTCATCTTTCTCAATGTATGCTATGTTCTTGGTATGGCACTTAATCTGCTTTCTGTGAGTCAGATCATGAGGAATTCTCCTCAGTTGGATGTGGTGTTCAGTACCCACACATGTTCCATTATTGATCGAGAGAATCGTCTTACCGTTGCAACTGGTCTAGAGGATCATGGCCTATATCGGCTTACTGACACTGGTGATTCTCCTGAAATAGCTATGGCAGCTCGTGAATTATCTCTTAGTACTTTGTGGCATCAGCGATATGGACATCTCAACATCCAGTATCTCTCTCAGTTGTCCCGAGAGGAACTTGTTTTTGGCCTACCTCCGATTCAGACACAGCATCTTGGAGTATGTGATGCTTGTCAAGCTGGCAAACAACATCGGACTCCCTTCAAAGATGGAGATTCTTGGCGTGCGTCTCAAGTACTTCAATTACTTCATGCTGATATTTGTGGTCCTATAAATACATCTTCAGTTACTGGTTGCAAATATTTTTTGCTCATTGTTGATGATTTTAGTAGAAAGATGTGGGTATACTTTCTTAGACAAAAATCAGATGCATTTAGTACCTTTCAGACCTTTAAGTCTTTGGTTGAAAACGAGTCTGGCTGCAGTATCATTTCTCTTAGAACAAATAATGGAGGGGAATTTTGTTCTACTGCATTCTCTGATTTTTGTGCTGAACATGGCATCAAACGCCAATTCACCACTCCCTACACTCCTCAGCAAAACAATGTTGTTGAGCGTCGCAATCGTACGATTGTTGAGATGGCTCGTTCTATGTTACAACACAGGAATGTTCCTAATAAGTATTGGGTAGAAGCAGTGTTTACTGCTGTTTACCTTCTTAATCGTTCCCCTACTCAGGCTGTTAAGAACAAAACTCCAGAAGAGTTGTGGTCTAGTCGTAAGCCCAAGATCAGCCACCTGAAGATTTTTGGCTCTCTTGCATATGTGTGGATTCCTGATGCTAAGCGCTCAAAGTTGGATTCCAAGAGTCAAAGACTCATGATGACAGTGTACAGTGACAACCATAAGGCCTACAGATTGATAGATGTCAACACTGATCATCTTATCTTTAGTCATGATGTTGTTTTTGATGAAACTCAAGGACCTTTTCTGCCTTCTTCTGAGCAGTATTATGAGGAACAACCTCACTGTGTTCCTCTTCCTTTAGCCCCACCTGATGGGAGGGATGATGCAGATAATGCTCGCCCTGAGGCTCCTGATGCTGATCCTGTTGAGGCTCCGGAAAATGATCCCCCTCCTGCCCCTGTTGCTGCTCCTGAATCTCTTCCAGCTCCTCCAAAGCTTGGCTCCTCTACTCTCCGGCCCAAATGGTGGGCTAAAACTATTAGTGATCTTAGGGATGATGAGCTCATTGAGGGTAGAGTTTCTAGAAATAAGAGCAAACAACCACCTACAGTTAATTTTGCTCTTATGGCTAACATTCATAGTGTTTATGAGCCCCAGACCTATTCCGAGGCTAAAGGTATCCCTGAGTGGGAACAGGCTATGGAAGCTGAATTTCAGAGTCTTCAGAAAAATCACACTTGGGCCCTTTCTGATCTTCCTGCAAGGAAGAAGCCCGTAAGTTGCAAATGGGTGTACAAGGTAAAATACAAAGTTGATGGAACCTTAGACAAGTATAAGGCTCGTCTTGTTGCTCGAGGGTTCTCACAAAGGGAAGGTATTGACTATGAGGAGACTTTTGCTCCCACAGCTAAAATGAGTACCATACGGCTTGTCCTTGCCTTAGCAGCTCAGTTTGGTTGGAAAGTCCATCAGATGGACGTTAAGAGTGCCTTTTTGAATGGTGGCTTACAGGAAGAGGTCTACATGACGCAACCTTTTGGATTTAAGGTCACTGGTCAGGAACACAAAGTCTGTAAACTTGTCAAAGCACTCTATGGTCTGAAACAAGCCCCTTGGGCTTGGTACATGAAAATTGATAAATACCTAACCGATCATGGTTTTCAACGGAGTCCATCAAATTCAAATCTGTATATCAAACATGTAGGTGATGATGTATTGTTCATAGTTGTCTATGTGGATAATTTGATCATTACTGGAAGCTCAGCACATTTGATCACTGAAATCAAACAGGATTTGTGCCGCACCTTTGATATGACAGATTTGGGACTCCTGCACTACTGCCTCGGAGTTGAAGTTTGGCAGACTGAGCACAGTATCTTTCTTTCTCAGTCCAAGTATGCCAGAAGTCTTGTGGACAGGTTCAGAATGCAGGATTGCAAACCTGCCCCACTCCTATGGAACCCGGGCTCAAGTTATCAGCTCAATTCGATTCAACTGTTATGGATGAATCTTTGTTTAGACAACTAGTGGGCAGCCTCATTTACCTTACTGCCACCAAACCCGACATTAGTTTTGCGGTAAGCTACATATCCCGCTTTATGACAGCACCCAAGGCTGATCATTGGACAACAGCAAAACGTGTCCTGCGCTATGTTAGTGGTACTTCTGATTATGGTCTTCTGTACACTCGGAATTTTGACCCTACATTATGTGGCTACACAGATTCAGACTGGGCCGGTTCTGTTGATGATCGTAAGTCTACCGCTGGATATGTGTTTAATTTGGGGTCTGGTGCTGTCACATGGACTAGTAAGAAGCAGCAGGCGGTGGCTCTGTCGTCAACCGAAGCAAAGTATCGAGGAGCAGTTAAGGCAGCTTGTGAGGCAGTTTGGCTTCGACGGATGCTTGCAGATATGCATGTTCCTCAGTCAAGACCGACTCCTCTATTCTGTGATAATCAAGGAGTGCTCAAACTGGCAAAGAATCCGGTCTTCCATGAAAGAACCAAGCATGTCGAAACTCATTGTCATTACATTCGTCAGTTGGTTGAAGACAAATCTATTCAGTTGCTGTATGTGCCTACATTAGAGCAGTCCGCAGATATCTTCACCAAGTCTCTCGGTTCTGATAAATTTGTAAAATTCAGGGAAGCTATTGGTATTGTTGATAGATTGAGCATTATGGGAGGGTATTAGAATGTTTCCATATTTGGATGATTCCGGTTTTTAATGCTCTGTTTTACTGCGATTCTCTTGCAGATTATATTTAGATAGTTGCTAAATATTGTATCTTCGGTTTTGTATATATAAGCTTTGCTCCTTGTAAATAATCAATTCAAGCAACACAAAATAATCTGTTCATATTATTTTACAGACCGTAGTAAAAAATAATTAAGGCTATTTAGATCCATGTACAACCTGCTTTTAATATTGTAAAATCAATAACCCAGGGAATGGTCAACTTACATATCACTACGATTATTAGATATATAGAGATGCATTGGCCTTATATTAGGCACTTTATTTCAGCAGATGTCCTCAATCTTTGAAAAAAAAGCACTACTCTCAAAGCATGGGCAGATTGGAGAAGCACTGGAAGAACTCTTTTGGTTCCCACATGGCCCCGTCTCTTGAAAAACACTTCAATTAATTTTGATATGTTTTGCTTGTTTTGAATGTCCTCTAATTGTGTCAACAAAACTCCCTTTCAATCAAGAATCGGATAAGTGTTTTTTATTGGTCATAGTATCCAGTGCTCAATTACATAGCCCATAGGAGCCATCCCTTGATCTGAGCAAGGAATACTGGACTGACATACATGTTCTTCCTTGGTGACATGATTCCTGATTCAATTAACTCCTAGAATAGCCTCTTTATTGCTGATATTTATCAAGCCAAAATCCGAATATTTTGATGGCAGTATGTTTCTTTGATTTGATCAATCTCTGTAACCGTTTCCATCCTTCAAATTTTTTAGTTGTTTATTTTGCACTTCCTCAAAAGATCATTCAATCTATCTCTATTATTTTTTCAATCCTAATATGTCTTGCTCAATGGAGGAGATATTTCGGCTTCACTACAGTTGGGCCTAGCCATAAACCCAAGATGATGCAGGTTTGTGAATGCTTGGTTTCTTTTGGTCAGAACGTTTTCATGGAAGAGCTTATGTTAATTTAAGCAGATGCAATTGAAAAAGAAAAATATGTCACGTAGTCTTTAGTCTGCTGATGAAATTGAATGATTGAGATAGAACCCAACCAAAAATTAAGTCTTGTTGAGTATAGGGCCCAGACATATAAAGAATTAGAAAGGTATTAAATTCCATTCAATTTTGATGGAATAAATATCCTTCAAAAATTAAGTTTTGTTGAGTATAGAGCCAGACACATAAAGGATTAGAAAGGTATTAAATTCCATTCAATTTTGGTAGAATAAATACCCCGTAAAACAGGATGTTTATCCTCAATACGAAAACAAAAAAAATAACAATATACCAAAAACAAAAAAAAACAGAGTACTTACTTCTCATTCAAGTTTGAATCCCCAAAAGGATTGGAATCGTTTGAATAGCCCGAAACTTTCTGTGTCTTGAGCTTCTTGGCAACTTTGGCAGCCTGCAATATCCCTAATTTAGCGTAGAAGATGAAATGTAAAGCGGGGTGTAGTGAAGGGCACATACCTTCTTCTGGGCCTTCTTGGCCAAATACTCCATTATTTCTTCTTCGGTAATCTTTTTGCTTGAACTACTCTCTCTATCTTTTTTCTTCTTTTTCTTCCCCATATCATCCTCTTCAATTTCGCTGGCGGATGGACTGGAACTACTGCTGCTGTGATTTCTTCTGCTGCTGCGAGAAGACCTTGATTTTCTCCTCTTCCTCCTCCTCTCCTCTTCCTCCTCTTCTTTGCGGGCCATGTAAGACAACTACGGCAGATCAACTGTCCCTTTCTCCAGACTTCTCTCTAATCTCCTTGTTGTGCCCTTAGTATTCTCCTCTGGCATTCCAAAATGATGCGCTACGTATGAATCTTAATCTACATTTTTTTGTTCTCATATACCCTTTTTCACCATGCAGCGCGCCCCTGCTCTTTTTGATTTAATCTACACTTATTTTTTAATTCATGCACGTCTCACCTTCCCTTAATTCAAACCTGCCATATATTTGAAGATGATGCTTTTCAAATCAACTCCTCCATCTCACATGGTGCGGCCTCCCTGCATCGCAAATAATGGCTCCTCCTTTTTCTTTCTCCTCTATCGGCCAGCATATGGTATCAACTCAGAACTTTTGATTTTGGTTTTCTATTTTGGGGTCTGCACTTCTTTCCTACGCAACCCCTTTTCCCTTCCACGCAGCTTTCCCTGTTTCTCTGTCTTACCAGTCCCCCAGCGCCCCTATATGGCACTGCTTCTCATTATTTTTTTATTATTGTTTTTAACATATATTACACAGCCATCACACCCCTTCGTTTTCTGATTTTCTTCTACCTTCTGGTATTGGAAAATCAAGAAAACTCTTTTTGGTTTGCTTCTTGTGCCGGTTGTTCTTTATGAGTGTGAAATGTGGGGAAGCAGTATGTCAAAGTGCAGTTGGAAGCAACTAGAAAGAATTCAGAAATATTTAATAACAAGCAGTCTCAAAGTTAAAACCACAGTCCCATATGAAATTTTTTTAGCTGAAGTTGGGACTTTTTCATTAGAAGCATCGTCGTTAACTCAGTTGATAAGTTATTTAAAGAAGGTTGAAAACATGGATGACCACCGTTGGCCTAAAATGGTTATGAAGGAGACGTTAGATTGTAGGAAAAAAATTTGGATGAGGCAGAACAACAAGTGGATGGGCAAGTGGGACATCAATTTGCAAGAGTGTCTTAGCACCAATAGTGAAATAAAAAGCTATGTGAATGAAAAATTTAGAACTGCCATGTGGGCAAATCAAATTGGGCATAAAAAAGCTCACTACATCAAAGAGTTTAACCCGGAAAAGGATCATGGTGAAAAAACTTATCTAGGTGCAGCTATTAAAAGAAAAGTACGGTTGTTAGTTGCGCAATTGAGGATGGGATCACATCACCTTAGGTGTGAGACCGGTAGTTGGAAGATACCCAAAGAAACTTGGGAAGAAAGAACTTTTATTTTCTGCAATAAGGGGACTATGGAAACGGAATGGCATTTCATCATGAAATGCATCGCTTACGAGGATATCCGTACTCAGCACGAAAATAGTTTGAAAGTTGATAATATGCACTAGCTCTTTGGGGAAGACAAGATTAATCAGACGGCTAGCCTTCTAGTCAAAATTAATAGTAGGAGACTCGACTTGGAAAAGAGCATGAAGACAGATTAGGCATAGTTTTGTCTTGGTCCTTTAGACTGTTTAGTCTCATGGACGTCATTAAAATCTTTCATTCATTCATTCTCTTTCTACTTCCCAAATTGGTGCCTCTTCCTCTCCTGATGGGGTTGCGTAATTCTTTTGTATTATCTTACTCTCACCATTCTATGTGTGGCTCTCTCACGACGTACCCATACTTGCATAAATTAATATTTACAACCACCCTTAATTTTAACTTTGTTGCGGACTTCATTATCCACACGCCATACTTTGTTTTAATGTAAGAGTTGTAGAAAAAGCCAATTATTTATTATTTCCTTTGTTACGGATTTCATTATTCACATTGCTAAAATAGCAGGGTTATGTTCTATAGGCTTTCTTTTGATCTCATGGACGTTAAAAGTCTTCTATTCTATTTTATTACAAGTCTAACTCTATACCCACGTTAAAGGATTGAAATGCATCAACTATCCCAAAATTATCAAGAATTTTATTACTTTTAACTAAATCAAATTTGTCTTGTCTTGGAAGATTTCAATTCCGATAAATACTTTTATGTGATATCAATGATGAGCTTGGAGCTAAAAACCAATTTTTGACACAAATTTTCACCAAGACCTCGAAATTTCTTGAAAACTTGCAGAGACGTGTGCTTCCACATTACAAAGCTTTTTGCCAAGCCATTTTGCCTCAAACCTCACAGATTTTAAAATTTTAAAACTTTGCCAAATCACCAGTTGAAGTCATGAAATGATTAATTCTCAATAATTGTTAACTGTATGACTACGAAACCTTCATCATCAAGTCCAAGATGGAGTCAAAGATCTGCTTGTAAGAAGGTTTTTCAAGAAACCTCGTCGATTTTCTAAAACAATTATTTTTGTGTGATGTTGATTGTGTGTTCGCCTAAGTGCTCCTGCATCAACCTAACTATTTCCCACAAAGATCTAACCATTAGCCTATGCTAAGACTATTATGTGGTCATGGGGGTACCTTTGTTATCACAAACTCATCCCCTTTCATTGATCTACGAGGATCTTGGTTAGTAAAAAACATCACAAATCTTGGGTGTCTCCAAACAACCTTTTTTATTCACTTAGCAAGAATCCATCCCAATTTGCACCCATGTTCTAAATTGCAAATCCTAGCTCAACTTATGTAATACCATAAAGCTTGACTTGTCTTTAATGATTATGGTAGTAATTGATATAAAATTGTTTGGTCTTGTTGCTAAATGGTGAATGGAAGGAAATTAGAACAAAACAAATAATATTTAAAACACTATTCTAACTTTGTGCAAGCCTCCATATATAGCTCATAATAAACCAAGTCAACAATGAATACCAAGCAAAGGATGGTAAGTTGATTCCTTACAAATGGATGGTAGATAGCTTCAAGGAATACTTCACCCCTATTTAGTTTAAACAAGTGCCCAAAGTCAATAGCAAAGGAATAGATATCATGGCTACTATTAGATTCCTTATGGATATTCCATGAAATAGTTCATGTTGTGAATTCTTGGCTGAAAATACATTGGTCTCATGTATGACATCCATGAGTCAAAGCTTATTTGTGAACATGTTGGTCCCAACAAGCCTTTTTATCATGACATATACAATTATCTTCACAATCACATACTATGATCAAACTTATCTTGCACTTAATGAAAAATATTTATCCATCATTCATCCCATTTCACCATCCTCAATGAAGAACTATATTGAAGGATCTTTGACGATACCTTACTTAGATGCCTTTACTCTAAAGAGGCTTCTCTAGTATTGAAAGAAGTGTATGACGATATATGTGGTGCACATATTAGTAGCATGGTCCTAGTCAAAAATCTCTTATGAACAGTTTATTACTAGCCTATAATAGAATAATATGCCTACCAATATGCAATGAAATGTTTAGCTACAAGCAACATGAAGATCTAATTCACATACCATCACAAGTGTTGTAACTGATCACTACTCCTTGGACCTTTTCACAATGGGGCCTTGATCTTGTTGATAAGGTTCATTCATTTTCTTGCAATTACCATAAGTTCATAATAATCACCATCAAATACTTCATCAAATGGGTTGAAGCTAATCCCCTTACATACACCATTGGCCAGAAAATCACTAAGTTCATTCAACTACATCCTTTGTCACTAGTAATGGTAAGTCTATCAAAAATCAAGACATTTCTACTTTTTTGTGAATGCGTCAACATCCAACATCATTGGTCCACCCCATATTACATACAAAGTAATAGTCAAGTAGAGGTGTCTGATAAAACCATCTTAAGAAACCTCAAAAATATGATCAATGGCACTAGTCATGATTGGAATCTTCAACTTAGCCACACTCTCTAAACTTATTTCACTAGTATTTGCACACCAGTTGACATGACTCCCAATTCCCTCATCTATCTTTGAAGCTATCTTACCTATTGAGATTAAAATTCCATCAATGCACATCTCTTTGTGAAACCTCATGGATGATGAGGAATATTAGGTTGCATTCCTATAGGAGCTTGAACTTCTTGATAAATAATGCCTCAACATCCTTAATCACCTTTATTCATACTAAAATCATCTTTGTCATAGCTACAATAGGAAAATTAGAGATTGTGAGTATGACATTGGTGATCTTGTACTCAATGAAAATCAAAGAAATCTTCAAGACAAAGACGAGAAAGGCACATTTGAACCTAATTGGTTAGGACCTTATGCCATCACCAAATATGGATCAAGTGCTTATTAACTAGCTGCCTCTGAGGGTCATTGATATTGTGCACCTCAACCACTTTCATGCCTAATCTAAATAATATCCCAATAAAAAATAAATAAAATCAAAATACTAAAAGATAGAATTTGTTTTATGGTGAAAACCACTACAAGGGATGACTAGAACAAACTTGTACTTATCAAATTAGCCATAGTTTTGGGGTAAGATTCCCTCCTCGAGGTGGTGAGTTTGCCTTATTAAAAACCCCAAAATAGACATAATGCCAAGGCTATACATTGGATAGTTTTAAAATTGAAGTCTCATAATTTATGGGAAAATAAGTTGATAAAAAATTGAGATCGGGATTCAAGGAAAGTAAAAATTTAAAACACAAAGGAGCACAAAGTCATTACAACATATAATTAAATCCAAATGAATAATTTGAGATATTTTTAGATGAAACTATTTTTTGGTATGAATGGGGTATATTACCTAACTAGTTCATCTCATAGGTCCTATTTGTTGGAGTAAATAGGCAATCAACTTATAATTAATTAATTATTGGGCCCCTTTTACCTTAATTACTTAAGTTAAACTTAGGAATTGCTTTTTCATTATTAAAATGAGCTAATAATGGGTCATGTTGTCTCATTGCATAAGATGAAAACACTTGTCACAATCTAATCAAATCCTCATCTAGGGTTTGCTTTTTTCCTTTGCATAAGGATTCACCTTTCATTCATATGTATCCATTTGAATAATTCAATATAGAATACACAATGATTTTCCAATTCTATTTACACAAGTTCACATGTTAAATTTACTTAGGGTTCTAGGAATATTTCTAAAAGACTTAGGCTGTGTCGCTGCGAATCTGAAGAAGCTACGATTGAGGCAAGTTTGGGTGCCTCTCAAGGCGAGGGGAGGTTGCGTGCATGGAAAGAGCAGATAGCGACCGACACTAAACGACGAAAGAGGGCCTCCTGAGGTTGGTTCAAGGGTTTTGCCTGTAGTTTGGTGGTAGCAGTGGGGACAAGCCAAGGCAAAGGTGGGGCACACTAATCTCAGGCGAGTGATTAAACTTGCTCATTTTTCTTTCTACAATTAATCCATGCCTAGTTAGGGTCTGTCGTTTCCATTTAAGCTTGCACTTTAGCACCTCTTCAACACTGGTAAATGACAAATTTTAAACTAGGGAGGTTTCCTAGACTTAAAACAAATCACCGAAAATAGTTACACAGCTGATACTTTATCAGAGGGGAAATATTTTAGCAGTAAAGTGGGGGCATAGGGATGGATTGAATGGATAGCAATGTATGCATGTTGATTCCTTACGACATGCCCTACAACCTAGAAAGCTCCACAAAATACTCTTTCATTACTACAAGAGCTTTAGAATCGCTATTGTTGCAATATCAAAAACAAAATCAAACTCAAGCAAAGGAGATTGGCACATGAATAAACCTAACCTTTGTCAATGCCAAACAATATAAGAGGATCCTGCAACGCAGATAGGTTAAAATAACAAGGAAGCTAAAACGGTTGGGAAGCAAAAAAATTGTAGCAATACTTCCCAAAGTAACCTACAACGCTCAAACTGCATCAGTTGAGGGCTTACATCAGTGTAATGCAATAACACAAGGTGAGAATAAAAGTAAGTTAAATTTGTTGGGAATAGAGAAAGACAAACAAATAGATGCAATAGCAAGATTGGAGGAGGATTCAAGGCAGTAAGAGTTCAAGGAGCACTCTCAGACCATCTTAAAAGGGGGAGAGGAAATTCAGGGGCTATATAGCCCCATGTCAACCCCTTTAACGTGGTCTTTTGAGTTGTATGTCAAGGAACTATTGGCTCTAAAAGGGAGGCTAGTCATGCTAGAAGAGGGAGAACAGGTGAAGGATAACGAGTTTCAATTGCTCTCAGAAGCCAACCAGCAGTTGGCGCAAGAAAATAAGTTGTTTAAAGACCAAATAAACAACTTACAACACATCATGGAAGTAGGGCAGCGAGAGGTGTTGGCTCTAAAATCTGAATTAAGTCAAATCAAACCTAAAGACAAAGCTTAAACAGGTGAAAAACAAGATTTCCAGCACCCCAAAGAGTCTCAATCAATTCTAGCAAGCAAGGATACCAAGGAAAAGGCATAAATAGAAAATTTAGAAGGGGCCAAATCATGGGCACAAGTGACAAAGGGGCCAATAGAGATGCAAAGAGAGGATATAAGGAAACAAATCAAGTTACAAATGTGGGAAGAAAAAGAAAAGCAGGGTAGAGGAGCAAACATAATAGTTAAAGGGTTGAAAGAAAATGGTGAGGGTGAAGTCACTAGTAGGCTGGTAAGGGAATTTATTTTGGACAAGCTTTAGAGGGGGGCATATCCTCCAAGCAAACAGAATTGGAAAGGAAAATAGAGGAGAAAAGAGCATAAATATAAGGGTAACCTTGAAGTGTGTAGAAGATAGGAACAAAAATTTAAGAAGCAAAAGGTTCCTCCAAGGCATGCCATTTTATATAGATGAGGATCTAACTCCATCACAGCTAGAGGAAAGAAGGAAAGAGTGGGAGAAATTTATAGTAGCAAGAAAGGCAGGGAATGATGCTTGGTTGTATAGAGGGAAAGCCCAATTTAAGGACAACGTGAATCATAATAAATAAGAAAGTGGGGGCCTCCAGGATCACCTCCCAATGGTAAGCTGGAACTATAGAGGCTACCCTTGGAGGAGGGGGCCTAGGTTGGGGCCCATAGTAGAAGGAAAATATATCATTGCTCTCATGGAAACACATGAGCATGAAGGATGCAAGATACCTGAATTCAAAGGTTGTAACAAGATATCAATTTGGAATGAGTTAACAAAAAGTGGCAAGGGGCATGGTGGGGTGACAATCGGTTAGGAAAGAATGTGAAAGAATCATAAAAATGGAAAAAAAGACCCAAATAATCAATACATATGGGTGAAAATGGTAGATGGGAGTCTACAATTTGGATCGTAGCTTGTTATTTCGCCCCTTATGTCTCTAAAATGTACAAGAAAAGGAGCCTAGATAGAGAAGACCCTTATGAAGCGCTAAAAATAGACATAACAAAGTATCATTCCATAGGCAAGATTATTTTACTTGGGGACTTTAATGCAAGAACAACAAATAACCAAGTTTTGTGTTTTAATAAGGAAGATGGGTAGAATAGTAATCTGGTGTGGTTAGAGGAAGAAGAAAATCAGAGGTGGAAAAGGGTATCTCAAGACTCAAAAGGTGGTATTTCGTCTTTCAGTGCAAATTTGTTGGGGTTTTGCTGCCTTCATGATTTAATCATATGTAACGGCATAAATACATTACCGAGGTTAGGGGCCTTCACAAGTCATACTCATAATGGGAAAAATGTGGTGGACTACATCATTGGTTCACAAAGTATTATGCCAAGGATAATTGAGGTGGAAATAGGATGTTGTCCAATAGAATTGAAATCTGATCATAGCCCTATTTACATAAAACTTGGAATGGAAAAAGATGTCCAGAAAAGAACTAGTCCGCAACCTAGAAAAAGAAGGGATCTTCAAGATAAAAAATTTCTAACCTGCGAGAATCAAGACATATTTTCAAAAATGCTTGAAAACCAATTAAAGGAAATAAAAAACATGGCAGCCCCAACAAAAACCAAAACATTATAAACAGTAGCAAATTGATGGCAATCATTCACAAGGCTCTCACAGTTTGCAAAAGAGCTAGGGGTAGAAGAGATTCCAAAATTAGTTTTCTAGAAAATCCATGGTATGACGAAGAGTATAAGGCAGCCAAAAGGGGTCTAAAGTTTTTTGGAAATGAACATGCAAATAAAAAACTGTATGAGAAATTAGTAAGAGAAAAAAAAAGAGGAATTCATGATAGTAAGAAGGAGAGAACAAATTTCTCTTGGAAGGCACAATATGAAGGGTTTTTGGAGAGAATAACAACAGGCTAGAGGTACCAACGAGAATAACATCACGAACATTCAATGGTTAGAATATGCAAAAATATTATATGAAAGAGACCAAGATAAAACCTTACCTCCGACAATTAACACTAGTGATAAACTTTTCACCACAAAGGATATCAAGGTTGGTATTAAAGCTTTGGCAGTGGGGAAGGCTCGGGACATCGATGGGTTACAGGTTGAATATTTGAAATGGATTTAGAGCTCTTGGCACCACATATCAATAATATTTTCAATAGGGTCATTCAACATGGTTTTCCAATAAATTGGACAACGAACGTTGGTATCCCTCTTCACAAGAGTGGTGATGTCAACAACCCATCAAACTACCACACCATAATGATTAATTCTTTTTTTGGGAAGCTCTTTGGGAGCATGGTGGAACACATAATCATTTGTTGGGCTGAGAAGGAAGGTAAAAGGGTGAAATGGCAAGCAGGTTTTATTGGAGTTGAGAAAATACAACACCACAGGAGCCCAGTGACCTCTGCAAGCAAAGAATACCTATTACAAGGAGAAGCAAAGAGAAGCAACAAAGAGAATGCTCAAGAATGTGGAGCAATGTATTCACTCAAAATGTAAAATGAATAATGATACAAAAGATAGTTTTCAACCATATATAGATGAAAACCCTAGGCTTGCACAATAATAATTAATAAAGTAATTAATTATTATGCACCTAATGTTAGCTTAAGTGAAAAAGAGGTAAAAGGGAACTTTAAGTAATTAAACAAATATTGTTTAATTAATAAAATAAATATCCAATTACTCTAATAGGTTTCAAACCAAAGCATTCTATAATTGACCAGGGCATCACTCTTAGACACATGGTTGAAAAAGTTTGGGATAAACAAGGTAATGAGGTTTTCTACTATTTTGTTGACTTCAAAAAGGCTTTTGACACAGTCCCTAGAAGAAAACTTTGGGACATAATGAAACAGCTTGGAGTTTCGGGAAAGTATAGGGTTGTTGTCCATAGACTTTATGATTAGGTCCAGGCCAAAATTAGAACAAAGGCAGGTCTTTTAGAGTGCTTTGGGAGTGATATTGGGGTCAAGCAGGGCTACCCTTTGTCTCCCACTTTGTTTGGGATATACATAGACAAGTTAGAAGAGTGGTTAGACAAGCGGGGAGGCGATGGTGTGTTCTTTGCCACTTATGTAGTCAAGTTGCTTCTATATGAGGATGACCTTACCTTAATGGCAAATTCAGAAAATAGTCTTCAAGAACATCTAAAAGCTCTAGAGCTATTTTTTCAGGATGTAGGGATGCAAGTGAACACCAGCAAAACCAAGGTCATGATATTTATGTTGAGAAGAGATAAGAAGCAATTAAATTTTGAGTTTGAGGGAAACTCCTTGCAAGTGGTAAATGAATACAAGTATTTGGGTCTCGTTTTTTGCAACACTCTTAGTTGGGAGACCTGTAGAGCAAAAATAATTCAAGGGGGTTGGAAAGATCTCTACTTGCTTCAAAATAGATGTAGATAAGTTGAGCTATGGGATTGTAAAACAAATAAGAAATTATTTGGGCTGCTTGTTACACCTGTGGTCTTATATGGTTGTGAAGTCTGGGGCTGCAACACATTAAAATTAAAATGGAGGAAAATATAAAGATTACAAAAGCACCTAATCACAAGCAATTTCAAAATAAAAAGTACAATTCTGTATGAGATTGTTTTAGCTAAGTCAGAGGATTTTCCAATGGAAATGGCAGTATTAATTTATTTATTAGGTTATTTGAAGAGAATTGAGAATATGGGGGAACATCAATGGCCCAAAATTGTGGTGGAAGAAAACGTAACTAGAAGGAAGAGCATGTGGATGAGGAAAAATGTCAAATGGGTGGGAAAATGGGGGATAAGCATGCAAGAGTGTTCAAACACAAATGTAGAAATTAAAAGGTATGCAAAAGAGAAAGTCAAACATATCATGTGGTCAAAACAACTTGGTCAAAAAAGAGAGCACTATGTTTTGCATTTTAATCCAACTTGTGATCACGGGAAAAAATATTACGTGGGGACAAATATAAAGTGGAAGGCTAAAATGTTGATAACCTAGCTAAGAATTATCTCTCACCATTTGAGGTGTGAAACGAGAAGATGGGAAATACCCAAGGAGGCATGGACATATAGGATTTGTTGTTTTTGCTCTTCAGGTTTAGTGGAAACAAAGTGGCACTACGTCATGCAATGTAAGGCTTACGAGGACATCAGGTGCAATTACTCGGATCTATTTAAATTCAAATCGTTAGAGGCCTTGTTTGAAGAGGAGAAGATTGTTGAAACAACAAGTTACCTGATCAAAATACACAACAGAAGAAACAAAATCAACAAAGAGTTAGAGGGCTACAAGGAGTAGTTGGTGGGGTTGGTGGTTGCTCTATTTTTTGTAAAAAGTGGTTTCAGTTCTATTTCCTAGGTCCCATAGAGTGGCTGGTCTCATGGACGTAATTAAAAGCATTCATTCATTCATTAGTTGTCATGTGATCTTATCTTATCTTATCTTGTCATTTAATTTTTGAGTCTCATTCCATAAGATTAAGACACTTTGTCATGATCTTGTCTAATTCTATATCTCTCCTTACCTATGTAAGAAAGGCCTTATGTAAATTTTGCATCATAAAGGTTTTTACTACCATTGATCCATTATTGATCAAGTTGTATCATTGTTGCACCCATAATCAATCAAGTTAATCTCTTTCCATATTATCTTGTGGAAGGCTATATTTGGTTTTGAAAGTGATCCTAGGGTATGTGAGCTCACTATCAACTCCTACATGGTATCAAGATCCAGATCTACAAACACCTTCTCATATTTGAGGGTGATTCAAGCATGAGCTTTTTTTGGGTGCACTTTAGGGGAAAACGAACCTCACCATTGAGTCTAGAAGGCCCAAATCACCTATTTTCATATAAAATACTTGATATTTGGGCAACGAAAAACTTTCAACCATTTTTGAGGGTTTAACAAATTTGACAATCAATTTTTTGTACAATATGTATAGTTGTATGGAATCCATACAATCCATACATTTTGTACCCTTAGTTGGCACCACTCGATGGTACAATTTATGCAATTGACATCTTCTATAGAATATCCTCTAACTTGTATCATACCTTTGAAAAATAAATGATAAAATACAATCATCACAAAATAATTCCCCACTTTTGCATACATTGTGAGCTTTACAAACATTAAAGTACATAATGAACATTAAATCATTGTGTTTCAACTTAAAATTGATATCATAATAGTTATCATGTCAACCAACATTTGTTTTCCTTTGCTATCACTATAAATTTAAATTTGTTCTTCTTCTTTCTTGAGTTGATTGGCTTGTCGATGTTCTTGCAAACTATCCAAAGCTTCATTTACCAAATTAAAATTTAGTCAATGTAAATATTTTAAATGAAGAAACGTTAAGATGACAATGTTCAAAATCTTCTTGGGAACTTTGCAATGCAATAGTAGCCAATCTTCAAAAGTATTGAATATGGTCTTCATATTAACAAGCTCATTAATGATTTCCTTGATAATATTGCATTTAATCAAATCTATTAGTTCCTTGATGAAACATCCAATTGAATTTAAAATTTGTTTCTTATTGAAAAATAACAAGGAATTAACTCAACGAAAGTTTGAAGATCCACCAATGTACCAATATTGAGGTCTTTCACTTTAGTAAAACAAAAGTATCTATTTCTAAGATTTTAACCCTCCACTTTGTAGCTTTATACCAATTGAGAGGAATTCCATATTAGTTCCTTTGATAATACTACCTACAACCAATAAAAATAAATTCATTTTTACCGCTTCTTATAGCTTTGGTGAATTATCTTCTAATAATAACAGTTCATCAAAAAAATCTTCCAATTTTCCAAGGGCACTAGGCTTTTCATTGACTTTGTGATATAATATGATATATTCCTTTAAAATATTTAAGCCCTAAGCTAACAAAGAATCCTTCCATGTTCATGTTTCTTGAATAGTCCCACTAATTTTACTTATAGCCATCAACTTTTTTCCAAAGAAGCAAAAGGGGGAGGGATAGGAGTAAATAGGTCGATTGGGCTAACAATATATTGAATATATGTAATTAACTACCCTATTTGATATTTCGATTGTTCCTTAGTTTGTTTGTCTTTTTCCATAATTCGAAGGATCATAGTGTTTACAACTCTTTGAACATTGTCTTCTTATGCCTATCTAGTTTTTTGCCTAAGATTAACTCTTGTGATTTAGTAGCATGTTATCTACATGTATTTCACATATTTATCACAAATCAAAGTGGAAATTTTTGCAACCCTTGATCCTTGGGCATATACAAAAATAGAAGAGAATTATTATCTTTAAAAAAAAATTGTGCCTTGAACAATACAAGAATAATAGATAAATAATCATAAACATACACTGCCTCTATTTTTCTCTTATTTGTTGTGTTGTTGAACCATATTGGCACCTTTCCTCTTGTTACACCTACCTAAGTCAAGATGATGCCCCTTTAGTAGTTACATTTCTTACATGATAAGGTGGATGCATTTGAGAATTTATTGACTCGCGGGACAAAGGAGATTCTTGATGTGAAGTATTCTTCACCTAAGTGGGTGTTTCCTTCAAAAGAAGGGTTCTATTCATGATAAAAAATAATATTTTGGGTCAATAATTTCATGTATTATGATATCATTCTGTGATAACTTTAATAAACCCCCCTCAAAAAAAGATATAAAATCTTGGTGAATCTTACATTTTTTTAGCAAAAATATTAATTTTTATTGGCAAACATTTCCTTTTTTCAAAAAAATATTTATTTTATTGGCAATTTTTTTTACATCACTAAAATTTTGTAGAAAATTTTGGCGAACCTTGAAAAATATTAGGAAAATGTATTAATTATGATGGCGAATTCATCCAATATAAAAATAGTTCTCATGGAAAACTAGGGGCTTGAGGGTGGAAATTATCGATGGGTTTAAGGGCTAGACTATAATATTTACTTGCCACAATTGATTTGAAATATAATATAATGGCCCTCATTATATTCTACAAGGTAAAATGTACCCATGATCTATAGTTCTCAAGGGGCCTGAAATTGCTCTTAGATCATTGATCTAACGACCCTCATTATACTCTATGAGGTAAAATATACCCACAATCTATAATTCTCATGAGACTCGAAATTGTGGGCCCCATGAGAATTACAAATCATGGGTACATTTTAACTCATGGAATACAACAAGGGGCATTAGATTATATTATAAATCAATGGTGGAAACTAAAGATTAGAAATATGGTCCTAAAGCAACTAATAATTATGATATACTATTGGTGAATTAATATAGATTTCTCCTATGATTTATAAAATTTAGGCAAATATGATCTAATCATGTATTGAATATTGTGGTGAATTTGCGAGTTAATATTTTTAATAAAATAAATTATTTGGAGATTTAAATAAGACTATAATAAAAGTTTGTAAAAATGTGGTGATTCAAGTCACGTTATAACTCAAACTATTAGCCAATTTTGGATTCCCAAATTTCAACTATTAGCCAATTGGAAAATATTAGCCACTAAAAAAATCACTAATATCCTTCTCTAGTAAAAGAGTCTCATTATGAGAAGACTTCTTAATAGTTGGATTAAAAACTATATATTATTTTTAGTTGGTTCTTCTTGAGAAATTTAACTAGTAGGGCTTTAGGGAATCTATTACAACTATTCAAGAACATGTTTTTCAATGGGGGCAAGGTTAGTTGTAGGATGTTAAGATGGTTGTTGAGAGAGAAGACTTGTAGGAAGAGGAATCTTAACAATGGTAACAATAACTATAATGGTTGAACCAAAACCATCAATCCCTTCTTTAATACCCCTAGTTTAAAACTTGAATTTATGCTTCCTTATTATTAGATGTACATGCTCCTCTAAATATTCTTGTTCATCCTCATCAACAACCACACTCTTAGTAGGAACTATTTGTATACATGCATGAGGGGGAGAAATTGCCTTCTCTTTTGGTGTAGGCTTTGATGCCTCTTTTTGACTAATTTTTTAGAGACTTCCTCTAACCACTTTCAAACTTATAGTGACAACTTGCCATAATTTTCTACTAGGACCTCTGCTAAATCATGTTTCCTAACCCTATTTTTTGAATCTTTCTTTGATCCATAATGGGGTTGGAAAGCTTGGGGGGCCACATGGCTCCCATTCTCTTCTTGAGACTATTGGTGCTACCTTGGGTTGTACCTCTACTACTTCGGGTAGTATTGTGGTGATTGGTTTAAAGAAATGAACAAATGCCATTTTGTGCAATTATCGTAAAGCCCTTTTGCCCAGATCCTTGAATATTATATTATTCCAATCTTATCAATTTATAAAGAAAGCACAACTATTAAGTTATCATATTCAATGGTGAATTGGATTGTTTCCTCCATGGAAAATACTTTGGTGGGTAAGTTTTTTTTTATCCCAATATTAATATGGTAAGGAGATGGGTTTCAAACAAATGGAAAGCTAAGCGTAGTATTTATATTAGTGATATTTTGAGGGGGATGCTCCTCTTTATTTTCACCTTTTAAGAAGATTTTGTTTGGGTCCCAGTGTGTGGACCATGGTTTTATGGAAAATTTAGCCTATCTCTCTGTAGATGGAAGCCAAGTTTTGACCCCAAAGCAAATTTATCCAAAACAACAATAATATGGATTTAGATTCTAGGTCTTCCTCTTGATTTATCGGATGAGGAGATCTTCATTTGGATAGCTAATTCCTTTGGCCATTTCTTTATAGTGGATAAAGTTACAAAGGAAAAGCTAGGTTGGTTTATGTTAGATTTTGTGTTATTGTTGACTTCAAAATATTTCCAAGTTCCCTAACCTTGGAACCTAAATTTGGAAAATGGAAGCAATCTATATTGTATGAAAACTCAAAATAATTCTATTAAAATTGCTCAAAGTTTGGACACCTGACAATCCAATGACATGCACCAAACAAAATCTATTAGGGAACCTATATATAAGCTTAGGTAACTAGTTGATAAGTGCAAGGAACATATTTCTCCTAAAATTTGAAGAACTAATTAATCTTATGAACTCCCCTCATAGGAAGTTGAAGGAACCAACTTTGGAAGTCCACCATAGCTTGCTGATGGAACCAACCATGGAAGTTGATGGGGGTTCAATCCATAGGGTTTGAGTAATGTTGACCCTAACCTTGATAAACAATTAGTGAACAACTACGTGGAAGAGGATGTCATTCTTGACAAGGAGGAGAAAATCTAGAATGGAACATATGCTAGTAGGGAGGAAGACCTTTGGTTTAGACTAAGTAGGAAAAAATGGGACATGTTGATGTTTCTACTAAGGAGGAGCAACTATAAAATGAAATAGATTCTAATAGGGAAGAATGCCTTTTGGTTTTTAGATTGAGTTAGTAGAAATGGTACAAGTTGATGAAGATTTTTCTCAACTCAATGAGGAATTCATTAATACTAGTGAGAAAATAAAACAACATAGTTCAAATGAAAATGATGCTAAAGAGGTTGTTGATTGGGAGGGGCCCCTCCCCCATTTGAGGAAGGCGTAAACCTTGAACTGATAAACATGGTACAAGATGCTTCTATGTTTCGAGAGAGGAGAAAAAACTATAGTAATAAATACTTCACCATTACTACTAGTTCTATTAATTTGCAAGTCTATGCAACACCGAGAAAAAGAGGAAAAGGCCCTATTAAAAATCACTATAGGAAGTTAGCAGATGTAGGAGTGTATGGAAAAAGTGGTAGATTATCATAGAGAGAAATAAGATAAAGAGATATAGCCTTGGAAATAGCTAGCGAGAGACAAAAAACCTTGGAGATTTCCTCCGAGAAGACTCATAAATGATAATCTTATCCTAGAATATAAGAGGACTTAATAGTCCTCGCAAGATTTTTTTTCTAAAAAGTTGCATTATTAATAACAAGGTTGATATTCTTCTTTTTCAAAATGTGAAAATATTTGAAGTTCCAAAAACTTAGCTAACGAAATTTGACTCAATGTTGAATTTTTATTAGTGAGGCTTATTAAGCATCAAGTGGTATTTTCACCATATGGAACCCAAGTAATTTGTGTGATAAATGTATTAACTGTACTCAAGAAATAGTTTGGAAGTGTTACTTTTTTCTTCAAGCAAGAAGTTGATTCTTTCAAATATGTATTCCCTAATTCTAGATCAGTCAAATAAGAGGTATTAGAGGCTACTTCTTCACTGGTCAATATTAATAAATATGATCCTTGGATGGTGGTTGGAGATTTTAATACCCCTTTTATCCTTTGGAAAATTTGGTGGTATTATGGATTATTCTGACAATAAGGTGGATTTTCTAAATTCCTAAGTGATGTTGATCTAATGGATATTAATTTTAATGGTCTACCCTTCACTTAGTCTAACAAGTGTATGGGTGATAATCTTATATAGTTTATTCTTGACATATTTCTAATATATTTGAATCAAGGATATCATATGAAACATCAAACTTTCTACTCTCCCTAAAACCGGCTCAAATCATAACCCCCTACTACTCAACTGGGTAGATATGATTCATAAAGGCCCTTATCCCTTTGGATATGAAATCATGTGGGCTTCATACCTAAAGTTTAAATATTGCATTACCAACTATTAGAGTATTCTAGTCCAAGGGTCTACAATGTATAGAGTGGATAAATAATTATTCAATATTAGAGAAAAGTTAAGGATTGGAATAAGTAATCTTCTAGCAATGTGTTTGAACAAAAAATATATATATATATGATCAGATAATGAAGGTACAAAAATGCATGCTAGCATCTAGCATTAATGATGTTACCCTTCTTTTAGATAAATCTTTCTTAAAAGACTAGAATGATATTATGCAAAAAGAGGATATATTCTAGAAACATAATTCTAGAGTCCAATGGATTAAGGAGGAGAACATTAATATGTATTTTTCACCAATTTGTTTTCCATCATAGAAAAATAAATAGAATCACCAAATTACTTGATGAAATTGGTGCAAAAGTTTCTACTAATGAGGAGTTGAGATAGTTGGCCTTGAGATATTTCCAATCTCTCCTAAATGAGCAACCATAATGTTTCACCCATATTTTTGATCAATTGGTGGAAATGATCTCATCGATCCTATCAAAAGATGATAACTCCCAAATTTCGAAGCTTGTCAATGTGGAGGAAGTTAAGGTGACTATTTTTTTCAATTGTGGCCTATAAGGATCCCAAGTCTGATGGTTTCCTCCTAATTTTTTCCAATATTTTTGAGATATCATGGGGAAGGATGCCACTATTGTTGCCCAAAATTTTTTAGAACTAGGAAGATGTTGAAGTAGCTTAATATACACTTTTATTTCTCGTATACCTAAAATGATAGATGTGGTATATATGGATGACTTCTAAACTTTTAGTCTCTACAACTACAAAGTATTCTAAAAAAGTTCAAAATTCAACCTTTTTTTGATAAGTTGGTTTCTAACAATAAAAAAGGGTTTTGTTCCTGGAAGACAAATCCCAGATGCTACTGTTACTGCCCATTAAATTATCCACTCTATGGATCAGAGTTAAAAAAAATGTATGGTGCTAAAAATTGATATCTCTAAAGCCTATCATAGGGTTTCTTGGAAATTTATTTTCAAATTCCTTAGAAAAATTAGGTTTCAAGAGAAAGTTGTGGTATTGATAAGGGAACATGTTACTACTCCCAAATATTTAGTTTTGACTAATGGTACTCTAGTAAGTTTTTTCAATAGTGGCAGGGGTCTTTGGTAGGGTGACCTTGTATATTTGTACCTCTTCATTTTGTTATCTAAAGTGATTGGCATAAATATCATGAATGTGATAAAGATGTGAGCCTTTAGAGGTCTTAAAGTTGCTTCCTCTTTTCTTCCTTTAGCTATCCATCAATTTGTTGACGATACTATCATGTTTGGTATGGTCTCTATTCTTGAAGCCAAATATTGGAAGCAAGTTTTGGAGGATTATGCTACTATTTCTAGACAATGTACTAACTATGAGAAAAGATAAATTTACTCTCTTAACCATAGAACTAATTTACAAGAGAAGATAATAGTCATTCTAGTCTATACCAGTGCTTAGCTTCTGATGACTTTGGCTTCCTCTAACGATTAAGAAAGTTATTCCTACTTTTTGGAATGGTGCCCTAGAAATGGTTAAAAGAAAGCTTATGGGATGCAAAGGAAAATAATTAATTCAAGTAGACAAGTTTTAGCTTCTCAAAGCTTCTCTCTAAGGTATTTTGATTTATTTCTTCTCTTTTTTTAAAATACCAAATTATCCTGATAAAAAAGTGAACAAATTCAAAGGAAAATTCTCTAAAGTAGGGTGGAGGAAAAGAGGATACTGGAACTTATTAATTGGGATAAGGTTTACAATAAAAAGAACATGGGGGATTATAAATTAGAAAGATCCATATGAACAACAAGGCTTTGTTAACTAAGATCGGTTGGGAGCTCATGAAAGATAATAAGTATTGGAGCACTATCATGAAGCTAAAAAATTGAGGAATGAAGAGGTGAAAATTTTCCTTTTTGATGTTATTACTAGGGGACCTATAACTTGTAACAATAATATAAAATCTAGCAGGATTTTAAGGAAAGGAATCTAGTTGAAGATTGTTAATGGGATGGAATTAAGGTTTTGGGAGGATGATTAGTTGGAACAACAACTTCTTAAGTCCCACCACACATTTTTTTCCCTACATAATATTTCAATCAACAATTTTGGCTCTCTTATGAAAGATTACTCTTGTAGACAAGGTTTAATGAATTAATGGAAAAACATTCAAGATTGTTGTCAAAATCAGGGTGTATTGACCACTATTACTAGCGAATTACAAAGGAGGCTCCTTGATGACAAAATTCTAGTATTATCTTTCAAAGATGAAATTATTTGGACTCAAAATAAATAGAGTGTTTTTTTATATCTACTTACAAATTGCTTTTGTATCCCCTAATACTAAGTTTTTTTGGAGGAAGATTTGAAATCACAAACTTCTTACAAAGTTATTTTTTTGGTGGGTTGTTTGTCATAGTAAAATTGTCACCCAAGATAACTTATAAAAGCAAGGATTTTAGCTTTCAAATCAATTTGTTTCATGTCAAAAGGAGTTAAAAAATGGTTAATCAACTTTTCTTCCATTTTGAGTTGTCTAGATCCATTTGGGATAAAAATTTGCAGAAATTTTGAAATTTGTTGGGTCATGATAAACACTGATTAGTTTCAAGGAAAGTTGGTAAACTCCCTTCTCTCTCCCTTTCATCAAGGAAATCTAGGAATAGGTTCCTCCCATATTGTTTAGGGGATTTGGAAAGAGAGGACTAATCGCATTTTTGTGACAATAGGAGTGTTGAATAGGTGTTATTCTCATTTTCTAAACTTTTTCTTGAAAATGTGACCAACTTTGAAATTAAGAAACACTAAGTTTTTACTCATCCTAGATAAGTTTGAATTGCAAAAAGTTGGGGCATTGATAAAGATATAAATATTGTGGATTTGAAAAAAATAATGGATTGATCTAACACTCATTGACAACCCCCCTCTAGGTTGGGTTAAGTTGAATTTCAATGGAGCTTCTAAAGGAAACTCCATGTTAGCAAGTGGCAAGGGTATTATAAGATTAAAAAAAGGGGGAATTTATTGTTGTGCATGTTGGAGGCTTGGGTGTTAAGAATAATAATGAAATTGAAGCTTCAAGACTCTCCAAGGTATGAAAATGGCTATCTCTTTGGGTATACAAAACAAACAAATTGAGGGTGATTTGAAAGTAATTATTGAATCCATTTGTGGTCTTTTTGTCTTTGCTAGAATATCAAAGATATAAATCATGACATTTAGGGCTTAATCAATAGTCTTGTAAATTTAAAGCTCCTTGATATCTACTGAGAAGGGAACAAGCTGGTGGATTCTTTGTCTAGATTAGGCATTAATAAGATTCAATGACATTGTTGACATAGAGTTTTAGATATTCCTAATTTTATACCTCCCCTGATTAAAAATTACCTCAAGCAATTTCATTAAGAGGAATAAGGCCAAAGGGGGGCTTAAGATTCTTTCAAATTATTATACTTTTATCTTTAAAATTTGGGAGAATCTTAGACATAAATCTTGAATTGGCATTGATTTAATGGTCAATATCATTAATTGGAAGATTCTTGAGAGGTATTATGAAGAGAAGGATTTCAGGTACCATTTACATACTAGCTCTTATAATAATTATTGTTATTTCAAACTCCACACAAACCATCGAGCTAGAATTGCAATGAGGAATGATACTAAAATTTAAAATTGCACAACTACTAATATGTGGGATTTTCTCTCCATATTGCTCATTAATGTTTGTGGATGGTTTTTTTCAAAAAATCACCTCTCTTTTGTTAAGGACTTATGTCATATTCCAACAACTTAGCATTTGTCTCTTTGGTACTATGAGTTTAAAAATGAGACTGTAGAATAGAGCCAAGCTCGTGTGAGGAGATAAAAAATGACAAGATTCTATGGTATTTTTGTAAAGATAAAAATGTTAGTCCATATTTGGAATGTTTAAATGGTTTTGATCAAACTCTATCTATATAGTTTGACAAAATATAGAATAGGGGGTTCATTCAATTTGGTGGTGTTGGATTTGAGGTTACCGAGGAGGCTATGCCACTACTAGGCTAAAATGTGAAGGGAAAAAGGTGCATCATTAGAGAAAAGTAAAGGATGAGGAAACTATGAACAAGTTTCTCAAGTAAGGAATATTTGTTATCAAATTCCCAAATAGATTCAACAAAGAGAAGTTGCCTAATCCTTAGGACTAGGAATGTTAGATGCCAATTAAATACTTTACCTTGGAAGTATAGTTTAATTGATTTTTCCATTACCATTTTCCCCTCAATAATTTAGTGATGAAATTTTATTTCTTCTTCCTAAGCTCTTTGGAAAATTTTGTTGAGGAAGCCAAGGGTTATCATAAGGAAAATCATATTCGATTAGTCATTCCTCTACATCTGAGACTTAATCTCATATTGTATCATATGAAGCACATAAAGGCATGCCTGATTGATAGTTTCCCTAGGAGTGATTTATCAATATTGGGTAAAAAACATATTGATTCTCTATCGAGTAATTCTTGTCAACATGCCCTTGCTAGTGCTATGCCCTCATTGAAGTCCTAGGGTTTGATTATTAATGGGACTAATAGTATGTCGAAAGGGGTTTCACCAAAAAAATTCCCCTCATTATGTTAAAGAAAACCCATGACATTTCTAAATAAATTGGATCTTTGGTTACTTCTACTTCTAATAATAAAGTCCCCAAAGATAAAAATTCCATTTTTGAAGAATATGCAACTATAGGTCTCAACTCCATGAAATAATCCCCAAAATCTTTGGCCAAATAGGTTGCCACTAAAATAAAGGAGGTGATAAGAGGAATCTATTGCTATTGTTGGTAAATTTGTGTCAAAAAATACTTGCACCAAGAAAGAGGGGTAGTTGCAGGTGGGATACACTCATTTCATGGGGAGCGCTCTTTTTAAACCAAACCCTATTAAGACTAGTAAAGATAACCAAGATATATATATATAGACTGCAGGAATTAGAATCAAGGACACTGGGGAGACTATACCTCATGATCTCTTGCTTGCAACAGGATGCTTTAGCCAATTGAGCTAGGCCCACTACCCTAGCCAAGATATTGTTATGGCTAAGGAGAAATAATTAGATAAAATGTTCAAGGTAAGGAGGTCTACCAGAGTTATGAGAGTCATACCCCTTGATTTAAAAGAAATTGAGTTGTCTAGCGACCCCTTGGAGATGGTGAAGGACAAAGCTAGTGAGGATAAGGATTTTCAAGACAATACCCCTAGGCATACCCCTATGAAATAGAAAGGTACAATTATTTGGAGTAAATGAATGCTCTTGATACTAGGTGTGCTTTTATCGGGAGTATTTAGGTCTTTGCTACCAAGGAAATTCCATAGGTCCCTACTACTAAGGATGGTAAAAATAATTTGTGGTGAGACTACTAGTTAGATTGTTGATATCAAAAGCAAAAATGAGGGTATGGAAAATAACATGAATGTTATGATAAGGTTCATTGCTATGGTTATGTACAAATTGGCTACCACTATTTCTATGTTGTAGGATAAGGATTGAAAGAAATAGGGGATCTCTAAACCCAATATAGAGCATGATGAGTTATTTAAGTTCATAATTGGTAAAGGGGGGAAGTCTTCTACCCCCTAGTTGTTTATGTATTTCTCTGTTGTTTTTTGTTTTCTTTATTATTTTTGGTTAGATGTCCTTGAGTTGTAGACTGATTTTTTGGCTAGTGTGGGCTTGTTTTGTTCTACCTTAGGGTAGTTTATGTTTAGGGGTCCTTTCTTTCTTATTTATCTAATAAAAACTATATTTAATTCTATTATTAATGGAGGTTTCTTTTACAATGGACCAATTCTTATTAGGTATTTGTTGAGCATTATTATTTTTAATTATGTTGGGTACAACACCTTTCCATCATTTGAGATATCTTTGGGATTTTTTTACCTTGAATGTTTTGATTTGATATGTAGTTAGTCTAAGAGAATCCTACATTCCAATTCCACGTTCATCCATTCAATCAACCTAAAAATCTTCTAAATTGGGTTGGCATCTCAAAAGTGGCCCAATTAATCCCTCAATTTTTCCTCTTGGATTAAAATGGTCTCTTTTTCTTTATAAAGGTGTAGATTGATTTTTTATTTTATTCTTAGAATTTTTAGCATGAAGATAAGATGTACAAGAGAATTCATTAATAAATATGGGAAATTGTACACCAATTTTATGCTTACCTAAGAGTAATTTGTGAACACCATCTAGTTTCTTGCATAATATAACTAAATGATTACTAAGGTATTTTGGCAACTTGTATGGGGCAATAATAAATCCCCCAACTCTAATATAGGTAAATGTTGAATATTGGATGAATCAATTCCCCCATTCAATAACTGTAAAAGTGGATTCCCACAAAATTATTTTGTTGGAATCGTTCTCTTTGAGTTTGATCAAATAGAAAATGAAGGCATAATTAACCATGTTGTAATACTTGTAAACTTTATTTTCTCTAAAGTCCATATTTTGAGTTTTAGTTAAACGTAGAAAAGTAGCACTCTTATAAAAAATTATACAAGATAAAATACCATATAAAACTTCATGTTTTCTTTGTGCATCAAAAATTTGATTGTAAAGATGATCACTAATTATATTTCCCCAATAAATTTAGTTTTGATCATCCATTATGATAAGCATAAAACATCACATAATTTTTTTTATCATAGTATTTCTCACTATCTTGTTGAGAGAAGTGATTAGATCACATATATTTTAATTGAATTCTCTCCCGTGAAAGATCTTGGACATCCTTATAATGGACATTCTTCTCTTATTTAACCAATTTCCATTCAAGCATTGACACAAGTGGTGGTATTTATTTCACATTATTTATTTACATATTTCAAGTTAATAAAAGAACATATTTAACATATGTTGAGAGTCCCTCAATAGCTTTAGCCACGAGGATGAGATTAGTTGAGAGTCCATAGATTTTTCTCTTATTTGAGTCATAGAATTGAGAAAATGTTAGTATACGTTTAGAAATTGTATTGATATTGAAAATACGTAGCTTGAAAAATGCAACTATATAATCTACCATCATCTTTATTGACTCTTTAAATGAACTCATTGATGTTCGCATGCCTCAAGTCTATGTCACCAATCTCTAAAATTATGGAAACAAACTTTGAAGGATGATTATAGTGTTTAAAACCATACTTCATGTCTTTATATTGCTTGGTCTTGGGAAATATCATGAATCTTACGAGTTGATTAAGAGGAGGAGATTTTATATTCTCAAACAAGGCTATGTTATGGAAAAAGAAAATATACAGAGATATTTAGGCAATCAATAATATGAGTTTTTAAAATAATATTTTTTTAGCACCAAGAATCAATTTAAAGTGCAAAATGTATTTTTCTCTTAATTTCTTAGTCACTTCAAATCTTTAAAGTTATGTGTGGTAAGAATCAGAGGTTGTTTATCAAATCATAAAATTATTTAACTATGGGAAAAATCTAACTTTTGAGAGGATGTGGTATTTGAGATTGAAGAGTAGAGTGCAATTTGATAACATGAAATTATATTTCATTAACATCTTTGATAATTTCAAGTGAATAGGAGTTATCAAAGTTCAGGATATAATTTATAATGTTTTTATTAAACTCAAAACTTCAACATGCAAGGGAAGTGATGGCACTCTCAAATTTTACAAATTTGAGATGCCTATTTCAAAATTTTGCTTCTGCACTTTCAGAGGTGCACTTCATGAATCAGTCTGAGTGACCCACTTTGGGGGGTCAGAATTTAAAGCCTGTTGATTGTCTTGCAAAACCCATTTGCAGACATATTCAATAGACATATGTGAACATGTGTGTCAGTTTTCAGCTTCCCACGATGAGTTTTGTCAGGGTTTCAAAAAGTGAAGCTGGAGGGTTTTGACACTGTTCTGCAGTTTGCAGTTTGTCAGTTTTGCGAAACAGCTTTCTGTTTGAGCTTGGATTTTGCAACCGGATGACTGTCAAGTCAAAATGAATGTTGTTCTGTATTCTCCATATCAAGATGATCTCACATGTCAGTTTTCAGAGCCTCATGATCTGATTTTCTATTTTTAGCAGATCAAAACCAATGCAGTTTGTTCAGTTTTGCATCTGCATTCCTGATAGCCTTTTTGAGTGGTCAACTTTGATCATTAATAACTTTCGATCAGTGATGTTTCAAGCAAATTTGTTTTGCACACATGCTCAGGGTACCTAAATGATTTACTATGTCTGATGGCAGCTCATCAGGGATTGATTCACTATTTTTACAAATTGGCAGTTGGGTCAGTTTTAATTGGCTCAGAACAACTGTTGTTTCAGCAAAGCTTGACTGGGCAACTTTGTCGATTAATATCTTTCACCTCGTGATTGATTTCTCTGAGCTGTTTGTTGCACTGTATTCTCAAATCAAATGTCTAAATGCTTGCAAGTTTTGATGTCTCTCAAAGGTCGTTTGACCAGTTTCCCAGATTGATTCATGAGGCAACTTGACCTGTTTTGACCATTTTGCAAAAGTATCAGAAAACAGATTTTGATGAAGACCCAGTTTGTTTTTCAGCTTCAGAAGCACTCAAAAGCAGTGTTGAGATCGTTTGAGTATAAAACTTGTTTGAAAACGAATTTATTTTTAGTCGGACCCACATGGGGCCTAACATGCTTTGCATGGTCATGAATCTATAATGGTTCCAATGTGGTAATCCCATTAAGTAAACTATTTTGAATTGGTCAGTGAAAATTTATATGGGAAAAATACTTAATGGGAGCTATGGTTTGTATGTAAAGATGAAATGATTCTCCACTTAAAGAGCAAAAGGTCATATACCTGTGCGGGAACAAAGTATAATGAGAGGATAAAGCTTGAGGCCGAATGGTCTTGCTTAAAAGGCCATGGTAGAGAATGATCATATTCACAATGATAATGATAGTGTGACAAACATGCATGTCAAGTGAGATTGTTATAGATGTTGAAAATGCAAAAGTTTTATCTTCATACATTCCCTTTTTGTCACGATGCATCTCCTTATGGAGTTTTGGCAGTGAGGTCTTTGATGGAAGATGGGCTAGTTTACTTTAGAGTTCAATATGAATTCCTTGAACCCAATAAGGATGGATTTTTCTTGTCAGAGGGATTTTTGCTAAGAAGGCTGATTTGTTCAAATATATACTATAATTTGAATTATATCTAATTAAGAATATTTGGCAATTGGTAGAGCAATATTTGACTTATGAGCTTTTAGAATGCTCAAGTTCAGCTTCATACTATATAGTATCGATTTCCAACTCAACTTAGAATCAATGGTGATTATACAAAAGAGACAAGGCTATGAAGGAGAGCTGAGGGAGGCGCCACCACTATAGGATAAGTAAAATGACTGTTGAAAATATCTGAAATATGAGAAATAAGAGTCTAGTGATACAAAGAGAATGAATTGTAAGTCTAGGTTTTAAAGTTTTGAGTCAGATTGGAGAACTTAGTTAATCATGGGGTTCTTGAGCATGTTTGTATGAAGCTCGTGAATATTTGGAGTTTTATTTCTCTCCTATTGTGTTATGTTACATGGATTATTAATGAAATATTGATCCAAGATGACTTTCATTAATCTTCATTTGTTCTTTACTGTTAATTATGTTTAACTATAGCTCTGGTTCAAAGGATCGATTAAATGCTTCAGTTAACTAGTAAGTTCATGCAATATAGCAAATAGGATTCATAAAGAAGTAATAAAATCAGGTATAGATGTATGGATTGTAATGCAATTCATAATAGATCATAAGTGTTCAAGATGAAATTTGCCCTGTAGTTCAATTTTCTCTTTTGACTTCGTGCGTTGGGATATGGCACTAGAATTCTAATCACATTTTATTCTTGCATGTTTTGTGTTATGATCTCAGGATATTTTACTCAAACATTTCCTATCAATTTACTTTAAGTTGAGTTTGTGAGTCTCTGTTAATTGGACCCAAGCCTTTTCAAGGAATAGCCAATTTCTTGAAGGATTTCATCCTTTAACAATAAATTGGGAATCTATCTGTTGCTTACCTGTGTGCAAAGGAATCGTTTATATGCTGTATGTTAAGAGCATATTTTAAGGGAATACCCTCCTGGATTTTACAGAGTCCGAAGTGTAGGAGAATTAGCCTTATTGCTATTCTCGTTAAGTTGGCCATACTTTTCCTAGACTTTTATTATTGAATGTGGCAAGGTCATAGGACCTTCTAGGAAATACATGTGGGTTGCAGTTAAAAATGCCAACAGGAAGAAAGGATTAACATGTAAAAAAAAGTTAGGTAAGGTATGGATCTACTATCAAGTGATACACATGCATGGATAATAATGTTGAAATATACAAAAATCCTAGAGGGTGTTTGCAAAGGAAACTAGGGCTCTATAAGTACAAAATCAATTATTTAAAATGTAGTACATAGGGAGTTGGATTTTTTGGAAAAATGGATGAGAAATCAAATTTTTAGTAGTAATGGGGATGAAAAATACCCAAATTCAAAGCTTGAAGTTACAAGTGATAAATGTGATTGATGAGGGTACATGAAAACCCTAGATATCCTCAAGATACAAACTTCAAACCCTACTAGAACTTGAATACATGATGGAATGCAAGAACATGGTTGTTGAAATAGTTGTGAGAGATTTGTTGTATAGTCACAGGTTGCATGAGAGAAGGAAGTTAGATTGCAAAAGTAATTTACCAAACTGACACAATTATGAGTTATATGAATGCTTACACATGGGCGAGTGTAAATGCATTATATGTTGAGCCAAAAATCTCAAAGATTAGACTAAATATTATAATTTTGTTGAATTACTCTTTCACTCTAAAACTCCAATTTTTTTGAGGTGAGGAGATGGATTGTATTTGTAATTTTCAATTTGCAGTATCTCTCTAAAGCTCTCTTTATTAAATTTATAAATATTAGGAGTAAACATGTTCTTATTTTCATCAAAATTTTAAATTTTTTCTTTTAACAGACAAGGCACAAAGATGCACCTTGACACAATTTTATAAAATTGCTCATCTACCCAAAGGCTCTAAATTTATATAGTAAATAATGATGGAAACAAATTTATCTAGGCAAATTATAAAATTATAAAATGATAAAGAAACTTTGTAGTTTATTGTGGTGGAAGGCAAAGGTTGAGACTTGATTTACAAAAAAAGTACAATTGTGTGAAAACTTTGTAAATTTTATTTTAAACCTTTGAGACTCACTTTTTTGTAATATTTATACTCAATTCCAAAATTTTCAAGATAATACCATCCCTTTTGTAAGAGTTGATTAATCCCAAAATAGTCAAATGATCACTTGCAACCAAAAAAATCTTTCACACAAGAAAGAAGTAATGTTATGAATTATGATAATTCAATAGATGGAAATGAAATTAATATAATATACAATGAATAAATCTTTGTTATAAAGAAAAGGATGAAACCCTAATATATAACAATATTATGACATATGTCTTAATCCTATGTTATGAGGCACAAAAATAAAATGACTTAAGTAAGGTTAAGTATGCTAGTGTGAATATGACTTAATAAGAAACTAGTTAGATAATATACTATGTTCACACCAACACACCTCTTAAGGGAAATTTAGGGAGTATGATAAAATATGTAAAGATGCATGAATGATGAATGATGGATGGGTCTCAGCTACAAGGCCATGTTAGTTATCCATGTACACATAAATAAATATCTCACAAGGAAAGTAAAGGAGAAAACCTCAGGGAAAAAATCCTCTCCAAAAGAGAAAAATGCATGTACAAGCACGATGGATCACAAGTAACCAAGTCCATCACAAATGCACAATTAATACACCCCCCATAAGAAAGAGTTGATGTTTGGATCCCCTCCAATAAGTAGCTCATGTATCGATGGTGAGTGCTTAAATATTAAAAGCAATCCATTGTAGAGCTTTCCCTTCATACCTAATTAACCAATTTAACTAATCATACACACAACTTAGTGGACCTAAAGATACTTCATTTCTAAGAAATTCATATTAAAAAGGGACTTCATTTAATTTTCAACCAAGGAATCATAGACTTAAGATGATGTTGGCATTGTATATGTATTCAGGAATCCTATTTTAATCAATTGATTATAGGTATTGAAAGAATAATTCAAGATAAATTCTACTTAAAGAAAACATGGTAAGTAATCTAATTATTGCTAGTTACTACAAGTACCTATTACTTCCATGGACTATAATTAATTAATCCTAAGTTGTAGCATGCATACCTTAACTTCATCATTGCACCGAATATAGAATAAAGCATTGAATTGGAATTTTAAAATAACAATGAATTATAATGTAAACTAAGAATCAGAATTGGGAACTTCAATGCATAATCTAGCTAACTAACTATTATGTAGAATTGGCAGTAACTCAAGTGGCCCTTGCTTGAGTGTTGTGTTCCAAAAAATCTTCAATTAACTCAATAAATCACGTATCTAGAGAAATCTTCTTCATTTTAATATATATGACATCAAAACACAATGTAGCAATTGCTATTAAATCTAATTTTTGCAAAGATTTAGCACATATCCTCTAATTACTTCGGTCTCTCAACATGAAACCTTCCTAAATAGGGTTTGTTAGAGTTTGATTATTATCAATTTGTAAACAAACTTATCCACAAATTTCAACTCTTCCAAAAAGATTGGAAGAGGACTTGAGTTCATTTAAAGCTACATAAAACAACTAACTATTGGAAGTAAGAGTGCATAAATTAAACAATGATTCTACATATTTTAAGAAAGCTACTATAATATAGGAACATGTTGGACAAAGCATCCTCATCATAACTATCATTCATATTCAACACATATTTATTCTTCTTCCAAGTTTCTTCAACGAATGGAATGCCACATGGATAACTGTGTCCATGACTCCCAACTGTCGTGTTCATTCCATTTTGGAAAACATGTTGATGTTTTACTTGATTAACTCCTTTGTTGTATTGAACTGTCACCCCTTATGCTACGGGCTATAAATCCTTATGCAATAGGTTGATAGGTCTTTGAGTTTCAAGGGTTAGTTTTATTTCTAAAAGCACATTCATAGTTAATCACCATAATTAATCAAGAAATTCTACTAAAATTATAGAGACTCAAAATCCATGCATACATTCATTAATACCACATACATTGTCTTTAAATTCTTGAAATATTTTAAGGTATATAAAAGGTCTTGGTAATATCTTAAAAATATTAATAGAAATAAGATAGAAAACATGAATTTGCAGCAGGAAACTAGTCAATTCTATGACTCATCATCCATTGCCTACAAATTTCTCCCCTTGATTCACAATCTAGATAGTCCATAAGGAACCCAAATCCAAATGTGTGCCTCTGAGTGCAACTATGGTATCCTCATGTTGGAAAAATATATCTCCTCCAAAACAAGATCTGAATGCGCAAATAGAGAAGTGGAACTAGAAGAGGGAAAAATCTAAACTACATATGGAAACATAAAATATGTGATGACATCATTTCTATTAAAGAGATAATGCATATTCTCAAATGAATCATCCAAATAAAAATGTGAGAATCTATAATTAAGGATGACATGTTTAATAAATGGGAATCCTAATGAGGTGGATTTAGAAGACTAAAAAATTAATGCTACAAAAAATCAATGGAAGCTCTCATGAAATAATAGGTGATGATTGAGTAGAGATCTAAATTCATGTCATTTGACTAAATTAATCATGCCTAAATGATCTATCTACATAATATGTCTATGTGTGAACATGAAAATTCTAGGTTAGAATAATCTAGAAAATTGATGCCATTGACAATGCAAAGTTGTCTTAATTGATCAATTTTATAAAATAATTTTAGATCATCGAGTTCCTTTAGCATGAATTGATTTATTATGTACTTGAAAATACTAGGTTAGAAGAATGTAACAAATTTTAGAGAAGGCGGATCCGCTGCTCATGAGTTTCTTGCTTCCCAAGAGAATCCTAGGGAACAAACTGCCCTAAACTACCTCGAGTTTTGCTTAATCGAACTACAAGATAGAATGAAGAAATTGTAAAGGATAGTTTATCAGAAATAGGTATTCAAATAGACTACTTCAGAATCTGAAGGATCAGGATGTCAATATCTCTATCATAGAAGGGATTGCCCTTAGCCAAAGGAGTACAACGTGAGATTAGGATGCCAACGCGACACACTAAAGTCTAAAAGACGCATTGGCATCTTGTATGGATAGAGTACTAAACCCTTAGACTAAAATAATACAATCCTACTAATGTACTTAGATCGAAGGTCTGTTCAACTAAATAGGTTAACATAAGGTAGTAAATACCAAAAAACACAAAGGAGAGCAAAGAACTAACTTACAAAGGGCCCTACATTTGAGATCTTCCTCCAAGCTTCACTTGGACAACTTGCACACAAGTTGAATGAGGGAAAATTTTGGTGGTTGTTTAAAGGCTTGCCATAGTTAAACCCCTATTTTGGTGTTCCCAACTCCATGGACAACTAGATAGATAGAAAAAGTGGACAAATTAAACAAATACGAGGTGATAAAAGCAATTCCCACTCAAGGAGGAGAACCTGTATCATTAGATAAAAAAGTAACAAGTTATCTATTTGCAAATAGACAATAAGAAAGAGAGTATTACAAATAGTCTGTGACCCCCTCTTGATTATACAGACGCACTGTTGAATGCTTGCAAGAGAGATTTGGTTGTTGGAGGGACCTCAGTCTAGTAGAGCTTCACTATGGAAGCAAGATCGAGAAAAGAAGAAGTAAATAAGAGAGTGAGATTGAAAAGATGGAAGTGTTAGTATGAGAGAACTCCCCACAAAATGAGAGAAAAAGAGAGAATTTTTCTAGTGCATGGTCAGGATGATCCATTATTCTTGAAATTTTAACTGTAGGGACATGTGTTGTGAGTCAAGATTCCAAGATTCCACATTTCAAACTCAGAAAAGTGTGGGGATGCTAGCATGCCATGTGGACGTCCATGCACTGTGTAGGCATCTAGCTCATCTATTTTTAGGAAATGAGGTGGTAAATCATTTTCGCTTCATCATTGGTCCTCATGGAGCTAAAATCATGAAATTTTAAACCATAAGGTTCTTTTCATACATGCGGCTAGGCACAATAAATGCGAGTTCAAATGCGCAAATGTGAAATTGCCCCTATGGTGCAATTTTATGACATTATATTTTCCCCCCACTTTAGTGAGCTCGATTTTGGAAAATATTAGCCAAGCTAAAGTAGAAAAGAGATTATGTAGAGAAAACATAAAAAAAATACAGATTTACGTGCCAAAAAGGATATTGTAGAGGCCACAAAGGTTGAGAATGCAGGTATTGATGATGCCCCCAACGATCGAACTCAACGAAAAATAAATCATTTGATGTAAAAGCTTGTACAAAATTTTATCCTGCAAGACTCAAATTTCTAGGTCATCTCGAAAACTGGAAGAAGCTACCAAGGCAAGAAGAATATTCAAGAAATTTTTTGGTGGTTTGAAAGAAAAATATGATAAAGAGGTGAGTATGTGCCCCCTTCGGGTTTCACCCCCAGCCATGTGGGGGAAAATAGGAAAAATGATGGGATCCTAATCGTCAAGAAAAAATTGCCCCCGGAGGCCTATATATACCTAGGTGGGCCTCGAGGAGGGTCATTTTCATTATTCACTGAGGGAGTTATGTTCTCTTTTGCAAGATAAAATCCAAAAAAATGCCATGCATATGAGATTATGCAAAGTCAAGGATCAACCAACTATGACAAGTAGTTATCGAGGGTCGCGAGGTCGCCTAGGTGAGTCTGAAAACCTCATTTTATATGCATTTTTTGAGATTTTTAGATAGATTTTTGTAAAAACGACGATGCGAAGTCATCCCATTGGCATCCCACCTACACGTTAAGGACATTTTGTAGTGTTGGCATCCACCCAATGCATTGGCATCCAATCAACCATTAATGGAGGACCTTGGATGATATCACACCGTGCAGACATCTATGCGGTGTGCCTATGTCTTAGAGGTGACACTTAGATTTTTTTGGTGCAGAAGATGAATTTTCAATGTTGAGTTTTCTGAATTGAATCTTTTTTATTTTCATAATATTATCTCGAGATTAGAGAGCATCCAGGAAGGTAGGTGCTTTGGCTTATCCGATAACAAGCACAACGCATGACCTAGGGGGAGGGGGAGAATCTATGATGAGTCAGGCTATGATACATATACACCATGCCAAAGATGTTGTTTCACAACCACATGCTCATGGCCCTAATGGACTGATGAGACACCACCACTTCTACATTCTAGTTGCCGACGGGTGAGATGACCATCACCCTCAAGGATGTATATCGCATTACTGGTCTCCCCATCCATGGATGGTGGGTGACTCTTGATGACACACACTTTCTTGTAATAGTGCAAATGGAGTCCAATATTGCTTGATTCATGACGACAATGACGAGATTGGCCACATCTACATCTGATGGTTCGAGCAGGGCAGTGCGATGGTCCCCCTAATACGGCAAGCGATGGTTGTCATAGTGGCCATGCAGATCACCATGGATGGGCAGGGCTCTCACATTCATGGGGGATTCATCCATACCATTAGGGTGATGGAGGATCACCAAAAAGTATTTGTGTGGGGCTGTAGCATGCTCACACACCTGTACCACAAGTTGGGTAGGTTTGTACATTATGAGTATGTGAGCCTTACTGCATGAACCCTACTATAGGTGTGGACATTCACTCACATTACATTCACTTGGTTAGCCAGGTATCCCCAAGTGAGGGATTATACAATGCCCATGGCTCATTGGTATGAGCTAGTGCGGTAATGGAGGCACAAAAATTTATAATTTTGGTGGTTATAGTTTGATACTTTATGGGTTGACCAATCCGTTGGCATCCATATAGATGGTTTATATGGGTAGATTACCACAAATATCTGCAAAATCTACAACACGATCATTTTATCCTAGGTCGCACGGATTGCATTATTATGCCCTCCTACTCGCAGAGGATTATGAGACAATTCAACATTATTCAGATTATTCCACCCATAGTCCCTTCTTACACATGAGTCATGAGGAGCACCATGAGGCCAGGCGACCATTGATGTCCAACCATCGTTGACATCGTCGCTTCAAACAATGAGGCAAATAATCAAGATTAGCCTCGGGTACACCCCATGGACAACATAGGCATGGTTCACGGGTACCAAACCTAGTGGATGTTGCATCGTCCTACACCAATTTTCCTAATGGATGCCCCCAGGGGGGATCCAAGCATGTAGGATGAGCCTATGCTAGTGAGGCGGTGAGGAGGGGATAGAGGCAGAGAGCAACAACATGGTGAGGCCAAGGCGATGACAAAGGATATCCTCTCCTCCAACCACCATCCCAGTCTCAGCGGCGGTAATGGTAGTATCTATCGACCCATCGATGACCTTAATAGAACTTGAGGCAATGTTTGACATGGGCGGTGCATGACCCAATGCCATCGCTCCCCTTGACCCACACTGGCAGGCCAAGGACCCAGGTATGAGAGTTGTTCATATCTCATTTTAGTAATTTCATTCTTATCTCATGTATATGCTCATATTTTAGTTTTTATATATATATATATGTATCATGTGGTAGTGATGAGTCCATTTTATCTATGATTGAAATGGACACACAAGGATGGATTGCACTCATAGTGTAGTGCATTTCAAAGGTGGCCCCTGCCGTGCCAATCTAGGGGACCATTCTAGAGGCATACCAAATAACTTTTAGTAGGGTGACATGCCCATCTTTTGGAGTTGGTTGCACATTTTAGGATGACATATGAGGAGGGGTATGTGTATATTGTAGAGAGGATCGCCAATTCCATGGTTGTCATGGGACAAAGGGATTTGCTATTGGCTGAACTACAGACTGCACTCTCCAAGAGAGACGAGGCTAGGACGAGAGCTGAGAGTGTTGATTAGGCATGTGATGATCTTTAGAGCCAACACAATGACCTCAGGGGGTAGGTAGCAACTGTGATTCTAGCAGGTGACCCACAACTGCAAGAGGCCTTGAGGAGAGAGGAGCTGTAGATAGCCTCCTTGTAGGGAGAGATCAGAGGACTGCAAGCATCGGTGTCTACCTCACAGTCACATAGATCCTGCTTTGTCTCTACCATCCAACCTCGATCACAACCACCACTAGGGCCACAAGGCTCAACTGACCATGCACCCAGGGGCTAGATGCCCATTTTTTTATATTATTTTTGTATCGATGACATATTTTGTATAGCAAATTTTTGATGTATAGACATTTGATACACATATACAGTCGCCACTTATTTTTTGATGATAATGGCATGATACATTTACATGACATGCATTTGATATATATATACATGAGTTGTTGGTTTTGATATCATGGAGTTCATTGTTTTATGTGTATGCTCTTTTACTCTCATGTATGATTATGCGATGGATGTTATACTTATGGATGTATGTTAATTAAATACAATGACGATTTAATTGCCTAACCAAAAGATGTAATGTAATTCATGGATACACAACATAATAAAACACGTGTATGTATGATTCACACACACACATGGTTACATCATAGCATAAAATCTAATAATGTGTTAATGAAGGAATGTCAACATACGACACATTGTAATCCACGAGGGACGAGTGTTACACACATGACACACAGATATTATGTGTAGTATCGAAAAAGGTGCATTGCATTAACTGGTTATTTTAGAGGCATCCCATCCATAGATGAGAATCCATAGGCACCAGAACCATACACAAAGATGAAAATGTAAGGGCCTAACCAATTAGGACTGAACTTTCCCTTTTCATCGGGTGACACATTTACATTTCTCTGATTCTCATACAGAACCAAATCACCTACCTTGTTCTAGGAAGAGCACCTTGATTGTATTGCCTAAACAGTGATCGTTGATAAGATTTAAGATGATCGAGTGCCTGCAATCGACGCTCATCAAGCAACTCAAACTAGTGCAAATGATTGGATTGATAATTTTTATCATCAATTAACCATTTAAGGGAAACTCGCAAAAATGAAATCTCCAACTCTAAAAGCATGATAGCTTCAACACCATACACGAGGTTGTAAGGAATTATTCCCATCATCGTGTGAACACTCATGTGATAGGCCCATAAAGCATAAGTTAATTGAATGTGCCAATCTTTACCATGTTTAATTACCATTTTTTGAAGAATGAGCTTGAGATTTTTATTAGACGCTTCAACTTGGCCATTGGATTGAGGATAATATGGTGTATAGAATCTATGCTAAATATGAAACTTCTCTAGGAATTGCTTCACTTCTTTTTTCTTGAATGGTGTGCCATTGTCAAAAATAAAGGTGGAAGGCAATCTGAAGTGAGCAATGATATTGTTTAGAAGAAATCTACATATCGCTTTAGTAGTCATGGACCAAAGTGGGATGACTTCAACCCATTTCTTGAAGTAATCAGTAGCGGTAATGATAATAAAGACATGTCCTTTAGAAGAAGGAGGTGTTATCTTTCCAATAATATCCAACCCCCATTTTTTGAACAACCAAGGAGAGGTTTGATTTTGAAGCTCTTGAGAGGGAGTGTGAATAAGATGACTATGTTGTTGGAATTGCGAACACTTTTTGACAAAATCAAAGGAGTCTTGTTCCATTTTTTTACAAAAGTATCCCATGTGAATCAATTTTTGCACCAGGGATTTATCACCAAAACGTCCACCCTAGAACCCAAATGGGCTTCCTTAAGGGAAAGGGGCATTATCGCTTTAGTGAGACACCAAAGGAGAAGACCATTATAAGATTTTTGATAAAGGACGTCTAACAATACAATGTAGCAGACTACAAGTTTTTGTATCCAAGTGCGATCATTTTTCATCACACCATAGAGAAAATTTCCAATATTTAGATAGTTGTAAATGTTGGAGTACCATTCTTTTGAGTCCACGGGAGCACACATGAGAGCATCAGATTTAGGTTGATCAGAAATGACAAGAGAGTAAATAATGTGAACCACAAAGTGGTATTCTTTCATATCCTTATCCGAGGGCACTAGGGAGACAATGATCACCATGGAATCAACATGCCATTTTTCTCTCCTAGGGATACTATCTATCATGAAAGAAGAAAGGCGGTGAAGTAAGGAAAAATCCAAATCTCGATACTCAGAGAGTTTACTTTGCTTAGCTTGATACATCCCCATAATTTGACTCACAATAAGTTCAAAGTCCCCATGTATGTGAAGATGTTTTATGTTTAAAGCGATCGTAGCATGCAAGCCAAAAATAAGGGCTTCGTACTCAGTGATGTTATTAGTGCAATAAAATTCTAATCGAAAGGAGAGAGGAATTGGCTTGCCTTCAGGAAAGGTAAAAACTACACCTTGCCTGAAGCCATTTTGACACCTTGATCCATCAAAATACATCTCCCATACAAGGTCATGACTAACCATGAAGAGATATTCATCAGGAAATAATTCCACACCAAGGAAGGAGCGAGATGAAGGGGCATCTGCCAATTGATCAACAAACTCTTGACCTTTTATTGATTTCTAAGTCATGAACTTTATGTCGAACTCAAAAAGCAACATTACCCATTTTAACAACCTTCCAAAAAGATCAATCCTAGTAAATAAATGCTTTAGAAGATCACTTTTTACAATGGCATGAGTTTTAGCATGAAGAAGGTAATGTCGTAGCTTCTATGTTGCAAAGACAAGAGTGGGAAATTGTTTCTCCATTGCAGAATAATGAGTTTCATAATCAACAAGAACACAACTAATGTAATAGACCACTCTTTCTCTAATGTCATCATTGTACTGAGAAAGCAAGGGTACTAAATCATATGGTGACACAATAATATAAAGAAAAAAAGGGTCTATCTTGCATAACCAACATTAGGATGAGAGGATTAGCTAGATAACTTTTAATTGACTCAAATGCTTTTTGGCACTAATCCTCTCATATGAAATGAACATCATTTTTCAACAAGCAAGTGAAAGGAAGGGTACGATCAACCAACTGAGATATAAATCTATGAATTGCCTAAATCTTCCCTTGCAAACTCTATAGCTAAGAGATGTTTCTAGGTGGAGGCATGTTAACAATCGCATCAATTTTGTTTGTATCAACCTCAATTCCATGATGAGAGACTATAAATCCTAAAATCTTGCCTGTGTCCACGTCGAAGACACACTTAAGAGGATTTAGCCTCATCTTATAGAGTTGAAGCCTTTCAAAGATAAGATAGAGGTTTTCTATGTGATCTTGGTGAGTTATGGATTTCACTAGGATATCATCAACGTAGTCTTCTAGGATTTTATGAATGAAATCATGACAGATTAGGGTCATCGCCCATTGGTAAGTTGGGCTTGCATTATTTAACCTAAACAACATGACCACATAATAGAAGGTCCCCTAAGGGGTAGTGAAGGTTGTCTTATATTGATCTTCTAGGTTAATACGAATATGGTTATAGCCTAAGAAGCTATCCATGAAGGACAACAAGGAATGGCCTGCAATCGAGTCTATAATCATATCAATATTAGGCAACAAAAAATCATATTTAAGGGAAGCCTTATTAAGATCATGAAATTCAATGAAAAAATGAATACGACCATTAGGTTTGCTAATAGTAATGATATCTGAGATCCAAGGCAAATGGTCGATAGGATGGATAAAGCTCGCTTTTAATAGCTTCTCTATCTTAGTCTTAACCAAGAATGCAACCTTGGGATTCATCTTTCAAATCTTTTGCTTAACAGGCTTGGCATCAGAACATAGGATGATATTGTGAACCACTATAGACTTGTCAATACTAGACATGTCCTCATATGACCAAGTGAAGATATCAGGATGGGAATTTAATAGATCAACATGCTCTTTAGCTTCTTCTAAAGAGGAATTTTTTGATCTTAATCACCTTTTCAGAGGATTTAGGATCCATGAAAACTTTACTAGTATCCCTTTTAAGGAGTGGACTATGGTCTTCAGGGTGAGGTATAGGAACACCATCATCCATGTTCGATAGATGAGCCTCTTCATCTATATTCAAAATGGATTCTCTAAAGTATTCTTGTTTATTCAAGCGATACAAGAATCGTCACTTATGGTGAAAATAAGGCAAGCGGAAGTAGGCACCTAAGAATTCTTCTAGTGCTTCCTCTGAAGAGAAGAGATCTAGAGGAACTTCATCAAGCTCTACCTTGTCCTCTATCAGTTAAGGATGAACTAGATTAATAGGTTCAACCGAAATCATATTAACACTCCAACAACAGGACACTCTAATCCCAGGTTGCACTTACGAGTCTTAGCTTAGATAGGGACCTAAATAACTTGTTCAATACACCCAAGACCTTTACGCCCATAACCATATTTAGAGACGAGTCTGTATCCAAGGACATAACATGTCTATAAATCCTCAAAAGAGTGTGGTTCCACATAAAGAGCGTCATTCCACCAATGAGTGTCAAATGCATCTATGAGACGACAACCATACTTCTCATCAGAGTTACAAACATTAGCCTCCTTAGTGAAAGCATGATCATCCCCCTCAGTAGGGGAATAACTGGGCTCTTTGATAGGATCACAAATTTCCTTCTCAACTAGAGGTTGATCAAATTTCTTAGTGGAGGTGTTCGAAGTTATTGGAAGATCGAGGTAGATGGGATTCAATTTGTATTCTCCGATGAAGAATTCAGAGAAGTCCAAGGATCCCCTATCATCACCAAGGCATACATTTGATTTAGAAGAAGTAGACGAGGAAGAATTAGGACTTTCCGCTTTGGGATGTTCCTCTTTAGGGACATTCACTTCGGGGATAGTCTCTACGGACGGTATCGTCGAAGAGCATGTCAATGCATCAAAGGTTAGTGACATAATACAATTATTAAGAGTGGAAATAACCGAGGCTCGAACAACAACTACCAAATTACAAAGGTGGACAACTTCGAGGTCAACCTTGAAAATAACCACTTGATTATTGGCTACAAAATTCAGAGAATGATATAGAGTAGAAGTCACAACTCCCATATCATGAATCCAAGGTCTTCCTAGAAGAAGGTTGTAAGGTAAGGGGCCAGGCATCACATACTCCAGAGTGGGTAAGGTAATGGTTCCTATCTGTAAAGGCAAGATTATCATGCCTAGGGCTTGTCAACTAGTGTTATCAAATCTATGAATGTATAAAGAAGAGGCATCTAAAGAAGAAGAATCAATATTAATCTTAAGTAGTAGATCCATATCACAAACATTGAGAGCCGAATCAGTGTCAACGAGGGTATGTATAATACCAATGCTATTAACGCTAACTATGATCATTAGAGGATCCACTTGTTTCTGCACATCCAAGGGTGGGAGTTCTTGCAGATATAACATAATATTTAGTGAATCCGCATGAATATGGGCCATAAATACATTAACATCCACTAGACTAGTGGAGGCAGGGAAGTGGATATTTTGAAAGGCTTCCTAAAGCATACCTTGATAAACTAGAGTAGTATGAAACAAATCCCAAAGTGAGATCTTAGCTAGAGTAACATGAAGTTGCTCAACAATATCATAATCTCCAAATACTTTAGTTGCAGGTTTACGTGTTGAAGGAAGACTGGGTTGAGAAGGTGGTAAAGAAGTAAGAACCTAAGTAAGTTGAGGCATAAGAACAAAAGATTGTTGGTTCAAGTTTTGCTTATTTATTCTAGTGTTGTATGTGTTCCCTACGACATTGTAAGAAGTAGAATTTTTAGCTCTTAAAAACTTCATACAAATCCATTGAGTCATTATAATATGAGACCCCATAGATAGAATGAATATTCTTAGGAGGGTGATCCCACAATAGTGGTTTACACTTTCTGGGACATCCTGATTTTTGCTGAAATCACATATTTTTAGAAAATATAATGATTTAAGCCATGAAAATTTCCATTTAAAGGATTCCAATTGAAGAGATTTTGATCAAACCCCCTTGGATAGAACCCTGCTAGTTTTAAATCATACCTATAATGGAGTCTCTTTTACACCTTTCAAAATGTTGATAAAAAACCACTTTTGATTTACCTTTTGGGGATCAAATAATTTTTTTAAAAGAAAAAAGTATGTAGTCCTTATTATAAGCTTCCCAAAAAGTATAATTTTAAATATATTTAATTTGATTATTATATTTGTTTTTAATTTCTTGTGAATGTAGGTTGTTCACCGAAAATCAAGCTCTCTGTTCTGCACATGTGGAAAAATAGTAGATTACCAAAAATAATTCTAAAAAATATCTATGCACTTTCTATTGATGGCCTCGATCCAACAAAAATAAAATAAATTTTGGTACATACAAAAAAGTTGTGTTAGCAAGTAAACCTATGTCTAAATTGTAACTAGTTTGACTTCAAAACTTAATTAAGAATTTTTTTTAATAAAAAACTATGAAACCAATTGCATGCACTAGATATCATAGTTATGAATCTAAATTCGAAAAAAATAGAATTTTATCCTTCATAGAAAAAAAGTTATGTGTTAGCAAGTACACATCACTATCCAAAAATGGTGTTTATTGCTAAAAAATAGTTATTCAAGAAGATGGAAAAAGAAATGCAATTTGATTCCAATTTTTTTTTTTAAAATATATTTATAATTTGTAGACAAAATGTCACAAATCACTAGTTTGCATCATCTTCAAATTCCTCACGGTTTAGTAACTAAAGGTGTCCGAAAGTGAAGAATTTTTTCAAAATATTCATTTCAATGTCAAGTTTGGCCAAAAAGTGTAAACCACTATTGTGGGATCACCCAGGAGAGGGGCTAGTCGGAGTCAAGTAAACCACTGGTCTCTTAGTCTTTGGGGAATCCATAGAGACTAAAAAACATTCATTGACTTCTCAACTTGCAAAGAGGAAGTAGATGTTTGTGATGAAGAAGTTTGTTCAGAAGATCTATAGATAAGAGAAGATGCTTCTAGGAAATCATCCAAAGCATCATCTAACATATCAAAATATTCCTTAGAGAAAGCATTATCATAAAAATTAAAAACATTATAGAAAAATACAACATGGTTCACATCCGGTTCACCAAAATGTAGAGAAGGGGGATCCACTACTCATGAGTCTCTTGCTTCCCAAGAGAATCTTAGGGAACAGACTTCCCTAAACTACCTCGGGTTTTTGTTAATCAAACTAGAAGGAAAAATGTAGAAATTGCAAAGGATAGTTATCAGAAATAGCATTCAAATAGACTGCTTTAGAATCCAAAGGAGCAAGATGTTGAGATCTTTGTCATAGAAGGGATGACCCTTGGCCAAATGACTACAACGCGAGATTAGGACACCAATGTGGCACGTTGGATTTTGAGGGACACACTGCATCTTGTATAGACATAGTACTAAACCCTAAGACAAAAAAATATTGTAATCCTACTAACGTACTTAGATATGAGATATGTTCAACTAAATAGGTTAATAGAAAACAAGAAATACCAAAAAACACAAAGGAGAGAAAATAACTAACTTACAAAGGGCCCTGCATTTGAGATCTTCCTCCAAGATTCACTTGGACAACCTGCACACAATATATGGGAAAATTTTGGGGTTGTTTCGGGGCTTGCCACAGTCAATCCCTTGTTTTGGTGTTCCCATCTCCACAGACAACCAGATAGATAGAAAAAGTGGACAAAGTAAACACATACGAGGTGATAACTCAAGGAGGAGAACCCGTATCACGAGATAGAAAAGTAGCAAGTTATCTATTCACAAATAGATAAGAAGCAAGAGAGTGTTACCAATAGTCTGTGACCCCTCTTGATTGTATAGACACACCATTGAATACTTGCAAGAGAGCTTTGGCTGTTGGAGGGACCTCAATCTAGTAGAGCTTCAATGTGGAAGCAAGATCGAGAAAATAAAAAAGTAGAGAATAAAGTGAGATTGAAAAGATAGAAGTGCTAGAATGAGAGAACTCCCCCCAAATTGAGAGAAAAGGAGAGAGTTTTGTTGCTACATGGGCCAAAAAAGTTGTTACTCCCAAAATTCTGACTGTAGGGACACATGTAAGTTAGGATTCCAAGGTTTCACATTTCAAACTCGAAAAAGCACGAGGATGCTAGTTCACCATGTAGGCATCCAACTCATCATCTTTTGAGAAATAAGGTGATAGATTGATGTCACTTCATCTTTGGTCCTCATGGAGCTGAAATTGTGAAATTACCCATAAGGTTCTTGTCATACATGTAGCTAGGCGCAAAAAGTGTGGGGTCAAATGCATAAATGTGAAATTTCCCCTAGGGTGCAATTTTATGGGGTAAAAGGACAAAGTCGTGTCACACTTTCGGCCAAATAAATAGTTCTGAGCGAAATATTTTCGACCGAAAAAGTTTCGATAAAATAGGTTTCGACTGAAACCACGTGGCCTATACGTGGCACACAGGGTTTCGACCGAATAAGTTTCACCGGAATCCCCAAAAAATAATTTTTTCCTTTTCCTGCTTTGAAATTGGTTTTTTTAATGTGCGAGGTTTCTACCGAAACTGTCTATGTGGCATCCTAGTTGGCAGCTAGCTCAACTTTTTTCAAATTTTTCTGAAACTTTCAACTTTAGCTAAGTATTTCTTTAGTCAGAATGATGTTTTAAAAAAAAAGGAAAAATACTCTTTTGTAGAGCTCAGAGTGGTGAATCCGAATATGTAATTTTTTTAATATTTTGATTATTTTAATATATTTAATTTTTAAAATAATGCAAGTAGGTCATTAAAGTTAAAAAAGAGGCTGATTAGAAATTAAAAAAAATAGTAAGATATATTAATTTTTTTTAAAAAATATATGGGGCACAAAAGGAGAGAGTCTTCTTCAAAAGGGTATAATTTGTTTTTTGAAAATGATTTAAAAAAAGACAATAGTTGACAGCTCATGAAAACTGTTGAATTCTGACAAGTTTGACTTTAAAACGTTAATACGAGAAAAATATACATCAATTTTTTTATTTTTTTTCCATGCACAAGATATTGAAGTTACCTATTTGGAGAAAAAAAATTAGGGACAAATGAAGATTTAAAAATTTATTTCTTGATGGCCCGTGAAGTCACTTTTTCTGAAATTTTTAGCATTCCAAAATCTGTTCTTAAATTGATAAAAAAGTAATGAAAACATTTTTTTTTAAAATCTGAAAAATTACAGGAATAAACTTCATCAAAAGTTCTACATTTCATTGGTTTACATCATTTTGAAATTCAAAACATAAAGACCACTTTTATGTGGTCGAAGTTCAGAATATTTTTTGCTGTTGGCCGAATTCCTTTATAAAGTGTGACACACGATTGTGTTTTTACCCTATGTCATTACACAAATTAATGCCATTGACAAAACAAAGTTGTCTGTTGATTGATAAATTTAATAAAATAATTTTAGATCATCAAGTTTCTTTAGCATGCATTCATCTATCGTATGCCTTTTCTTCCCACAATAATCACTTTTCATTTTCCTTGGATTAGGAAACATTATAACTAGAAGAAATAAATGCAAAATCAAAGAGTAGAAATGAAGCCCAACCAAAAATATAAAACTTATCTAGGTGCTAGATGTCCAGGTTATCAACCAAAACGCATAAAATTTACAAACTAAATAAAAGATACTTGGAGTTTAATTTGGAAAATTATATGGATGTCTAAGAAGAACTCATAAATACCTTCCCAATGCTTACTCGTTTGCAAAAAATGGAGATTTCGAGTGAAAAAGTAAGCTCAAAAGACAAAATTTATTTTTACTTCAAACAATACTAAAATTCAAAATTTATTTTTACTTCAAACAATACTAAAATTCACTAGTAGAAAAATCTAGTAAAATAACCAACACCATTAGAAAGTGCTCAAAACCATACTTTTTATGCTTATTTGATTGATTTTTTTTGACACCGTATGACCAAGATATGCTCATTTTTTATGAAATTTCTCCTTTATGGATTCTTATAGGAATTGTAGAAGGTTCTAGTCACCTATGTGACCATGATCTAAGTATCTAGGGGCTAGTGGGTGGTAGAAGGGCATTGGACACCCTTGCAATAAAGGGTTTAGGCCCTAAGGGCTAGCACCCAAACAAAAAATTATTTAAAAAAAAATTAACATTAAATAAAATATTTTATTGTACCTTTTGGGCACAAAAATTGAGATGGCATGAAAATTGAGATGACTCAAAAATTTAGACAAACTTAGGAAATGATGGCATATAAATTGAGGAAATTGTATGACCATACTAACTATTCTATTCATAGCATAACCAAACCCCCAAAAAAGGTTAAATTTGTTTTGTAACCAAATCTTATCATGTCTTCGATTGAATTATAGGTTTTTGGGCCTTCTAAGAGCAATTGTGAAGTCCATTTTACACTATGATGCGTAGAAAAAATCTCTTATCCCAAACTCTTTAAAAGGAGGAAAGATAATTATAGAGTTGGAGCTTTGATACCATGTAAGAGTTGTTTATTAAACCCACAATAGCCTAAGGATTTCTTACAACCAAAATAACCTTTCAAATAAGAGAGAATCAATGTTATGAAGCTTGATGATTCATTAGATGTAAATAAAATTGGTACAATAAATAGTGAAGAAATCCTTATTATAAAGAAAAGGATGAAACCATAGGATAGAATGAGATCATGACATGTGTCTTAATCCTATGATATGAGACACAAAGAAAATGAACTAAGTAAGCTTAAGTATAGTAGAATGAATAAGACCTAATAAGAAACTAGTTATGTAATATAACATGCTTACACTAACACCTCATAGATTGGGGATAAGGACCTCACAAAAAATAGAAGGAACTTGAATCTTAAGTCAAAATTATGATTTATTGATTATCTAACCTTTTGAATATTTGAAAAGATAATGTTGAGATGAAACCAAAAATAAGATAGAATGTAATAAGACCTAGATCACCTATGTACAAGATGAGAGGCAACCCATTTTTAATGCTTTAATGTACCTTCAAATATTATCGACTATAAGATAAGAGCAAGTGAGTACCATCTAAATAATCTAGATAGTAGGTATTATCTCCATAAAGTGTCAAGTCTAGAAATGACCCATTCAAAGCGAATCAAATTCACCATGGCTCCTCTTTGGTTCCCTCTATTTATCCCACAATAGTCAATTTTAAAATCTCAGTGTTTATCCTTCCAATCAAATATCTGTTTTGATTTGACCTAGTGTTTATTAATTCTTCTAACCACCATTTCACATTATTCTTCAAGTTTAGTCAAAATAAGCATCCTCTTCTTGAGATGGTCTTTGAATTTCATCCTAAATTTCCTTCACTAATTATAGAGTTGATAATTCAAGAGACACTAAAAGTATGTTTTCCACACCATAGACTAGTTCAATTGGAGACACTCCAATAGATTTTTTTGGAGGATCTTATCAACCCTTAATACATGAAACAATTTTTTATGCCAAATCCTCTTATTCTCACCCACTAATTTCTTAATAATGGTTGCCAAAATTTTATTACTTGATTTAATTTTTCTATTACCTCAAAGACAATAATCTAATAAATTTGATGACATAATATCATACTTGTAGACATGCAAAAATGCCTAACATGTATCACACATCCTTGATCCTGCATTTTGCATCATTTCCATCGTTTCCATCACTAACATTGCATTTTCGTCATTTTCATCACTAATTCATCATTTAACCTCATTTTTCATCATTTTTGCCTAATTTCCTTTATTAATTGAATAATTTAATTAATTTAATCATTTAAAAGCATCAAGTTTCCACAATCCATGATAATCAAGTGTCAATTTATGGATTGAAACTGTGTTAATTTTTTACATCAACTTTTTAGATCATACTCCATGATCCATCATTAGGATGATCCTCTCTCTCTCTCTCTCTCTCTTTATTGCTTGTAGATCATCTTGATGATGGATCATGGGTATGATCCAAAATGCTAATGTAAAAAATTAACACTGTTTCAATCCAAAAATTGACACTTGATTAATTGCATCATTTTCACTAATTTTCCCTTCATCACCCCTAATCAAATAATTTTTAATTATTTAATTAGGAAAATCTAATTTTCTTCTAATGTCTCGTAATTAAATAATTTTTAATTATTTAATTATCCAATTTTCCCTCCCACTTGCACATGGAAAATTCTTTTTATAAAAGGAATATTCTAATCCTCCTTAATTAAATAATTTGGAAATATTTAATTAATCTAATTTCCCTCTCAAAAGCATATTCCAAGGGAATATTCTTTTTTCAAAAATATCCTAACTTAACTCAAGTCTCTCATTCATCCTCAACCCTCCATTTTTCATGATCTAATCTCCACCATTGATTTCAAAATAGCTCAACTAATTTCCTAAAATTGAGGAGGTATTTTGAGTTTTGATTAATTATAGTTATTGATCATCCATGATTCAATCTCAACCATTGATCTCAAGATCAATTCTCCACCCTTGATCTAATTTTTGAAAATCTATAAAATAATCATCTTCCCTCCATTTTTACCACCTAAAATCATATTAGCCAATTCATATCATTTTGTCATTATCATCATTTTCTAGGTCAATTGGAGCTTTTGAAATCACGGGAGCTAATAATTAAGCAATCCAACATACCATCAACCAAATTTAAAATGAAATGCTAGGTTTGCACAATTTGATTTGTGGTTTGAATGTTTGATTTCATGCTAATTCCATTTTTCAAATTGTTTTACATTCAATTTCATTTATAAGAGGGATTTGATCAATCTTCTATATATGGCTAGTTGTTAACTCTAACCCTAATTGTTTTATTTCAGTTTTATTTCCATTTTCCACTAACCTCACTTCACATTTTGGCATGCCTGATGGGACCCACATCCCTGATCTAATATTTTTTGTTGAGCTTTGATGACCTACAAGTTATAGTGACGCATTTAAAATTTACAATGACACATTTTTTTGTGAAAAGACACATTTGTCACATATCAACATGTTTGCAGTATTTATAGCGGCACATATGTTCATGGATTGATGTGTTTGTAGAATTGACACATCTATTTCCTTGTGTAGGTCACAACAACATGTTTGGTTGGTTATTGATGTATTTGTCTTGACCCTCCACATCTACAAAAATCTACAGTGACACTTTTATTTGCAAATCGATGCATTTATGGTAAATTGTCATGTTTGGTAGTTATTCTTCACTTCTATTTTTGTAGATTTATTTTTTTGAGTTTTGAGCTTTTTGATTTATCTAACCCTAATGTGGGCCTGTTTTCTTTGTGTTTTTGAGCTAATATGTTTGTGCAACACTTGGAATTTCTTTGGAGAAGACATATTTTGAAACTACTAACATGTTTGATGTAGGGTTTCATTTGTAGCAGACCAATCTTTAAGACTACTAACAATTTGTGCAGGGTTCTTTTGATTTATCTTTTCTAATTTTAACATTAACCTCACATTTTGATTTGGTGCTTTAAAATAAACTTTTTTGATGTGTTTGGTAGGCTAGGGGTATGTATGGTCTCTCCTTGTGCTTCATGGGATCTTAGAGATAAAAAAATACCTCTAGTTTGCATTTTTGTTGTTCATCGAAGGAGTTGTCTATACATGCTCTCCCCTTGCACCTAGTGCAATCTTGGTTGACCAAAAATAACAACACTATTCATTCATTTTTATTTTCAGTAGGAGGCCTACCTAAGGATTTCATCACCCTAAGGTTTGACCTCAAGCACATTTTTGTGCAGGCTATATAAAGGGGGGATAATGAAATTTGTACCCTAAAGTGTGGCCAATTTTATTCAAAGTCAAGCCGCAAGACCCTCGATTCATCAAACTTGCTTTGGTGATGAGAGTGAGAGATACCCTCCCAATATTAGGCTGCTATTGATAGGCTCATTGTTTATCGATCCCCCACTATGATCCATTATTATTTAGAAGCCTTTAAAACCTTTCAGCCATTAGTCTAGAGTGGTGCAACATATAGTATCATCTATGAAGTTACTCACCATGTACCATCCCTTGTTGAGGTGACTGTTGTTCCTTGCTAGGACCTTATCCTTTCAAGGTGATGGGTTTCAAGGTGGTACATAACCTTGACATACCCTAGTCACCCATTCATTTGGATGGTATTACACGCAAGCGAGTGGGCCCACTATAGATTGACACACCTTTTACTACTAGCTAGGTTGTGCTTGTCTAGCATATTTTCAATTGTGCTATACCTGTGATACCAATAGCAAGCTTTATTGAAGGAAGCTTGAGAAATACCTTATTACCTTGCCGCTAGTCCTTCCTTTCATGTCTGATGTTTGTATCACTTGCCAAAAAACATAATCTACATGTTTACCAATCAAACTTGTCAAACTTCACTGATCATTGAAACTGTCACAAAAAATCATGTCTATCTGTTACAATCCATCGCTTCTACAAATATTTTCGCATTTGTTAGCACATTTTCATGTTTTTCCAAGCATATTAGTGCTTTTGTATTACATATTATCACTTTGCATATTTGTTCACATCTGTTTGTCCCTTATTCTGTTAGGCCTAATCGACACAGTGTCACGTCTATATATCTTGCCGCTTCTATTTAGCATATTGATGCTCATTTCCTGCATATCAATGCCTTTATTATTTTTTTTGCATATATCCTAACTTTATTTTGTCAAACTTTCTTTTCATAGTGACACTTTTGTTAGCTTTATCATTTTTTATTGCTACCTTTTGCTACATTTGTTTGTATATTGTCTTTTTTGTTAGCATATCATTGTGTTTGTCTTGGGGCAACATGTCATGTTTGTCTAAATTACCACATTTGACTGTGACTTTGTCCTTATCAGACCTGCAAATTCCCAAGCATAAAAATTTCACAAGTTGTCCTAAAATTGAAAATTCTTGTCACAATAGACCTTATAGTCCTACACAGTCCTTTTCATCCTCAAAACATCACGTTACCTTTCAACTTGATTTTTCTAGGAAAAATCATTATAGCCTTTTTAGAAAAACAACAACCTAATCAGGAATCTTTAAACAATAGCATGCTTAAACAACATAAGTGTTTTCAGATCATCCTTAACATCCTTTTGTCAAAACATCAAATCAATATTTGGACATCAACCTATCATCTTGCTAGCATCTTTTGATCACATCTATCCTTATATTATGAGCTTGTTAACTTAGTGGAACTATATCCCCTCTAGGTTTGAAAATCACCATCCTCCTCCTTTGCTTGTACTCATGAGTCTAGTCTAAGTAAAGGTATCAACAAACCTTTTATCAACATCTCAAGATCTAGCCATATAATCCAATCAACTTGAACATCATCCTTTTTTGTCCAAAAGGTTAAACATTAAATACAATAAGCTTTGTCATCCTTTTTGTCCAAAAGGTTAACCAGCCAAATCCAATCAACTTGAATATCATCCTTTTTGTCCAAAATACTTATCAATATATCCTTTGAATCCATTTCAAAATCAACTCACATCATCACACCCTTATCATCTCAAATCTTTCATCCTTTAAGGTCAATTATTATTTTATGACTACTACTAGATCACAACACAAGAAGAACATGACAACCAATCCTAGCAGCTCTAACATTACCAACACCAAAAATGTTGAAACCACAACTAAAATGCCATGGGGAATTCCATATAATGTTGCTCCTACTGGGTTTACTACCCCTCAACAACAACAAAACAAACCTCCCCAAGAACAAGATGGATATGTAGAAGAGATAAACGATGATGAATTCATTGAAGATAAAATTCTAAAAATGTCTCGAGATCCCACAATGCAAAAAGCTATTGACTCACTAATCACTTCCAATCCAAACACTTAATTTCTTAGACTTACACACCATGGTGCTAAGGTACCAACTAACTGTAATGTTGAAGCTCTCAAGGATCCAACTCTTATTTTTATGCATGAAGACACGATAGTCTGACAAGTCTTTAAACCCATAAGACAACCAAAAAATTCCATCTTTCCTTACACAAACAATAGCCCAAAAAAATGATCCATATAATGCAAGATAATTTGATAATCCATTGTATAGATAATCATCTCAAATGGAACAAGCAATTGTATCCCAACAAACCCAATTGAATCCTAATGTCTAGGGAGCACAAAATATTTCACAACACTCAACCAACCCTTTCACCACACCACTTTCAACTCATAATATTTCAACCATAGTGTGGAGACCAAATATATCAAGGAACTCGTATGAAACTTCTTTGTCACAAAACACTCCTCAACAAGGTTTAAATCCTAGCATGCAAAACATGTCTAACCTTCCTCCTATACCATCAAAATTAACACCAAATCCACCATTACATGCTAACGTCCCACCACAACCACAACATATGTCTTCACCTATCTATACCATCCCCAATCCAAAATAATCCACCTCAACAACAACCTACACCCCAATACATTAACACCATTCCTAATCCTCCTCCACAACAAACTAATCCACCTCTTCAACAAAAACTAACTTATCAACATTCATAAACCAATCCACCTCAAAAATAACTCATGCATGAAACAAACACACATCCAAACATTTCATTTAACAATCCTCAAGACATGACACAACAAAAACCTCTTTACCAAGAACAAAACCCATCATACAACACTCAATTTCAACAAGGGTTGAAATTTCAAAATTTGAATCTTAACACACTTAATTATCAATATGACACTTCATACACCCAAACTCCATGAAATCAACACACTATCTCACAAAGAACAAATTATCAACACAAAGAACAAATCCTCAACATCAAAACATAAATCCTCAACATCAAAAAATATCCCTAAACAACAAAATATCAATCCCCAACATCAAAATATGAACCGACACATCAACCCTCAATGTCCAAACATCAACCCTAAAAGCCAAAATGTTCACCCTCAACACCAATACAAAATCCCTCTAGGATCAAACACATACAATATCCCTCAAGGAGAAAACACTTATAACATTCCACAAGGGCCAAACATTTCTTCAAACACGTATAACATTTGACAAGGATCAAATGTTTCTCCTAACACATATAACATTCCTCAAGGTCTGATGCAAACTCAAAACCCATTATACAATCTATCATCCTTCCTTGGGCACCAAAGCTACAATCCACCTAATCCACCTCAAACCACTCAAGATGATGAGTTGGCATTGCAAATCCAAAATCTAAACCAAAATATAGCAGACATACAACTTGGAAAGACTAAGAAGAGCTATACCTTGGAAGACATTTGTCCCTACCCATATGATAGCAACGTTTCCATGATACCCTTCCCTAAGAACTTTGAAATTCATAAATTTTTCAAGTATAAAGGAAGAGGAGATTTTGTCAAACACATACAATAATTTTTTGTCGCTTGCATGGACGTAGCCTATAACGAAAAATAATTGATGAGACTTTTCCCAAGGATTCTTGGTGGGTAAGCTATATAATGGTTTTCTCATTTACCTCCTAGATCAAAAAATTCAATGAAATAATTTATTTTTTGTTAATCACTTCTCATACAACATAGAATGAGACATTATGGTGACCAATTTGTACAAAGTAAAACACAACCAAGGTGAGCCTTTTTATTATTTCTTGCAACGATGATAACACAAAGCAAGTAGATTCAAATGGAACGTCCCTACAAAATAACTTGTTGACATCCTCATTGAAAATCTAAACATTAACTTAAGTTTCCAATTGACCATGCTATGCCCTAGAATATTTAATGAAATAATTGAGAAAGGCATAACTATTGAAAAATCTCTTATTACAAAAGGATTCGTTAAGATATACAACAAAAAAGATCAACCCTCATGCTCAAATGATAAACTGCATCTATGAGAAAAGAATAAAAATGGTACTAATGATGGAGTAGTGGATGCTAAATTTATATAAAACATACAACCTCCATTGAACAATCCACCAAAAAATTCTCCAAGCAATCAATCAATCAACCAAAATCCAAATCCTCTAAGAGGACCGTAGAGATCTACCAATAATGACTTCCATCAAACAAGATTCAAGTTCACTCCCTTAGGAGAACCTATCGAGATGGTCTAAAACAAGTTGATCTAATGAAACCTTATCAAGTTACCAGAGAAAAAACAATATGATGAACCATAAATTAAGCCCTCTTGGTATAACAATAATGATTCTTGCAAATTTCATAGAACAAAGGGTCATAACATGTAGAGCTATGTTAATATTAAACATATTTTACAAGATCTCATCATCAAGGTGAGGTTAATATAGATCAACGGACAATAATTTTAGATCATGAAAAGGGAAATGATTTTGGTACAAACATGAACTATAACCAACACAATTATTCCTATAATGATGTTTTGGGATACATTGAAGGATTAGATGCTTACATCAATAATGTTGATCAGTCTCATAATGAGAAAGTGGATATTAGTCAATATTATTTTCAAAACTATCCTCCAAGGTCTAGCAATATATCTTATCAGAACTAAAACTATCCTCCAAGGTCTTGAAATATATTCTATCAAACTAATTCCCTCAAGCGTGTATTAGATCATAATATCCCTCCTTCATTTGACTATATGGTAGAACATGTTGAAGGATTTAACACTCAAGAAGCTACTATTCCATCTTTGACATCTTCACAAAATCAATCTATACCATCGTCTAATAATGATGTCTCCCAAGATCTTTCCCAAGGGTTATCAGTAGTAGATAATACTGATCTCAAAAATAATCTAAATGTTGATGTTACCCAAATCCAAGATCAAGAAAAACTAGTCCAAGCATTATCATGCCTTCCATCACCTTCCATGTCCACTTAAGATTCATCATCTGTATGTTGACAGTTGGAAACTATCCAAGCTCTTTCCGTTCATATCCCACAATCAACCCAAACTCCATGTCAAGAACACAATCTTAAGCATAACGAAGGTTGCTCCAAAATGAGTCAAGATGAGACCCTATTTCTCCAAAATACTACCATCAGCTAATGATTGTATTCCAATCCATTAATGAAGGAGTTTTGAAATAAGCCAAGACTAAGAGTACACCACTTCCCCAAAGTACTATTATGGCCTAATAAGCATTTTTTAGTCCATACAAGATTTCACAAAAGATGACCATATCCATATACCAAAGAATCCTACATCTACTTGTGAGGTACCTACTTCCACTAGACATGTAGATGGTCCTCATTCAAAACACGAATCTCCTACTACAAACATATTTTCAAATGATGAAGGTATACTAGAATTCATATGATCTCATGGTAATACTCCAAAAAAGGACCATGAAGAAGGATTCTATTTCAACTTTAAAACATCAACATCTTTCGAAGACCAATATAAATCTAAGGTTTCTCTAACTCAGGCCTAATGTATTGATCAAGAATCTACATCACATAATGAGAAAATGACTATCCTTGATGATTCTCAACATCAAGGTATCGATTATCTAGTAGTTAAAGGATCTAATCATAATGGTGATACTCACTTATATTGGGGGCAACTTAAATCTAATGCAAACATCAATATGGGAGTCATGAAGGGTCCTTATGAGGAAACCACTGCTAATACTTCTACCATCTGTGTCATGAATCACTGTCATCACATCTTCCCACCCACTGATTGGGGCAAACAAAAAATAATCTTACAAAGGAAAAGAGAAAATCATTGAAGCCGATGAATTAAAAAATCAAAATGGACACATAAAAATCAAATGGATTTTGAAACAAGAAAAATAAAATAATCCATATCAAAGTCTAGTATTCAATGAAACTATGGAGAAATATCAAAAGGAGAAATCCATCTATCAAAAGTGTCCATCAATGCAAAACAATTTTTCATCATATGATCAAGTTGGTCCTAAATTCACTAAAGGTTTTGTATCCATATTTCAGGCTCATCATCACAAGCTTGGAAAACAAAATATTCTTTATCCAAGCTATCAATCGATCCATCTTCATCTTATACACCTTATTGCAGTTCACCACCAATCTCAAGACAAAGAATATCCAAATCCTGCATTAACCGTGTCTTGGTAGCAACTCTTTATCATAGGGACTCTAAGGAACTTTATGATGATGCATACATTTAGATAAGGCTAATCTTGGTATTGACAAAGATCACAACAATATTTAGGATTTATATGGAAGTACATGTATCTTGGCACGACAACTCCTTTGTTCAGGGTATCCTTGGAACATCATGATAGAAACATCTACATCAACACCACCAATTAGTTCAACATGATAAAAAAATCAAATCAAAGAAAAATAGTAAAGAGAAAAAATCATCCTCTAGTGAAAACCACTTTAGTGGTGCTTTGGACAAGTACCATGATGAAAACTTGGAAAATAGGTGTCATGTGTAGAATCAAGGATCAACACACATCATTCCAGTGGGAAGCATCTTATATCATTCATAATAAAAGTATAACATTTCATCCATTCTTATCCCTAATAAATCCATTATCATGCTATCCCTCTCCATATCAAACACTATAATCCAATCCATCTATTTTCAAATATGTCTTGATCTTGATGAAAATTCAGAGCAAATACTTCAATTTTTCTTTCTACCAAAATATTGACATGGTCCTTTCCAATGACTATATCCCATTATGTGCCATACCATGATGTATATCCAACACTATCCAAGCAAGCTATCGCTATCTAGCCTATCCAAATACTCATAATGCATCCTAGCATGGTATACTACTATGAGATAGTCCTTAGAATCAAAATATCTCATTCTGACAATTTTTCCATGTATTGTGTAACCTCATTTATCCACTCATGATGTTCTATACATTGTTATACACTAGAGGTAGGTACAAACAACCTACTCTAGAATAAGTCATTTTGTGACTTAAACATGTTAAAAAAAATGAAGAAATCTATCCAAAACAATCCACATCACCTTATCTAATAGATCTTGCGTCCTGGCTTGGCTATCAATCCTGATCTATCTCATCTAGTCAATCAACTATCATATTAGGATGTATCATTCCCTATCCTCATGTTGCTCAAGCCTAGGAAACACTATCCTTGCATTGTTGGGAACCTTCAAAAATATCCTCATCATCAATCAATCAATCTGATCAATCAATTTTAGCCTATCTACTAAGCATAATCATGAAAAATCTAAAAATCCAAAAAATCCAAAAAAGCCAAAAACAAATGCAATTTTTTAAAAATTCCAAAAAATAGCCTCAAATGACCTTTAAAAAAGCACAAAAACATTCAAAAAATTCCAAAAACACCATCTCCATCACCACCCATCCATAATAAATTTTCCATCTATAATAAAGTTATCATCACCCTCACCTTTGAAAAAGTAATTAAAATAAATATAACAACTATCAAAATCTACAATATTCATACAAATTTTTTGAATACTTGATTATTATCAGATAAAACAACACCTAAGTATAAATTTCTATCATCATCATTATCATCACCATCAACATCCTAGCATATTCCTTAACAAATATGCCACTCTTGTAATGGGCATCATCAATAGATAGCATCTAAACAACAAACATCTTTGACAAGTGATATGATAGCTTTGTTCGTCTATTTTGGTCTTTTCTTTTGATTTATCTTATTGTCCTATCCCGATGACCACTCAAGGATGTCTATAAAAATATTTAGAGTGGAAGGAATGGGACATGGTCATTTATTTCGCATGCAGTGTTTGTTGGATATTCTTGTAATACGATAATGGTAAATACTTGCCTTGTGCGTGTGGAAGTCATCTCAGGTAAGATAAAGGGGGCCTTGCATGTTAGGTTCTTCATACCTCTCTATACATTGGTCCAACATGATCTAAACTTCTAATCCATATGATCATAACAATGTTTTTGTATGTCTAGTGTGAACATGAATACTCCTCTTGTTTACAGAGTTAAACACTATGCAATAGATACAAATCCACCTTGGTTCTTCATACCTTGGTACATCATGCCTATTTGATACATTAATAAAGATTTCTATGATGAAATTACTTAGTTTTCCCTCGAGAAAAATCATATTCATCAAAATTTCCATACATCATCAATCATCATCATTATCATTCACATCCGCATTCATAATAAATGGATTTTCAATAAATCAGATCAATATCATCTATTCTTCTATCATATAATATCTAACCATTCTTCTTACTAACATTTCTATCCCAGTATCATGACACACCAAAAATATCAATCTCATACATCTTGCATCCATCACATCATTAGTAACACGTGCATATTGCATCCACAAGTTCATTAGCTATACATCTATCAATCATATATCATCCATAAATCATGCATGTCATTAAAATATCAGAAAAATATAAAAATAATTATATCTACATATCATGATATCATGTCATCACATCCTGCATCAATGAGTCATTAGTATAGCTATCATCACATCATATCATGCATCATCATCATCATCAATGCATTCATAACATCATGCATAATATCATATATCATACACATAAATAAATACATCAAAATCGTCTCATCTCATATATACATCATCAAAAATACAAGTGTCATGATGCATCATTCCATCGACTTTGTGATACAAATCTATACATCAAAAAATAAAATATGTACACGAGGCTTGAAAGTTGATGAATTTATATACATCATGAATATGTTTACATCAAAATCAAGTCTATACAACAATATATACAATGGAGCTACCTTGTGCTCCCATGCTCCTCTCTATTGGGAGGAGGCCTATGAGGTGGTGAACCATAATTGGATGTTGGTGTTGCTCACTATGCCCAGGAGACTCATGTGGTTGGTCCACCTCTCCATGTACCTATTGAGAGGGGTGACCCACTGAGCTTCCCTCTAATCTGTTGAACCCTCCTATTGTAGTGCTCCTCATAGAGAACTTAGGTTGCCTCCACTCTTGCGGAACAACCACCTGATATAATGTCTTAGAGTATGTAGCCTCCTAAATGAGGGATCATGTATCTTTCAGATGCCTACCCATGGTGATCATAGAGCCCTGAACAATCTACAACTATATATGCTCTCTTTGAATCCCTCTCAACTATCAACTGAGCTATCTATGTCTCTAACTACTATCGATGGGTGATCTCAATATTATGCTTTCATGCTCTTTGATCCGTCTTGGATCTAGTCTAATCATGCTCTATGAGAGCCTAGTCCCTCTCTTCACTCACCTATATGAGCTAGGATATAGAACTATCTCTCTTTGACTTGTAACCATCTCACTCGCAGTGAGCCTGGTCTCTCTTAGATAAAACCAATGCCAATCTCCCATTAGGATCATGATCACCGTCTTCTCCCCTCACCTCCTCCTACTGAGGAGGGTCCTGTACTAGTGGCTGCTACTATGGTGTCTATTGAGGAGGTTGTTGTGCAACATGTGGTACCACCTATTGTACCTCAACCACATATCTCTATCTCATCCTTTGAGCCCTAGAAATCTCTCCCTCTCTACCTCCTCTAGCCTCCAATTGCACCTAGACCACTAGGATGATATGTAAACCAAAGTGTTAATCTATGTACCCACCAAGTATCATAATCCTATGTAGTACATGGGCCCTTTGGTCCTCCAACCCAACCCCATGTTTGGGAAGCTAACTATGTAAGATTAGCTAATGCAACATATGACACGATCATGCCAACCCACTTAGCGATCTCTCTAACTGTCCTCGCAAAAATGGCATGGTGGTCATCAGTTGGTACAACTTGCTTCTTGCCAAACTACCTCATCACCCTATCGGGTAGATATCTCTCGATGATATGTGTAGTTTTATCAATAAGCCATTAATTCTATCCATAGTAAGCTAAATGCACATGGTCATCTATCCATACCTCACACTGTAGCCATGGACTTCATACAAACTCATCCATATCATCAAACACTCCCTTCCAATACTAAAGCATTCTAGTCCTCCTTTGTATAAGCATATGAGAATACCTGCACACATAGGGATCCCATGCATCTCTCTTTGAATCCTCGATAGGTTGAGTCACTACTATCCTTTCCCACACCCAAACATGTAGTAGTGTGACACTTATTGGTGCATATCATGGTACAAATATGCGAAGATGGAAAGTTCCCACACATATGTAATCTCGTCAACCATCATGCCCTCAATTATATATCACCAACCAACAAAGAATACTCATGATCTGTGATCCATCATGATCGGTCCTATGATCAAACCAACAAGAGTTAGAGTCATCTCATCAACCTCTCCATACTAAGGCTTGAGGTCTAGCTGCTCATCAACAATATCAAGCTCCTCATCCCTAAGTAGTCTCTATAAAGAGGTTATGCCTCAATCTATGTTGTAGATCACACATGCACCCTCGATCAGTACTCTGAGGATGCGCCAGACATCCTCTAGTGTAATAGTGCACTCCCATATAGGTAGGTGGAAGGTCGCTATGTTTGATCTCCATCGCTCGATGAGCACAATCATCATTGCCTTGTGAGATCGAATCTCAGGCACATATGTAATGTAGTATAATTCAATTGTATGGAGGAACTCAACCTCGATCTCTCCTAATCATGCCATTCGATCCAAAATCCTTGATCTCCACTCCTTGGAGTATATAGGGTGAAGCACCACTTATAAGCATAGAGCCCGTGACATCAATTTTCTAAAAAAATGATAAAAATCCAAAGTCTTTTGACCAAAATAACAAACGTGTCACTTTGTGCAAACAAAATAATGCATAATAGTTAGATGCTGTCCATTTTATAAATGCACCAATATCTTGAAAGAAATTGCAAGCATGTTTACAAATGTGTCACTTTATTTGTGTTGGTTTATGACAAATGTGGTTTGTTATCCCAAAAGCAACATGATGAAGAAAAAGCGTTGATACATGATTGCAAATGTGCCATATGAAGTTTCAAAAGTGTCAATTCGTAGATTGACATGTTTTTTTTCCTTCCTTTGGCTAAGAATTCAAGTGTCTAAAACTACTTATAAGCTAAAATTAACTTGGTACGTATCGGGAGGCTCACTCTCACAAGCTTCTGGAATTGTTGGAGTCTATCTACACGATGTGGTGCATGAGGTACAAGCACCTTAGTGAGAAGGTGTCTGAGAAAAATGAGTGCTAGGAACTCTAGAAATCTATAAAGCTGAGTGTGCAAAAGAGGATATTTTGACCCTAAATGCATATATATGACCCCAAAACCTAGGGTTTCACCCTTAATTACCTTGTTATCTCATTTTTTAGCCTCTCCATGAATCTTGCTCAGAACTAGGGCCCAAATTTTCATCCTCTTCTCACCAAAACTAGTCTTGAATCTAGTTGACCTCCCAAGGGGGCGACCTAGTGTCATATCGACCTTGCGTCGTCTACTAGGGCACAATGGGGTATTACAATTTTTTTAATTTTTTTATCTGAGCAATGTTTATCTTTGAAACAACATAACAAGTACATGGTGTCAAAGAGGGGCAAGCTATAGACATGAAAAAATTCCTAACATGTATCACACGTCCTTGATCTTGCATTTTGTATCATTTTCATTGTTTCCATAACTAACATTACATTTTTGTCATTTTCATCACTAATTCATCATTTAACCTCATTTTCATCATTTTCACTTGATTTCCTCTATTAATTAAATAATTTTCTTCTAATGTGTCGCAATTAAATAAATTTTAATTATTTAATTATCTAATTTTCCCTCCCACTTGCACATGGAATATTGATTTTAAAAAAGGAGTATTCTAATTCGAGCCATAATTAAATAATTTTGAATTATTTAGTCTAATTTACCTCTCAAAAGCATATTCCAAGGGAATATTATTTTTCAGAAATATCCTAACTTAAGTCTCTCATTCATCCCCAACCTTCCACTTTTTATGATCTAATCTCCACCATTGATTTCAAAATATCTCAACCAATTTCCTAAAATTGAGGAGATATTTTGAGTACTACTTAATTCTAGCCATTGATAACCAATGATTTAATCTCAATCATCGATCTCAAGTTCAATTCTCCACCCTTGATCTAATTTTTGAAAATCTATCAAATAATCATCTTCCCTCCATTTTACCACCTAGAATCATACTAGCCAATTCATGTCATTTTTCCATTTGAGAACTTTGAGCAATTCATCATATCATCATTTTCTAGGTCAATTGGAGCTTTTGCAATCATGGGATCTACTAATTGAGCAATCCAACATACTATCAACCTAATTTAAAATGAAATGCTAGGTTTTCACAATTTGATTTGTGGTTTGAATGTTTGATTTCATACTAATTCTGATTTTCAAATTGTTTTGCATTCAATTTCATTTGTAAGGGGGATTTGATCAATCTTTTGTATGTGGATAGTTGTTAATTCTAACCCTAATTGTGTTATTTCAGTTTTATTTCTATTTTCCACTAACCCCACTTCACAATATTACTAATAAAAAAATAGGTTTATTTGAGATGGAGAAAAAATGATGTATTACTAGCAACAATCTTTTTATGGATGATAAATTTAAATAAAACGTTTTCCTTGATGAAATTGTTTACCACTTCAAAATTAGCATGCTTGAAAAGTATGGATTTAACCCATTCGACAAAGTAATCAATGGTTATTAACATATGTATGACCAAAAATAGAATGATGGTTTATAGTTCTAAAGTAATATAGGCATCATTTCTAAAAATGATCTTCAATAGTTACTAGTATTAAAGGTAAGATGGAAAGCTTTGGTCTCTCAATAAACTGAAAAGCTAAGTTGCACTTAGCTACTCACTCATGTGTCTCTTTTAAACATACCCGTATGACCTGGAAATTCAATTATGAAATTTAATGTTAAACAATAAAAAAATCATTCACAATTAAAAGATTATATCAATGAAGCAAATAAAGTAAATTGAATTAAATGAAATTTAAACCTGCACACATAAAAACACATAGTCTAACTAGCATAACTCCATTGTTCTCCTCTATTCACCTTGGAGAATGATGTTATAGTACTTGATCTCATAATTTTAGTAGCACAATAGCATAAAAGTACTATGATGATTCGAGTATAGTTTCTCTACAGGATTTGAGATGAGGAATGAATGATATGATGGTTTAATTTATAGATAATTGGTGACATTAATTGACAGTCCAAATTAGAGGAGAGATTGAGAAGATCAATGGTTCAAGATTAATGAGAGGAATTGATGGATAATTTGATTTCAGGTAACTAATCATATGGATCGATTAAGAGGGCTGATTGGAGTGATAACTGAGATTGGCAGCTAGTGGATTGAATTTATTACTCAGTGTACTTGAAGTGAGTGGGAGTGAAGTGGATTTGATTGATGAGTGGACTAAGTGTCACTCTAAATCAAATGGTGAGGTAGAATATGCATGAGTATTTAATAATTAAATGAATTAATTATTATTTACACATGTGCAAGGTGGAAATAAATAAATAAAATAAATGATTTTATTTATTTTTGGAAAAAAGATAATGTTGAGCAATAAATGGATAAATCAAATAATTAAACAATTATTTAATTTAGGAAGTGAGAAATGAATAATTAATTAAATAATAATGATCTATTTAATTAATTTGAGAGGAATGGTGATAGTTAGTGAGTTAATTAAATAAATAAAAACCATGGAAGAATAAATAATGTTAATTAATTAAATAATATGAAATTATTTAATTAAAAGTGAAAGGAGAATTTAATAATAATTAAATAATTAAAAAATATTTAACTACACGAGATTATATTAAATTAATTAAATGATAACATTATTTAATTAACATTTGAAGAATAATTAGCACGATATGGTATTGAGAAACGTTAGTCAATTTTTAAGTGTCTACATTTTTTCCCTCTTTGAGACTACATTTTTATAGCATTGTTTCAAAGAAAGTGAATAAATTTTTGTGACATACCCCAGTCTGCCCCGACGAATGAAAATGGAGGTGGGATGCCCCTCGTGAGTTTGGCATAAAAATATTAAAAATAATTTTTTAGATAGACTCACAAAAATGGATGAATTTAATAGAGACTATTGGGAAATGATTAAAATTAGTAAAATAAAATGAATTTATTTGATGGGAAGTAGTGAAGGTGAAAGGAATAGGTTAGGGGGATCGAGGGAAATTAATATAGGAAAACTAGGGTTAGGTGGGGGTATAAAAAGTGGGTGGGGTGGGATTTCCTCCTCATTTGCACTCCTTAATTTGTGGAAATTAGAGAGCTTTAGGTTTCATGAGTGAGTTTGTGGAGATAATGGCAAGGATTCCAGAGGGTGATCATCATGTGGAGTGGGTGCATAATTTCAAATGGAGGGATGGTATGCTAGTCGAGGTCTAGGGTTTCTAACTGGCTTTTTCAATTATGTGATTTTATGTATTTACTAGCTAGGGCATATCGAGGATTTTTCTAGGGTTTGGCCAAATGCACCAAATCCTAGGGGGCACAATTAGGGTTTTTGGGGCATAAATGACACGGGAAGGGTGCATTTTGGGATGGGTGGTGTAATTACCCTGGATGGGTGCATTATCCATGTAACTTTACATGCATATGGGTGCATGAACAAGATGGGCACAAATGAATGTTATAGGCATAAATATTAATGGTATGGGTGCATATGTGAATGCCAATGGAACATATGAAAAATGATTATTGTGAATATGCTAAAGGTATAGGAACTTATGTGTAGTGGGCGACACAATTTACATATGATTTTGGTGCATATGTATTATTTTTTAATGCAAATACATATGGGTTTGGTGCAATAGTAATCACAATAGTAAATGAGACTTGTGCATATGTTAATGTGAATGGTGCGTACATTATGGGAGGCACAAATGGTTAAGGTTATGGTATATTTGTTATGCATCACACAATTGGTAACGAGAAGGTATTTAATGGTTATGGGGTATGTGTATATGTGTATGACATGTGTGAAGTGTTATTGGGTAAGGTGCATATGTGTGTAATGACGGTGTAGTGATTTTATTAAAGAGGGCATAATTGTCATATGGAAGAAAATGAATGAGCGAGAGGGTAGTTTAGAATGACTTAGATGGGAAGGGTTAATTTATTGTAAAAAGTGAGACAAATATAAATTTGACTTGGTGCACGTCATAAATGGCGTGTAGAGTGAAGGTTTATGAAAATGATAGAAAATTAAAATAACCAAGTTTTCTTGTTGGGCATAGGGTGGTCGGGAGGTATTAATGTCTTGTGAGAGGCATCTAGATGCATTGAGGTTTAGGTAGCATATTGGTGAGGATGAGCAAGCTTTTTTAGGGGCCATGGGATTACACTACATTACCTACATACCAGAGATTCAATCACACATGGAAATGATGACTACCTTAATAGAGAGGTGGTACAACGAGCAAAGCACATTTTTATTATAGACCGTGAAGGTGATGATTAACCTCGAGGATGTGTGGAGGATTGTGTGGATCTTGATCCATGGGGAGCAAGTAGTTTATGACACAGATAGTAGGGAATTGGTACTCAGTCAAGTGTTCATGATAGATGAACTTGGGATAGATGATTATGAGTTCAGTTTGAGCTACATGTAGATGTATTTTGATAGGCTACTTTTGTTTTTGGAAATAGTGATTAGTAGCATGTTATTCCTCAACAAGATTAGTCATGGATTTCTTATTAGATATAGGATAGTGATTGAGCATATGATTGCTGATGGCATTGTGTATACATGAGGCTTGTGTGTATTAGCTACTTTGTATCATCAGCTTCACCAGGTTGTATATAGACATGGGAAAAGCATATAATGTGGAGTGAAACTCCATTAGATATGGCCATGGGAGCACATAGTGATCATGAGACTAGTAGCAGAGTGAGAACGAGTTCCTGAATTGCCATATATTTATAGTTATGAATAGGCGGTGACATATCATAGATTAGGATATGTTCCTTATTGGCGATAGGTGATAGATGATATGGTGAGTTTCACATGGAGACCATGGAGATGATGCGAGGTATGGCCGGATGATGGAGAGCATCTATCATATTTTTGGCAGAGGCATTATTTGATTGGGAGGAAAACTCAGATCATTGAGTTGTGTTTTACAAATAGGGTATGTAGATAGTTTGGGGAGTGATAGGATGTACCAGCTGGTGTGACTATATTTGCATGTACCTCTAGAGAGGTGGTGCATTGGGGACCTATGATTAGTGTAGAGATAGTGATTGGAGATTTTGAGGGGTTGGTACTAGTGTGATGGGTTTTGCAATCAAATATTATTGATGCAGGGATGACCTAAGCATATGATAAATGGTGGGTGGGAATGTGTTAGACCCATTTTTAAACTTGCTATTTTTTAAAAAATTGCCTCAAAATGCTAAAACATTCAAATTATCCTCACACTTAAGTCATTCACCAGTCTAAGAAAAATCACTTATCATATAACTTTAAAAAAAAATTTAATGTATTTCACCAATATCAAATTGGTTTCACCCAGTTGAATAAAGCAACATATTGTAATGATATAAAATGTTCCGCAAGATAAACAAATGATTAGTTGTATCTGCAAGTTAATAACATATCAAACAATAGAATGCAAATGAATAATTACAAGAAATGGAAGAACTTGGAAAGATCTCACCTATTTCTACTCCATGGCTGACTTCCATTGCACCTCCTCAAGCTTTGGAATGATGGATGCCCTCAGATTTGTGTGTGAGCAACTCTATATGCCTAGCCTCAACAAAGCTTTTGAAGGATTTTAAAAGTAAACTAAATGTGCAACTAGCAATTCAATCCTAGCATGCAAATAGTAAATAAAAATCGAAGATGTGAGTAATGCCTATATTAAAAGTAGCTTAAGCAAATGATCATGGATCCGAAAATGAGATCAAGATTGTCATTTTATAGAAAATGCAATCTTGAACAGACGAACAAGATGAGAGACTTGAGGAATGCCCTAGAATCAAAGGTCAAGATTCAATAAGGCAACTCTCAATTAGGGTTAGGGAAAAATACCCATATGTGTGAATAAGATTTAATTAAATAAATTAAATCAAGGCTGAATGTGACAGTTGAGATGAAATTAGTAAAAATCAGAAGACAAGAGGATGGGATTTTAGAAAATCAGTTTTTTTAGAAATTACTTGATTTGTAGAAGAATAATTCTATTTTGAATTAAATTAATTCAAAATAGGGATTTTGTGAGGTAAGAAGTAATTGATTTTTGAAATTAATCACTAAATGAAGAATCAGTTAAGTATGTGAGATATTTTTAAATGATTTGTTTTATTTAAAAATATAAAAGTGTCACATGCCTTAATTAAATAATTAAAAATAATTATTTAATTTAGAAGAAGTATTTAATTAATTAAATAAATTAATGAATTTATTTAATTAAGAGAGGATTTATGAATTAGTGACATATTAAATAGATATATTAAAATATATTAATTTAATAATCAGGAGGACATTAATGATAAGGATTAATTAAATAAATAAGATTTTATTTAATTGCAAGAAGAATTTGATAATTAGTGACATATTAGATAAATAAATAGAATTTATTTATTTAATAATCATGCAGAATGAGAGATTATGAATTAATTAAATAATTATGAATTATTTAATTAATAGTTGAGTGTGGGTTAGGAACATAATTAAAATGTTATAATCATGTCGTGATGAAAGGTGGTAAAATAGTGCTTGCAGGTCTTGGTCATTTTTATGTGTCTACACATATTTGGTTCAAGCTTGAAATTTGGTATAATAGCAATCAATTACAAAGTTTATGAAAATAATTAATTTTAAAAACTGGTGAAATCTAATACAAATTCCTTTAACAAAGATGTTCCTAGGGGTATTTCAGCTAATGTGACCAGTTTCAGAGCCTTGACTCTTCATAGGTTGAGATGTTTTAATGCTTTAATTTTTTGTGTGCCTGATTACAAAAACAATTAAATAGGATTTTTCAAAGAAGTTGAAAATATTTCACTCAATGGGTTTCTTCATAATGGTATTTTAAACAATCTGGTAAATTTTCAAGGAAAAATGTGTAGCCAATCAAAAATAAAAATTTATTTGTTTTGTGAGGTTGTGGTTTAACTAGTTTTTAGTTGCAATGGCAAAAAATCATCTAAAATATTTTGTGTCAAAAATGGTTGAAGCATGATTAAGGTTTAATGGATAGAGGAGAGGTACAAAATTCAACGACTTAATTGGGTTTTTCAAGTTGAGGATTAATTAATTACTTAAATTAAATAAATAATTAAAAGTCTAAGTGGGAAATTGTTGGTGTAGGTTTTTATTTTCCTACCGGGTTAATTTATTTTCCCTTAGTCCTAGGTTTTTCCTACAATTAATTAAGCTTGCTTACGATAATAAAGTAAGTTTATTATTTAATAACTAGGAGATAAGTGATGAGGTGTCCCCTTCCTTAAAGGGTGGAACCACTTTCCACTTTTGGGGGCATCCTCCACTTTTGGTGGTCCATCTCCACCTTTTGTGGTTGATTCCTATTGGTTGGATTTACCACCTACCTCCTCTCCTAAGTTCTATATAAACTCACTACTTAGCTTGTATTTGCATACTCTTGCATCATTCATGCATATTTGCATTGTATTTTTTCAGCTTGGAAGCTCTTAATGCATTCTGTCAGATTGACATTGCATAATCTCTCAGAGTTTTGGTGTACATTTTTTATGCTTTCCAATTTAAGTAGCTTTAATTTTCTCTTAAAAAGTTCCTTGGGTTATTCAATCTATTTCAAATTTCTAACATGGTATCAGAGATTTTGTTTTGAGAGATCTAAGTTTTTAGATTCCTGATTGAGAGATTGAGTTTCTTGTAAAAATCTTGTATGTTCCCGTATGCTCTTCTCTTGCGTTCTTAAATGATATGGAGAATCAGAAAGGATTTGCAAAGATTTAACTACCTCTTTATTTTGCATATGTGTTTTGTGAGGTCTGGGTGATTGCAACATTTTTTGTTGTTCCAACACGTCTAGAAGGCTGAAGAAAGTTAGAATTGGATTTTGTTTCATCCAAATTGGAGATCATTTGATATAATTGCAAATGGGGGTTTGATGCAAGCCGTTTTTTATTGGAGCCATTTTCATTTTTGCTTCAAAAATCTAGCTTCCACTCATTTGTAAGAAAAACAATTTCTGGGTTTTGTAGTGAGGGACAAAATCTCAATTGGGTATCTTTTAGATTTTGCATATTTTACATAGACCAAAAGAAAATTGCTGTACAAAAAGAACCACGTGTCATTTTCTCCTGGCTGAAGGTTTAAAAAAAATCATTTTTCATCTTCTGCTTGCTGGATCAAAAATGATTTATGGGTTTTGTTCTTAGCATCAAAATATTACTCGGTTTTTGTTGTTGTCTACAAACAGTGAGTAGATTTTTTTGAAATCAAATCAGAAGTAAATTTTTTTTGCTAGAAAACCTGTTTCTTGAAGGCTAAATTCAACCAATTTTTCAAACATTCATAAATTTTGCTTCAGACATTGGATTTCAACAAATAAGACATCATTGGAAAGTTGAAGATGAGCACTTTCCATCCATAGAGGCATTGCGAAGATTTTTTTCCATTTTGTACCAGATATTTCAAGTTGAAGTTGTCTTGTGTTAATTTCTTCAACAGGCCATAACTTTTGCTTTGGTGCTCTGATTTTCATAAACAAATAGGTGCTGGAAAGGTATTGAAGTGCACTACACAACAATAAGGCTAATTTTTCTAGATTTTTTCTCAGGTTCATTTTGTATCAGAATTTCTAATTTTGGTTATTTTGAATCTTTTGAGCATTGTATCTTGGAAAAGGCTTTGTAAACACACTAAATTATAAAGTGCCAACCTTATAATATTTTGGGGGTGATCTTTGATACTAGTTAAAAGAGTGGGAGTGTATTGATGTTCTTTTTTTGGTGCTCTTTTGTAATCATTTGAGGATTGTATCATGGGTTTTTCTATAGGTTTTTCTACTTATCCTTCTGTGTTAGTTTTGGATAAGGCTAATTACGAGTCTTGGAAAAAAGGCATTCTAACCCATCTCAGATGGCTAAATTTTTTGCCTTACCTTTATGGACTCATGTTTGAACTAGACACACCTAATAAGAAGAATGTTTGGGGTAGTAGAATTGATCAGGTAATAGGAATAATTGATTGTCATGTTGATTATAACACTCTATTGTCTATAGTGGGCATTAAATGCCCTCGCATAATTTGGACCAAGATTTGGGAGATGTTTGGAGATGCTCATGTTTCTTTATTCTCAAATGATCTTGTTGTAGATTTCCTCATTCCACTTGATGATGTAGATAATATACCCTGTGATGATGATACTTTACAGGAGGTTAAGTATTATGCATGTCTTGAACATTTAGATGACATAGAAAATTCTCTTTCTTCTCATCCTCATGTTGAGATTAGATTGACATCACCTGTTGCAAATTCAGATTCTTTAGATGCTTCGTCAAGAGCCTCCACCGACACATTGTAGCGAGATCATTTATGTCCTTTGGATTCAGTTCATTGAGACCAATTTCTACTAGTCATCTCTTATTTTTTTGTAGAGTCCCTCATCTTGGATCTAGATGAAACTATTGAGGACATACATATTCTCTTTGAGGACCACTCTTTTTTCCTTAGATCTACTATTTCTACTTTAGAGTTTAGAGTTGCTTCTTCGAAAGCTTCCAATAATTTCTTGTAGTAGGGCATCCATAGTCTTCTTGATTCAACTTGGGATGATCTCTTGACATGTATTTTAGACTTGTTTATGGAGACACATATTTCAGATTTTGGAGACACTATTGAGTGTATTCATCTTCTCTTTGATGAAGATGATTCTTCTTCAATTTTTGTGAGGGAACACTTTGAACTTCGTGTTCATTCTCTACATGATCATTCATCATAGTTTGACATGAGTGTGGATAATTTGGATCATCATTTGGAGAAGATATATTTAGAGGAGATACTTGAGTCTTTGACTTGTGTTCCACATCAGTCTCTAGGAGATCTTGATTTTTCATCTTCAGTAGTGTGGCCTAGAATGCCTAATTTGATTGTGGTATCTTTCAACATCAACATGGGGATACTTGAGCCGACTTTAGAGACTCCATCCATATTGCACTTTCTTCCTACATATTCTTTTCAAGACTTGGGAGATAGCTTGCATACACCTTTGGTTGTGTTTCTTCCTAAGGGGGGAATGTTGTTCAACAATCATAGACCATCTTCTCCATCTAGTTTCGAGCATCTACCATTGGATCTCTTTGGGGGGATTCTTTGTTCTTCCACTTCATTTCTCTTTCTATTATGGGGGGCGTACTTCCTTTTTTGTGAGATGTGGCTTCTTATTTTTTGGGGTGGAATTTTTTATGTGAGTACCTAACATGGCCTCATTTCTTGGGATCCATCATCTTTTACATCCTCCTAATCTATGCTTAAGGGGGTGTTGGTGTAGATTTTTATTTTCCTAGTGGGTTAATTTATTTTCCCTTGGTCCTAGGTTTTTCCTACACTTAATTAAGCTTGCTTAGGATAATAAAGTAAGTTTATTATTTAATAACTAGGAGATAAGTGATGAGGTGTCCCCTTCCTTAAAGGGTGGAACCACTTTCCATTTTTAGTGGCATCCTCCACTTTTGGTGGTCCATCTCCACTTTTTGTGGTTGATTCCTATTGGTTAGATTTTCCACCTACCTCCTCTCCTAAGTTCTATATAAACTCACTACCTAGATTGTATTTGCATACTCTTGCATCATTCATGCATATTTTCATTGTATTTTTTCAGCTTGGAAGCTCTTAATGCATTCTGTCATATTGACATTGTATAATCTCTCAGAGTTCTAGTGTGCATTTTTTATTCTTTTCTAGTTTATGTAGCTTTGATTTTCTCTTAAGAAGTTTATTGGGTTATTCAATCTATTTTAGATTTCTAACAAAAAATAGTTGGAGTTAAAAATAAAGTTTAAAATCACAACTTAAAATTTTAAGTTAGAAAAGTAGGTTGTGAGTTTACAAAATTCAATAAAATTTGTAACTCACAACCCAAAATCCTAACTTAGAAAAGTAGGTCGTGAGTTTGCAAAATTCACTAAAATTGACAACTCATATCCCAAAATTATAAGTTCATAAAAGAAGTTGTGAATTTGAAAAACTAATTTTAATTAGTTATTCCCACTTTGAGACAACATTATTAAACAAGAGACGCATTGTGTCATGTTCTTTCCAAATAGTAATAACTAGATAGAGTAGTTGCATGATTTTATTTCAAATAATCATGTCTATTCTAATGTATGTTGTCCTATTTTTAGGAATATATTGATATTAAAGGTATGAATACACCATAGGTAAATTAAATCCGTTTCTTACAATTTTGGTTTACACCAAACATTACAAACAAAGTATTGTTTCATATTGTTTAAAATAATTATTGAGTCCTTCTAGAAATTATATGACAAGATTTTTCTATATTTTGTTTAAGATAATATTGTATATATCCTATTTTTTTAATAAAAGGGGTAAAATCTTTATTGAGCCAGAATAACAAACAAATCAAAGAGTACAAAGGAGCCGCCTGGGGTCAAGAAAACAAACAAAAAGTCAGGAAACTCCTAAAAATAATCTCATATCTTTCATCATAGAATCCTTTAGAACACGAGGCAAGTCCTCAAGGAGGCCTTCCCAATCCTCCACCATCCAAGTATCCATCCTCTCAAAAGCCCATTTGGCCAAGAAATCCACCACTTTGTTCCATTCCTGAGGGATATGACAAAAAGTGATAGTATCCAAGATCCCACTCAAAGTAATAATTTGCTTGGCCACAACCCCTAGCTACCAATTCACCGCATCAAATTGTTGTTTATTCAAGATGTCAATCACAACCTGAGAATCTGACACAAACAATGTTCCTCCAACCAAGGGCGTAAGCCCACTCAAGAGCCAAAAGAATCACTAAGGCCTCCATATAGTTATTGGTCTACTTACCTTTATACAAAGAAAAGAAGAAACTCACCACCCTTGAGCTATCCCTGCCAATACCACCCACCCCAGCATGAATAGGACTACCCCTAGATGACCCGTCCGTATTAATTTTTAGTACCCCCAAAGTTGGGGGGCTCCAATAACTACTGCACTGGATCCTTTTTTTGACACACCTTCTTTGCCCAGGCCGAGGGAAACCCCTGCCACCAACTGGAATCTCCAAATTTCTAACCATGCTTAGGTCCCCAAGATCCATTGGGACTGAAAGGTCACACTTGGCCACCAGAGTCTCCTGAATAACCCCCAAAATTCTCCTCCAAAGTTGACCAACCAAAAGCTTTTTATCCAAAAAAATCCTACGGTTGTGTTCCAACCAGATATGCCAAATAATTAGACTAGGACCAATTTTCCAAGCAGTTTCAAGAAAAGAAGTCTTCACTAGAGGCCTTCCTTGGCTCTTCCAAAATTCCTCCAAAGAACAAGCATGATAGCACGGTAGGTTCCAAGCCCTCCACCAGAAATGCCAAATCATTATAGCAAAAGGACACTAAAAAAAGAGGTATGAGGAACACTCTTCATGATAATTGCACATAAAACACATAGAAGGGCCCACAAATCCACACTTTCTTAGATTCTCCCAAGTAAGAAATTTCTTCTGCACCACAATCCAAGCAAATAAATTACACTTAGGCCAAGAAAATCTATTCCAGACCTATTTCCACCACGAAACTCCCAATCCCCAAACACCTGCCTATCCAGTACTTGGTATCTAGAGGCAACCAAGAATTTACCTTTCAGATCATCTCCCCAAGCTAGAACATCTCTCCCCCAAAGAGAGTTGCAAACTCGCCCAACCAAAATATTGGCCAACTCATGATGATCCTCCTCAGATCCCCTAGGGGGCCACTTGTGCAAGTCCTTCCACCTGTAGACATTCACTTGACCAGTAACCAAAGGCACTTTGAAGTCCGCCACTCAACTCCAACCCGCCTCAAGGAAATGGTTACATAATTCTTGAAAAATGAGGATGCGATGACATAATAGGAGGATGTCCATCCCAAGAATCAAACCAAAATAGAGCATCCAAGCCATTTTTTCATATCCAAAACAACCCCTATTTAATTAGATTAGCCCCTCTTCTAAGAGTACCTCAAATCATGGAGCTCTTCCCCTCAAGACTGAAATGGGGAACATCAAAACTCTTCACATCCCCAAGATATTTTAAAGTAATAATTCTAGCCCATAACTGGTGTTGCTAAGAACACCATCTCCAGTATAGCTTAGCAGCAAAAGCTTGCCCATTCAAATCAGCTCTACACAAATCAAGCCCACTTTCTTACTTCAATCTACAAGCCATATCCCACCTAACTAAGCCCCACTTCCTATAGAAGAGGTTACCAGACCAAATAAACTACCGAGACAGACTCTCAAAGTCTTTGATAAAGCAAGAGAGTGCCGATAAAAAAAACACTTGTACAAAGGACGAGCTTGAACAACCGCTTTCAAAAGGGTTACACGATCGACATATGAGAGCCACCTATAAGTCCAGTGACTAACCTTTTTACAAAACTTGTCAATAATATCTTGGTAGTGAAGCCTCATAAGCGAACGAATAGCTAGAGGAATACCAAGATACACAAAAGGAAGAGAGCCAATTTGAAATATGAGGATTCCTTCAATTCTCTTTTGAATGAGCTTAGGAGTATTGAAGAAGTATATGAAAGATTTCCCCTCATTAATACATTGTCCCAAAGCAGCCAAATAATAATCCAGTGCTTTTTGCATAGCAATGGTTTCATCAATTCTAGCCATACCCATCCAAGCAATATCATCCACAACTTGAATATGGGATTGGTGGGGAATCCCAACACCCCAATTCTAGTCTTGAATGAGACCCAACTCTACACGAGATCTAATAAATCTGCCTAACCCTTCAACCATTAAAATGAGGAGGTAAGGAGATAAAGGGTCATCTTATCTGAGGCCACGAGATGCCCCAAAAAGCTCAGTGGGCTCTCCATTGAATAACACCAAAAAAGAAGCAGAAGTAACACAACTCTTGACCCACTCAATCCAGTCACTGGAAAAATGAAAATCCCCTGGGATCTTGAAGAGGAAGGCCCACTTAACCCGATCATAAGATTTGGCCATGTCCAACTTAATGAACATGGCCTTCTCTCTCGAAGTAGCCATAGAGTGAATGGTTTTAGTAGAAAGCTGACTCATACAATATCAATTGTTTCATCCAACAATCTTCTTGGAGCTGACTTGATTGAAGTTTTGTGTTATTTTAGAGAATATATAGAGAAGATCAAATTGATTTGTGAATGTGATGATTTTGAGTGAAGAGCAAAAGAACATAATGAAAGGATGAAGTGTCCTAAATCAGTGTGAAGGGTAAATTGTATAAAATGGTGATTGCATCATCAACATATGTTAGATGCCTCTTCAAAGTAGTTCATAATCATACTCTTACTCTAAATTTCATGTATCCCGGTGTAAGATAGCGAGTCTTATCAGGTCCATTGTATCTTTCTCTAAGGCTTTAGTCTGTAAGTCTATAGGAAGTGAGCCTCAAACATTGTAATCCTTATTAGCAATGAGCTACATATATTGTGAGTTAATCCTCACTATGGTTTTCCCTCTTTGGGTTTTCCATGTATAATCTTGGTGTCTCTATGTAATGCATGTATTCTCTTTTATTCTATTAAGTTAATGTAATGCAAATGAAAGTAGTGAAGTTTTAATATATGTTGATTCACACCCCCTCTCAACACACCTTTGTGTTCAACCTCCTCTATCCATTTTGTCAAGTAATTAGTGGCCATTAATATCCACTTATATTTGTTGCTAAAATTTATTGCAATTTCCTATATGAATACCCCATTGCCAGAATGGAGCCTCCACTAAAATTCTTGTGAGGGGAAGTGCACCTACAAATTTCAACTTGCCAAAATCTTTTTGGCAAGAATCACATCCTTTTACAAACTTGGCCACATCCCTGAATAATTTTGGCCACCAGTAACCAATCCTCATAATCTTAAGAGTTGTGGTCTTTGACATATAATTTCCATCATATAATCCATTTTGGAATTCCTCTATAACTCTCATTGATTGCTCCTCATTTAAACATCTTAAGAGTACACCATCAAGTTTTCTCTACAATAAATTGTCTTTTGAGTAACACATACCTCTAAGCCTCAAGTTTTAAAGTCTTCCTTTTCTTATCATTCAACTCATGAGGACAATTCAAGTTTTCCAAATAAATATATAATATCCTTATACCAAGGATAAACCTTCAATTGACATGAAATAAAATGGGGTCAGAGTTAACCTAGTGAATCTCAAAACCATCCAAATTTTCCTTAGCCATTAATTTTTCTAGCCCTTGACCTCTAATAAATTTGGTTTTTTGCATCTCCATGTCATGCTCTTGGATCTTATTGATCCATCTACACATTTTCTTGATGACTCCCACTATACAAAGATGTTTCTAATAGTTGTATGTGACACAAAAGCAGTGATCTTAGCCCCTATAAGGTAAGGTTTGATATTTTTAATAGCTTTAACAAGAGAATAGGCATGCTTCTCCATCACAAAATAATTCAATTCATTTCTCAGTGATTTTTTGAATAAAACTATTGGATGCTCATAACCATCCTTATTTTTTTGTAGTAGAACAATAATAATAGTATAGAAAGATGCAAAAGAAAATAGTTGGAAAGGCTTAGAATAATCTAGACTTGCACACTAGTGCCTTTTTAAGTACATCTTCTCTATCTAAAAAGGAATTTGTTGAATATTTATCCCAACTAGAATATTTCCCCTTCTTCACTACCTTGGATATGGATTATGTCTTCTTAGAAAAGTTGGGAACAAACCTTTGAACAAAGTTTATTTGAACTAAGAAAAAATGGACTGCCTTAAATTATTTTGGGCTATGGGATAAGGTTAATGGCTTTGACACAGTCCAGATCAATCCTTGCCCCTTCCTTAGACACAATGTTCTCAAGGATTTTACCTTCTTCCATACCGAAGATGTACTTGTTGGGATTCAAAGATATCCCATACTCTAGGAATCTTTGGAAGGCTAACTCCAAATGTTTGCAATGATCATTTTGATCCTTGGATTAGGCAATTAAATCATCTTGATAGACAACCATTATCTCATTTATAAGGTTTGTAAAAGCTACATCCATATCCCTTTGAAATGTGGTCCCTTCATTTTTCAACCCAAATGGCATCTGAACATATACAAAGGTTCCCTATGGTATAGTGAAAGTTGTCTTATGTTGCTCAAATTTGTCGACCATGACTTGATTGTAACCTGAGAAACCATCCATCATGGACACTAGCTTTGACCTTGTCACCTGTTATAGAAAATGATCCATGTTGGGCAGTGTGTAATTGTCCTTGAGAGACTTGATATTCAAATTTCTAAAGTCCACACACAACTTGATGTTCCCATTATTTTTCTAATTGGAACAAGGTTAGACACTTGTTATGAATGTTTGATTGGTTTAATAATATCACCTTCTATCATTTCATCAATTCCTTGTATATTTGGGGGCCAAGAGTAGGGTTGATAGTATGTTTCTTTTATTTGAATGGATTTTCACCAAGATCCAATGAAATGATATGCTGGAATAAGTCTTCTTTGTAAGCGTTTAATTTACCATAAGACCAATCAAAGGAGTTTTGTAATTTCTTAATAATGCAATCATAATTTTATTTTATATGGATCTTAATCTCTTATTGATACAATTTTTTTTAGGAGTTGATTGAATTCCTAAATGTATGCCTTCTATGCCTTCTTATTTGACATGCTTACTTCTTGTCTTACAACAATCAACATTTTATCTTCTATGGATCTTAATCTCTTACTGATATCAAATTTTTTAGGAGTTGATTGAATTCCTAAATTTATGCCTTCTATGTCTTCTTATTTGATAGGCTTACTTCTTGTCTTACAACAATCAACATTATCTTTAAAGCAACAAGACCTCTAAGAATGGTATTGGTTTTGAGCTAGATGATTTCCTTCTCAAAAAGAGTCTATTTACCTTCTTCATCTTTCTCCATCATGGCTTTCCAATTAATTTGCTAGTTTTCAAAATGATTAATACAAATCAAGAACTCATAAATATGTTGGTCACTATTAAAAAATTGTTAGTTGTATATGTTATCTGAAATACTAGGCATGGTAAGAATCTCAACCTCATAGTTGTAGTGATGGGAAATGAAAGAAGCATCAAATTTTGAAGCTAACATAGCAAGCGCATAAACAACCACATTATGTTCTCTTTCCCCCCAAGTGATGTTGAATGCATCAAAAGTTTCAATAGTATCCTAGATAATATTCCTATATATTCTTAGCTTTCTTTCTTTTGCAACATACATGTGTCTAACTTGAGACACCGCAAGTTTTGAATCACCATGCACTTTAATGAATTTGATTCCATATTTGAACCAAGCAACAAAGCTTCATAATTTACTACATTATTGATGCACTCAAAGCTCAATTTGAAAGTGAACTTGTAATCTTTGCCTCAAGGGACATCAATATAATTCCTATATCATTACCTTATTTTGAACATGCATCATTGAAATGCATATTCAAAAGTCCATCATTTTCTCCATGAAGATGTGGGGAGACCAAATTAGACTTAGACTATTTATTAGATTCATCATCAAAATATCCTACCAAACAATCAAGCTCTACATCAAGGTAACAAATCTCATTCTTTAGTTCATTAGGATTCTCCACAATGATCATCATTTTCTTTTCCTTATGCAATTAGACATATTTTCTACACATTAGAATGGTAGCATAGGATAAATCCATTTGAAGACTTGAAGCTACCAAATTCCTTGATAGTAACATACCCCACTTAGATGGACAATCAACCATGGTATATTTATTGAAAATGATTTCCAAAGGTATGCAACAAGTTGCACTTAAATATTATTTACTATCCCAATTACATTTACCTCAAGAGAATCCATAACATAGTTGTCGTGTAGAAAATTGTACTCCCTTATAGGTGATAGTACAATTTAACACTTAGTTTGGACCAATTTTAGTGACCCTTGTATTTATGCATTTATAACCCTTTCTAAATAGGTCATAATTCCCTTTATTATGCATTATGAGGCCTATTTTTATTGTTTTCTGACATTGAAACAAGCATTGAACAAATGCAACCAATCATTAAATTCCCCCGATCAGGCATTTCTTGGAGATTTGGGCCAAGACCCAGTCGCCCATGGGCAAATAGGTCCCCCTTTTTACTTGAGACCCAAATTTTAATAGATTGTTGGCAACATTTTAACATTCAAAATTTAAATTATAAATTTTATCTATCAAGATCTAATTGTCAGGAAATTAGAGAAATGCCTATAAATACCTAGTCTTTTCATCATTCAAAAAACTAGAACACAAGAGATAACATTCAAGCAAGAATTATTTAAATCCTTGGAGTAGCATTACTTGAGATTTCAGGTCTTCAAGCCCATTTATGGATTTGATCAAGCTTTATCACATGATTGAAGGTTGAATTTTATGGAAGGGCATAATAGATTCTAACATTGGGAGATGCAGTTGGCTACTTCCCTCTACCTAATGAATTATTTCCTTGATGTTCTCATCTTCAAACTTCATCTCACTTGAAACCTACTATAGGGTATCTTTGTATTTTCAAATTTACTTAGGGTGTTTTGTCTTCTCCCTAATTGAATCTTAGCATTGCCATATAGGAATCATACTCTAATGCACTTGAGTAGGCTTTCTTTGCATTTTATCTCATAAAAACCTTAGAAACACATAATATTAGGGCTCACACACTATATTTTATCATATCTTTGGCTATTTGTTAAGGTCTAATTACCAAAATAGGGGTTTAACTGAGGCAAACCCCCATATAGCCACCCAAAATATTTCTTTTGTAGATTTATTGTAGGTCTAAATCCAAAGATGAAGATTTGCAGGTACAAGAACAAAGAGAAGACATAGGGTTACATAGGGTCTATTTACTTTTAGGGAATTACATTTATCATATTAGGTCATTTAGTCTAATTAGGTTAATCATTTAAAATCATTTCCAAATCATTCCTATTCTCAAAAAGGATGCAAATCTAGGTATGATTGACTTATCTTGAATGTTGAAAGTCAGTCTATTCACCTTGTTGATTTGAATCCTAATGAAATATTATAAATGATGGAATGTACCCTAGGTTATGAGTACTAAAATTAGGGCTACACCAATTTTTTATGTTTCATTTTGTTGAACCCGACATTTGACATAATAGCTTTCTAATTTGGTAGTCCTTTCAAACACTAGATCTAGGTTTTACATCATTGTGTCTTGCATTTCTCATTTAGGGTTGCATATTGCATCATAAAAACTTATAAAAATCCAAAAATCTTGCATCCATATTGCATTATATCTTGCATTGAAGTGTGTTTCAGTCATTTAGATCAGATATTCATCTCAAAATTGCATTCAAAAAGTATCATTTTGTTCCAAAATTGTCATACATTTGCATTTTCATTTTATTGGAAAATTTTGGAAAATAGTCACTGTAAAAAATGTTTGCAAATAGGAACAACAACCTTAAACATCAGTCTAAACATTCAAATTTTGAATTTTTAGAACCCTGCTCAAAGAATCAATCGCCATTGGGTGACCCAGTCCTTGTAATGGTGTTTAAACAAGATTTTTCACACATTTTTGTGTCTGCATTTGCATTCTATTTTTGTTGGTAAATCTCTTTTTTGAAATTCTAAAATAGTGTTGTTGCATGTTAAACAAATTTGTCATTTTTCTTGAATTCTATTTTTTTTTGAGAGTTTTACTTTTTAGTACTTAAAATATTTAGATTTATATAACAACTATTGGAATTATTACATAATCTAGTTAGATTAGTTTTCATTTTACAAGCATTTGAAACCCTACTTTGTTACAACACACTACACAAATTGGAAACTCATAAAACAATAACAAAAACAATCCTAAACCTAGGTTTGCAAACTGAAACACAATTGATCCTTGTTAACCAAGCCTCTAAAATTGACACTTTTGGAAAAGCCAAAGCAGGACCTAGTCGCCATTGGGTGACCTAGTCCTCCAAAACTAGCTTCAAAACATAGAAATAGATTGTCATTTACTTTGAATTTTTAGGTCTTCAATTTGATTTCCAGATCAATGGCAGGTCTGTAAACCTGTTTTCAACCTTAGTTAGCTTAAACGTGCATTAAAAATTAATGATTAATATTGGAGAAAGCATAGTCATCTAATCTTGTGAGATCTCTTTCTACAAGTTCATTATATACATCTCAAGCCCTTTAGTTGTGATGAATTTGATATGTTAGATGAAGCCCTTGAGGAATTCATCTCAATCATCCACTAAGGCTTGTAACATACCAACCCAACAAAAAATAATCAATGCAATCACACCTTAACTCATCATTCACCCACCTTCACAACAACCTCAAGTCCAAACCAAACTACTGCTCATCATAGGACCACCCTAAAACCAACCAAAATCTCAAGGTCACATCCTAAATTTTGCAAAACAACTCACTAGCAATAATATGTTGTAGCAACCAAGTTACCACATAGTTTCTCATACATGTAACATAAGGAACAATAGCCAACCGAGAAAAACACAAGCCGATCCAACATTAATACCCCTTCCACATCCTATTTTACCTAGTGCACCGGGTTTACCACCAAGTAGTGGGAAGGAGTATGATCTTGTGGAACAACTTCGCAACACCCTAGCTAAGATCTCCTTGTGGGACTTGATGTAAACATCATCTAATTATCATGGCATGCTTCAAAGTGCTTTACAAAAAGTAATGGTTCCCCTAGTGTGCAACCAAATGATGTGGCAACCTTAATTAAGAATATGAATTCACCTAGTGTGGACATTATATTCCGTCAAAGTGAACTACCTCCATTAGAAACACATAAATAAAATGATTCTTTGATGATATTGATTGTCATAAACAAGGTTGAGATTAGGTGCACTCTCATTGATAATGGTTCAAGACTCAATGTTTGTAGCATGAATATTTTAGATAGAATTTGAGCAAATAAGAATAAAATTCAACCAAACTCTTTGTCTATTTATGGTTTTGATAATGTGGAAAAATAACTGCTTGGTGTGATAACATTACCTATCAAATTTGGATGTCATTTTATAAACTCCTATCCATGTCATGCCCAATGATATTTCATATAATATCCTCTTGGGTAGACCATAGATTCATGAAATGAATGCAGTACCTTCAACATTACATCATCTATTGAAATACACTTATAACAACAAGGTTTACAGAATAAAGGTTGATCCAAAGTTTCAAAGTTGTTTACAAATTGATAGGGGAATGAAAAGTCCTTTAAGAACATTGATACCAACTTCAAAGGTAGAACCTTTTCAAAAGGAAGAAAAAGATGAGTGTCTTTTGCTAGTAACAAAGTTATTGGAAGATGATTGGGGTTTGTTATACTTCACACCTAAATTTATGGGTGAATATAAGATCACATAAACAACAAAAAAAAAGGAAAAAAAGTTGTGGTAGTATCAACACAATTTGTAGTAGAGTCATCACAAGAATTCGAATCCACAACCTCTAGTAAAGAAGAAGAAACAAGTTATACATCCACTTATGGTGAGGTTGAAAATGAAAAACCACCATCCTCAAAAGAAACAAAAGCATTTTATGGAAGAGGATATCAACTCTTGAAACAATTTGGCTATAACGGAAAATGATGGGTGAAAGAATAAGGTATTCGAGTTCCTATAAAACCTAACATACAAGAGACAAAAATAGGTCTCAGTTATAGGCCTTCAAAGATAACGAATGCATCAAAAATACCTTCAATCAATGTCAATTCCATCATGAAAGGTTCTCCTAAGACAACCTTAAATTGGATACATCCTGAATTGATAGATACCACAAGTAAAGATATACCAATGGAAACCTTTCAAAATGATGAATCTTTGGCAGAATTTTCGGAAATCTATGATACTTTACCAAGTCACCATCACAATCAAAGATTCACCTAGTTTTTAAGTGGTAAAGGATACTTTGGGAAGAAACTAAATCAAGTGATATTTAACATGATGGATCTCAACAAAAACTTGAGGTTCCAAATCAAAATGCATTACTTGTGGGAGACACAATAAACATACCAATGGATACATATAACTAGGTAAAGGTTATTCAAATAGGAAACTATCTTGATAATGATAACAAGAAGATCACACAACATTATTACATGATTTCCCTGATATTTTTGCTTGGACTTATTCAAATATGTCTGGTATTGACCCTAAGATAGTTACACACAATATTGTTCTCGAAAAAGATGCTAAATCTGTGAGACAAAAGATACACAAGATGAATCCCAAGATAGAATTATTGGTTAAGGTTGAGATAGAAAAAATCTTAGAAGCTAGTTTTATTTTCCTTATTGATTATTCACCTTAGATATCTAATATTTTGGTGATGGAAAAACCTGATAACCGTATTAGGATTTGTATAAATTTTTATGACCTTAACAAAGAATCTTTAAAGAATGATTTTCCCCTTCCTAATATTGATATGATAGTGGATTCAACTGCGGTACATACCTTGTTATCATTCATGGATGGTTTTTCAGGATGCAACCAAATTTACATTAACCCCAAAGATCAATATAAGACAACTTTCACTACACCTTGGGGAACATTTTTTTGCTTCATTATGCCTTTTAGATTGGAAAATGTTGGAGCAACATATCAAAGTGCTATGAAATTAATATTTCATGATTTCATACATAATATTTTGGAGGACTATGTTGATGATATTTTGGCTATCTATAACTAGTCAAGATCATGTCAAAATCCTCCGACAAATCTTTGAAAGAATTCAGAAGTATAACATGAGATTAAACCTGAGGAAATGTGTCTTCGATGTGGATAGTTGAAAATTGTTGGGTTTTATAGTGTCACATAGAGGCATCGAGGTGGAAACAAAAAATATTCATTCTATAATGAATATACCACTTCCTAAGAATATTTTTCAATTGTGTAGCTTACAAGGAAAGATTTAGGCTATTCACCATTTTTTTGCATTTTTGGTGGATCAAACTCTTCCCTTTACCCATCTCCTTAAGAAAGAACCAAAATTCAGATGGAATGAGGATTATCAAAAGGATTTTGAAAGTTTGAAAGAATACTTAGCCAATCCTCCCATCTTACAACCTGTTGTTCAAGGAAAACCTCTCATCCTTTATATATCAACATCAACCCATGCTATTGCTATGTTATTGGCTCAACAAGGTGAGAATGGAAAAGAGAAACATGTCTACTACATTAGTCAAACATTTATTTATTATGAAACTTGTTATACAAATATATAAAATAAATGTTTGGTTCTGGTTTTTACCACCAAAAAATAGAGACATTATTTGTTAGATGCAGAAGTGTATATCATGATAAAATTTGATCCTTTAAAATATATTTTTGCTAAATTTTTTTTGTCAAGACATCTAGCTAAGTGGGTTATGTTGTTAATTGTGCTTGACCTTAAATTTTTCCCTCAAAAAGCAATCAAAGGCCCATAATTTACCAACCATTTAGCTAATGCTCCTTCACCATTAGCAATCCAAAATCATGAATCATTCCCCAATGAGAATGTGTTAAAGATAGATGGCAATAAAACATGGGAGTTATATTTTGATGGTTTTAAGTGTAAAACTAGAGTAGGGTTATATTAATACCACCTTCAAGACAGCCTATTCCCTTATCCTTCCATCTAAATTTCCTATGTACAAACAACTTTTTAGAGTATAAGGCCCTTATTTTTGGGATACGTGCAACCTTGTCTTTAGATGTTTGAAACATTCATATATTTGGTGATTCTTAATTGATAATCAAACAAATTAATGGGACCTATCAAGTGAAATATGACAAGTTATCACAATATAGAGATCTTACAATAACATTGCTAGATCGTTTTGAATTATATACTATTGAAAATATCCCATGACAAGATAATCAACATGTAGATGCAATGGCAAGCACTGCTTCCCTTGTTTCTCTCAAATATTCTTCCAAGGATTTCACATTCATTGTTCATACTCTCACAAAACCATCAATAGATGAAACAATGAAGAACACATTATTTTCCAATATTGAAGCCTCTAGTGAATGATATACATTGATATTTAATTACCTAAAAGAAGGCATTTTCCCAAACCAACTACAAAAACACACTAGAGCTCATATTAGGAAAATTGCACTAGAGCTCATATTAGGAAAATTGCAGCTCAATATATAATCCTAGTGGATGTGTTATATAGGAAATCATTCGATGGTCTACTTCTTCAATGTCTTAAACAATTTTAAATCCCTATAGCCCTTGAGGAAGCTCATGCAAGTGCTTGTGGGGGGAATTTTGGAGGAAGATCATTAGTTCAAAAGTTAATTGGCATAAGATATTATTGGTGGAACATGGAACGAGATTGCTTTGATCATGTTGAGAAGTGTCATAAATGTAAAAAACATAATAATTTGATTCATGTTATTGCTTCTAAACTACGTGCCCAAGTTCATATTTGGCCATTTTCGGTGTGGGGATTGGATCTTATTAGAAAAAAATCTCCTTCTTCTTCTTCAGGACATATGTTTATAATAATTGTCATAGATTATTTCATGAAATGGGTAGAGTCAATTCCCCTTCGATCCACGACCATTGATGTAATCTATTATTTTATCCTAGACAAGATTATTGTCCGATTTGGTCATCCTCTTGCCTTAGTCTCAGATAATGGGACACCTTTGAAGAAAAATGAATTGAACAAATTTTTGGAAACTTTTCACATTCAACATCACTTTTCAACACCTTATTATCCACAATCTAATGGTCAAGAAATAAAAACAAATAAATTTTTTATTGAAAATCTTGTGAAAAATAGTTAGTAAACATAATAAGGATTAAAACACTCAATTAACTTGTGTTATGGGCTTATCACACAAGTATTTGAGCATCTACAAGAAATACACCTTATAACCTAGTTTACGGTGTGAATGCAATCATGCCTTGGAGTTAGAAATTTTATCATTACAAATTTCTCTTAGGGGCTTTATTGATCATAACACTTACAAAGAAAAATGGTTACAACAACTTGAAATGCTTGACAAATAGCGTATAAATGCTCTTGAACATATCTAAGCTTATTAAAAAAAAATGCAATGCAAGTACAATGGTAATTTCATTCCTTGTTCATTTAACAAAGGGGATTTGGTGTTATATAAAAATCAATGTGATGTTAATGCAACTCCAAATGAAAAAGGAAAGTTTAGCCTGAACTGGTTAGGACCTTATGTTATTGACAAAAGATATGGGTCTAGAGCTTAAAAAATTAAAGCAATATATGGTACACCTCTTAAAGAACCTATCAATGCTACACATTCATGTAGAAATTATACGTAACAAATCTTTTGAATAGTATGTATGTTAAAGCATCGTGTTATATTAAGTAGATAGTTTTCTATTTTATCTCACATTGCTTCATTCTTGACAAACGTTTTTGTGTGTCTTGGATTATTTTGAGTAATTGTTCATTGGTTTGAATTATTACTTTGTTTACATGATATTCAATCATATTTGTTTTTTTGTTAAATTAGATCATTATATGCATTTAATTTCCAATTTAGATCATAAGGGCATCTAGTTTAACATAATCACACTCAATAAAAAATATAGTATCTAAGTAGATAGGAATATTTAATTAGATCATATAATAATTAGATCATGGAGACATTCATTAAATAATATTACAAATATTGCTTAGTAGATCACATTGACATATAATCCAAACAAGAATTTGTAAAAATAAAAACAAACTCATATATAAATCATAAATTTTATTTATATCATAGTCACCACAGTAAAAAAATGTGGTGTATTATAAGATAGTACATCTAGGAGGGCCTATGGCTACCAAACCCCTCAGGGCCTGGTGGTGGTGGTGGTGCCTATTGAGAGACAGTGGTGTGGGACCGACTCATCAAGCTCGTTCGCTCTCATAGAACTTGTATTTGGCCTAAGGCTACACCCTCACGTATGAGAGCTGTGACACACTCCTGATCTATCTAATCTTTGTCCACCTATACTCTAGTGAGCTCCACCTACACCCATTCGAGTTCTAACTATAAGTAATCATGTATCTAACTCTTGAATGTAACTTGGGTGGATTGAAGCTCCTCATATGAAATATTGATCTCCTCATGTGTAGTCCTAAGCTCCTCATGTACAGATCTCCATTGCTCCTCCCTAGCTCGAACCTCCTCAAAACTAGATCTAATTAAATCAATAGTCCTCATAGCATCATAATAAGCTATCCTCCACCTAGACAAAGGCTGAAATAGGTTAGCATGGCACCCTGCACGGTGGCCTATGCTCTGCTCATGTCGCCTGGTGTGGGCATTGGTGAAACCATATCCATGATGACTTGAATGAATAAGTCAAGCCACTCTCCTGTACCAACTACAACAAAGAAAACATAACATAGTTCAAGATATAATATAATAACTAACATGTAACTAAACATAAAAGATAAACAACATATCACATCACTTGGATCACCAACTTGCCAATCAAGATCTTGATAGGACACAATGGGTGCCCTATTGGGAATCCTCTAATGGGTAGGAAGCATGGTGGGAGCTATGTGACTGCTCTCTCCATGCTCATGGGACTAGATGCCAATTATAGTCAATGCTTGTGTTCAGGTGACATGAGGATGAGATGTCATTCTCTCCATAGGAGCATCTACAACCTCTACTAGCTCCTCAAGATCCTCTCTCATTAGCCCCTAATCCTCCTCATCTATATCCTCTAATATGTATTCACCATGAGTCATATGTCCATCTATGCTCATGTCCTCTCTCATATCCTCTCAAACTGGCAAAGGTCCAATGTCACCCATAGGATGATCATCAAGGAAGACATGTCGAGGTCATACAATAATCCACCATCTTGCATATGCTATAGTGGTGCCTACATCATCCAAGTCATATGTTGTGGGTGTATCCTGATCCTCATCATATGAATCACTAAGAATAACATGAACAATTGTAGGATGGCAGATGTCTCTTAGCCTCACACCACTATGAGCAAATCTCAAGAATGTAGGTTGAGGGCTTGACACTATCTGTATCTGAACAAACTAACGCATGACATAATCATAATCAAATGACATGATGATATATTCATGATGTCTGACAAGTAGCCTATCCTACTGCATATGGGCTAACTATTATGTAAGACCTGGCCATTACGAAAAAGTCTTGTATGGTCTCCATACTATGTCACCCTCCTTTAGATAATAAAACTCAATTCTCTAGTGTAACATATCTCCGCACTGTCAAGATCACCTCAGAGTATAAAAAAAGGCTTAGAGATAATCGAGTGTTGTCATGGTGGGAAATCCAGTCGGTCTATTACATGTGATATGCTCGAAGGCCCAAACCTAAAGGAGTGTATAATGCATAGTGTTTTGAAGATCTTGATGGAAAAAAATACCAAGATCATAATAAAGATGTGTGAGCATGCTCTGTCCCCATGCATAGACTATACAGTGCTCCTCCATCTCTCGTATGGTATAAATGAGGCCCCCATTGAGGTGTGTGCTTCATCCATCAACTGCAAGAGCTAGAGCGATGGTCACACACATGATCTGACTAATCAAAGGAACATTCACATATAAAATCCACTGGAGCTTGATGGATGCTCTATAATCAGTAGGTGTAATGCAATGGCCAACACAATACTGAATATCATCTTTCATCTATCATTATGTGCAAAACTCATCAAGGTGGATAGTCTTGCCTCGAATGGGTATAAATATGCAATGTACACCCTCCAAGGTCACTACCATCTCCCCTCTTGGGAGATTAAATGTCAAAGTATTAGGATTCCACCACTCAACTAGTTTCATAATCATTGCATCATGATATCTCATGGGTGGCATGGGCATACCCAAACTAACCCAGTGATATACAAGGTCTCCTCCTCCACCATAAGTTGTGTAACCTACTCGCGGAGAAGAGAAAACAATCATCCTCCTAAGAGGTTTTGAGCATGTGGTGGTCCTGGGAGAAACAAAGAAAATCATTAGTAACATAGGAAAAACAATCAAACAAATATTTAAAAATAGAATAAAACTAGTGGTCGTAGGAGAAACAAAGAAAATCATGAGTAACACAAGAAAAAAATCAAACAAATAGTTAAAAATAGAATAAAACTATCTCTTGACACTGTTGCCATTTTTGGACAGTGGGTCTAGGGCAGGGTGGCCAATTCAGGATAGGGTCACCCAAAGAGGACAAGGACACCATTATTTTTGGAAAATGCTCAAAATAGTGCAAAATACAAAGGTAAATCACAAAGAGTAGGTACAAGGAACTTACCGCTGGTGTGACGTTCGCAACCTTTGTTCATAGGACCTTGAGTCATGGGGGTTGGTATGGTCATTGGCTCAACATCTTCACTACTCTACACCAAGGTATCTCTCTCATTATCTCCAAATAGTAAATGTGAAAATGATGATCAAAAACATGATTTTGCACTAACATATAGTAAAATTTCTTAGTAGCACATTTTACTCAAATCACCATTATGGGGTCTAGAGAAATCTATTTTTGATGTCATTTTTTACATTGGATTCATAGTTCCATCCTCGATCTTATCTAATGTTTATCGATAGATGGTGTTGTGGTCCCATAACCCTATTGTAAGTATATCCATCAATAAACCTAGCAATTCGATGTGGTCAGATTGTTACCTTGATTCCACCTTCATAAATCAAGCGAAATTAAGGGGTGTACATATACCCTCAAATTTAGTTCTTCATAGAAGTTGACATGATTATTTCAAAGCATAAGATGATTTTGAACAGCTAACAAATTGATTTTACATAACAAATCGATTTTGCAAGATGCGGTTCCTAACATTGTGATTTTGCAGATAACTATACTGGGGGCTTCATCTCCTGTTACAAACAAATCATAATATCCATATGAGTATCCTTTTATGTAACATGATTTACTTTCAGTACTTTATCTTGCATATGCATGTAGTGTCATATGGCCACTAAAGTGAGGGCTAAATGTAGCGTAGAAAATTATACTCCCTTATAGGTGATAGTATCATTTCACGCTTAGTTTGCACCCATTTTAGTGACCCTTGCATTTATGCATTTTTAAACCTTCCTAAATAAGCCCTAATTCCCTTTATTATGTATTTTTGAGGCTTATTTTTATTGTTTTCTGACACTGAAACAAGCATTGAAAAAATGCAACCAATCATTACATTTCCCTCGATAAGGCGTGTCCTGGAAATTTGGGTTCCCCTTTTTAGTTGGGACCCAAATTTTAATAGATTGTTGGTGGAATTTTAACATTCAAAATTTAAATTATAAATGCCAGCTATTAGGATCTAATTGTCAAGAAATTAGAGAAATTCCTATAAATACCTAGTCTTTTCATCATTCCAAAACTAGAACACAAGAGATAACATCCAAGCAAGAAAAATTCAAAGTCTTGGAGTAGCATTACTTGATATTGTAGGTCTTCAAGCCCATTTTTAGATTTGATCAAGCTTTATCACATGATTGAAGGTTGGAGTTTATGAAAGGGTATAATGGATTCTAGGATTGGGAGATGCAGTTGGCCACTTCTCTATACCCAACAACTTGTTTCCTAGGTGATCTCATATTCAAACTTCATCTCACTTAAATCCTATAGCAAGGTATAATTATATTTTCAGATTTACTTAGGGTGTTTTAACTTCTCCTTAATTGAATCTTAGCATTGTCATATAGGAATCATACTCTAATGCACTTGATTAGGGTTTCTTTGCATTTTAGCTCATAACAACCTTATACACACATAAGGTTAGGGCTCACACACTATATTTTATCATATCTTTGGCTATTTTTTGAGGTCTAATTACCAAAATAGGGGTTTGAATGAGGCAAACCCCCATATAGCCACCTAGAAAATTTATTTTGTAGATTTATTATAGGTTTAGATATGAAGACAAAAAAATTTAGGTATAGGAATAAAGAGTAGACAAAGGGTTACAAGATCAAAATTTGAAGTTTTGGAAAGGCCTACAAAGACCCAATCACACAGGGGCGACCAAATCTTGCTACAACACTCAAATCCTACTTTTGGTGATAGGTACACATTATTCTACACTTTCCAAATCCACTTGCAGAGTTATGTTTCTATCTATTTACTTTCAAGAAATTGCATTTATCATATTAGGTCATTTAGTCTAATTAGGTTAATCATTTCAAATTATTTCCAAATCATTCCTATTCTCAAAAATGATGTAGATCCAGGTATGATTGACTCATCTTGGAGGTTGAAAGTCAATCTATGCACCTTACTGATTTGCATCCTAATGAAATTCTATAAATGATGGAATGTGCCCTAGGTTTATGAGTTTTAAACTTAGGGCTACACTACTTTTTTATGTTTCAATAACATTTACCATAGGACTTTGAAACTTACACTCCTAAATGATTCATAACTTCTAATGACATTACATTACTAGATGCTCCAAAATATAGCATATAGTTATGAACTCCCCAACCCTTTATAAACAAAGATGTATAAATGGATCAATGGTTTGATTGTTACCTATGGAAAAAATACACAAATAAATTTTAGGGGTCTCTTATATATTGACTTTGTCTACTATATCTTTGGGAACAACAACTTTACCAGACTTACCAAACATGGTAGTGGCATTGATGTATGATGATGTCCTTTCCATATGTTGAGGGATCCTTATTAGCTCTTTTATTGGCACTTGAACTTTTATTCGACTAAAGTATTGAGCCATGTCAATTGGTTAGTATGTAGGAAAAGGAGTTGAAGAGGGTATTATCATAACACTAGTATCAGATATGAAAGGCATTAATTGATTATTAACAACAAGTTGCTTTATATTTACCACTTTTCCAACCTCTTTTGTCACCTTTTATTTTGCACCTTCTACAATAGTCTGTTGATTTCTCATATGGTTAGTTGATATATCAACCTCTTTCATATTTGAGACATAAATTTTTTGTAGGGTGCATTTGGTAAATGCATCTTCTTTCTTGGTGGAGACTTTCCTACAAACCTATTTATTGTTCTTTCTACATCATATTATTTTTTCTTTCCCCTATTCAAATGTGTAAATGATATATTTGGAGTTGCACCACCATCAGATTTGAACTTGGCACCTACTTGTCTATTTCTTAGCCGATAATCACTTTGCACTTGAATGACAATAACTTCAGTAAGAGTTTTGATATCCTCCTTGGAGGGATTTTCTTCATTCTACCTCTGCCTTATTTTTTCCTTGAGTTGTTTAAAATATTTGTTTGAAATCTCAAAGGGAACACGATAGTTGCCATAATCATTTTGAAAAAATTCCTCACCCTCCTAGGCATCCAAATGATCTAAATTGGCATCATTGTAACACTTAGGTGTACCCTCATTCTCTTGTAATTCTTTCTCCTCATCGTGTGTAGCTACAAAAATGCACTTGGATTGATCATGAGGAAAGTAACATATATCACAACAAAATGAATCTTGTTGAAAATTCGCGTATCCTTCCTCAAGGGATTAGGGGTGTATCTCTCATGGTATCTTTGGTTTGAATTCCTTGGTGATTTATTTTGTCATTAACTCTAGGCCTTTTAGGCCAATCATAATTATATGGCATGTTATGTAACCTTTGACCCCCCATAAAATGCATAGGAGCAATAGTAAAGGGCATACCTTTTTTATTCTTTTCCACTTTGTATGAAAGACCCTTCATAGATCCCATCAATTTGTCTAGTTTTTCTTCAGTAGTAAGTCTTGTTGGAAGTTATTGTTCAAGAGTTATATATCAAATCTTTTGCTACCTTTCCCAGATTCCTTCAAATTTATCTCTATGTTGATTGCCATTACATATGCTTACCTCAAGGTCTGAGGGTTCTTATCTCTCAAAATAAAGCTTAACTTTGAATCAAAAGCTCCAAAATATAGAACAAGGAACATAGGCTCATTTGGCCTTCCCTAGTGAGGTACTTTCCTCATTGTCATAATGAATTTGTTGTTGAAATCAACAAGTTCATTTACCCCTTTTATGATGGTAGTTAGCTAGTGGATTATAAACTTTGGATCCACTCTTTCTCCACATTGCAATAAAAAAACCCTCATTAACTCATCCCATGAGTCTATGATATTGTCTGGAAGACTCCTGTATCATTCTTTTACACTTGCCTTCAATTATTTCACAAAAATCATTTTCATGACATCTTCATCTTTAATCTTGTATTCATCAGTGACATCTATGAAATGCCTTAATTGGTCCTCACAAGTGATAGCATTATTACCTTGGAATTTTGGTACCTTGCCTTTGATCTTAGTAGGAATTAGATTAGGATAATTATAAACACCACAAAACTCCAACTATATATATCTTTCTAATCCCAATGGTGGTCTCACCTAAACAAATCTTTGAGCTTGCCTTCTAGGGTTAACCCCAAAATTTTGTACTATATTTTTTTGCAAGGATTAGAATGTTTTTGTTGAAAAAAAGGCACTTGTTTAATTGGAATAACCAGTGCCACATTTTGAGGCTGAGCAATACTTTGTTGTTGATTTGTTTGCAGGGTTTACTAAGCTAACTGGGAATATTGTAATGTAATTTGTGCCTCTATTTGACACTTCCTTTCTTTAAGATGATCAATAAGATCAATGTGTTGATCTAATTCCCTTTCTCCATGGTCATTTTATAATTGCATGTTTGGGTCAACATCTTGGAATGAGGTTTCTACTCCATGCTCAAAAGACTAAGGAGTATCAATTTTTCCTTCCCTTTGGTTTCTTAGAGGTTGAAGCATAAGGTTTCTTTGAGGTGTGACTTCAAGTAAACCCACATTTATATTTTTTTTCTCTATGATCTATTTCATTTCCATATCTATTATAGTTAGGTCTAAAAGTTATTCTAGTAGTTCTAACCCTATTATCAACTAAATCATTTGATGTGTATTGATCAAAATATTTAAAATCAATTTTTCTCCCTAAAGTATTCACTTTTTCAATGTTTCTTTAACTATGTAAAGGAGACTTGAATTTTTTAGCTTTCCTGTGTTCTTGTCTATATCTTGCACCAGTATAACTAGTTTTAGGATTTTCTTGACCTTTGTAATGTTGATCTTTTTCCATTATTTATCTTCTAGCACAAACTTCTAGATCTTCCTTGACAGAGTCACCACTCCTTAAAGGAGAAGATACTTGAAACTAATAAACTTATGATTTTAAACCAAAACCTAACACTTTCCTAGCCTGTCACCAAAGCTTTTGAAAATATTATTTTGTCTTTGATATCCACAACAACGACACCATTTTTATTGGCGTAAGTAGACAAGATGACAAAATTATCCAAACAAAATGCACAACTACAAACTTCTCCCTAGTAATGATGCCATTTTCATTGGCTACCGAAGTTGTAGGTCCTAAATCCCTAAGGTTTGATAATCCTCCAAGTGCTAGGGTGTCAGACTTGGGAAGATTACCATAAACATATCTTTACATTGGGAAACTAAGGACCAATGATTGAGGCAGATAAGACCTCCTTTACTTCTAGCTCTATAAGACTAAGGGGTTTTTCCTTAATATGTCAAGTTGATGATTGAAATACTAAAAAATACCTTACAAAAAACTATACCAACTACATAGTGTATCCTAATACTGGTGTCATAATATACCTATGTGATAGTTTAGATATGTAAGGATGAGCACCTTATTAACATATAATCTACTATATAAGTGTCTTAGAATGAGTTTATGATACACCCTTGCATTTTTATATTCATTCAAACATGACAGTTAAACGCACAAAAAGTAAAACTTTAAAAGGTTTTTGATTTGATGTGTTTAGAGTGTGTTTAGGATGAGGGGAGAGAAATAAAATTATAAATTGGTGCCTTTATCCATTAGGCAATAGATTCTCTAGGTTTAATCAACCAAGCAACAACTGAAAACAAGGTGATAGCTTAATCAAGTCACCACAAAAGACTGTCTTTCAAAATGCATAGGAAAGTTGGGCTCTATATATTAATTTAGAAGGATAATATATAGTTTCAAAATATTAAGAGAGACTACTTAGTAATCCTCAGGTATACCCATACATTTCCTTTATTACGTTGAAAAGATATCATGCAAAAGCTTTGCAAGGATTTTACAAACTTCTAGTTGAAAAAATAAACAACATACATATAGAAATGAATACCATATAGAAGGAGACCTTAAAATAAGGTTTATTCTACCTTTAAACAATAAGTATTTGAAGTTTACAAATGATTGCATATTTGGAAGAAAACCCAAATAATTACAATACAAAATAGTTACACCCAAAAAATGGAAGTTGAAACCTAGGGTTTCTTGTGAATATATTTATTCTATTGGTTATAAAACTACTTCCCTTTGTAGAAATTTTATACTCTTCTCTTATTTTTTCTCCTACTCTTTCTTTTTTGACAATCCAAGACTATATATCTTTCAAACTCATTGAGAGACCTTAGGAACATAACCGAGATCATCAAAAATTATATCGGCCCCTATGTTTTCTTGTATCACACTCACATAGTTGCCACACACTATGAATCCATTCCCTTTCATTAATGAGCACACAAATGAATAAAAAACACTTGAAAAATCCATAGTAGATCATGAAAAAGAACATATTTTTGATACAAAGGAGACCCAAGAACCATAAAGAAGCATGGGCATTGCCTTGCCCACTTGTAGTTGTTGAGAAATGCATTAAACTTCATTCTTGTAGCCCTAAAAATTAAATATGGTAGTTGAGAGGGTAACTACAACATTAATGGAATTTATAACTAAAAACACGTCAATCAGGAGCATTGCTAAGTTTCAAACTCGAAACAATACTTGGTTCAATCATTAAAATGTGCATAAGCTTGAAAGATCATCTTCATCGAAAATCAAACATCAGGCCTACAACATATCACATTCCATGTTGAAGAATATAGCATGAAGAATTTGTAAATATCGAGTCCCAAAATAGAACCTTTGTTAGACATCGGGCTTTGGGCTTTGGGTCTATCGCTTGCTGGAAGAACAAGAAGATGTAAGTAAAAATGGAAAGATTAGAAAGAATACAAAGGGGAAGAAAATGTTGAGAGTTAGGGTTTAGGAATGAGACTTAATCCTTATCACAAAATTTCAATAAAGGATAAGAGGAAATATTGATTCACTTACATCGTCAAGAATCGAGAGTTGCGAGGAAGGCTTATGTCTTGTTGTAGAGATAAGATAAAAGTTAGAGGAAGGATCTGATCTCTGAAAGCCAAAAGTAAGATATTATGGATTAAGGATTGGGCTAAAGGCTTATGCCTTATAATGAAATGATGGTAAGAGGTAAGGAGGAAGGATGATCCTCGAAGTCTGAAACATCAACACAATCATTTTTCAAAGGATTTATCAGAACTTTGATGATCAGTGGAGGACTTATAGCTTACAAAAGGAAAGTGATAAGGGTTAAGAGTTAAGGTCTATGACCAAAACCCAAAAAATTTAGGCAAATGAAGGATTATAAGGGGAAAAGTGGTAGGATATCAGGAGTGATAAAAATTGTATGCAAGGAAGACAATTAAAAGGTCGAAAGACTAAAAAAGTTCAATACTTAGCCAATTTTGGATTTTTTATAAATGGGATTTTTATTGCAGCTTGGAAAAGGTTAGATGCAACTAATAGAGGGACTTGACCATAATACACCATTAATATTTCTTGGGTCAATTATAATTGATGTGAATCGTGAAGGGATATCCCAAAGTGACAACACAACATTTTAAATTCTTCAAATTTATAGGTTCCAACAATGGAAATAACATAATTTCTCATATTCAAGTGAATTTTGTATTCCCTAAGTCATAACAAGATGCGACTCAAGATGATGGGGTGGTTTTCTCTAGTTTTAACCTCGCCCAAAATTTCATATTCAACACTGTCATAAAATATTGTGGTCATGATCACTGATAAGTTGCTCCTACATTATTTGGGTGAAAAGGCATAAATTGATAATAGAAGGTTCCCCAAGATGTAATAAAAATTATTATGTTGATATTTTGGTGCAATTTACATATGATTACATCCTTATAAACCATCCATAAGGAATATTGTTTCATAACTTACTAAGATTAATGATTGTGTCAATGTTGGGTAGAGGGAAGTCATCTTTTGGGTAATGTTTGTCGATATCAAAAAAATATGACAAAAATTGAATGGATTTCATCTTATTTTGAATTGGTCAATAGGCCTAATGAAGCCAACATCTACTAGTTTTGGAAGTTCCTCCTTAAGCAATAGAGCAATCTTAAGGTGCATTTTTTGCAGAGCTTTAGCTTGACCAATTTGACATATGGTCTTACTAACTAATGGACAAGGAGAGAAGGATCTATGCTTGACATATCTACATAGGGTCCTAGGAAAAAAAATCAAAACATTCTAAGAGGATACCCTTATAAAATTTTGTTCGTACAAAATCATGCTAGCATCAATTTGCATCAATTTTTTTATCCTATTTAGTGTGGAAGATTATGTAAATATCATCTTCTCCTAAGAGTGTTGATCCATCTTGTAACCTCTATGGAGCAAGGGGAATTTGGAGTTCCTCATTAAATGATACATCCTATAAGTCTTGAAAGGGTATTTGAGATTTTAATTTCTTTTATTACTTTTTCTTTATATGGAGAAAAGGACTTTGCTTGTTCCCCAAAATATGTTGAATTATGTAGATCAATACCAAAGAATATTTTATGGTCTCCTATAAAAATATTATCTCTAGCATTGAGTAGTTCAAGGAGAGCCTCATAATTTTGGATTTCATAAAAAGCAATGTATAATCCATGGACACGCCTCTTTGGGCCACCCTTTAATTTCAATTTGTGAAATTTTTGTATTTCAAAGTGTGATGGGAAAGGTGTTTGTGTAGTTGAAATTTTAAAGGGTTAGGTATAAGTTTCTTAAACTTATAACCCTTAGAGGAAGGTGCACCTAGTTGAAGCATTTTAAGGGTAATATTGATATCCCTCAATTCTTGATTGATGTAAACTCTAGATGATTGATGTTTTTTGGACAAGCCAAGGAGGCCATCAAACATATGATCAATATATTTTCAAGTTTTTCATAGGACTCATGATGGGAACTTCTAATAAAAATTGTCCCCTTGTTCTTTTCTTCAATTCAAATGTTCTTAGGAATAATATCATTTTCATGTGTTTAATGGGATTCACTATTGTATACATGAGGGGGCTCTTATATTTTTATTTTTTCAAGGTTAGAGTCACTCGATATTGAGCTCCTACTAATATTAGTTCTTGAATAAATTATTCTCAATTTGCTTCAATAAAATTTTGGGTGCTCTCTATTTTTTTAAAAATGTCCATGTGAGTAACCAAGCCATCCAATTAGTTTTCAACAAAGAGAAAATTATCTATGTAATAGGTTTCCAAATATACTAGGCCCAACAACCTATTGTAGACACTTAAAATTGTCCCGATCAATATTGCACATCTAAACTCAATTACTAACACCATTTTTGTCCCATTTCACCCCTTTTCGACTATTTAATTAAATAATCATAATTGTTTAATTAAATCCATTATTTTCTCCTATTAATTGAATAATTGTCATTATTAGGTTAATTCATCTCTTCCACACTAAATTTCATCCTGTTTAATTAAATAATATGATTTTTTTAATTAAATTTCTTAAGTCTTCTCATTTGATTAGATAATCTGAATTATTTAATTAAATGTCATTAATTCCCTATTAAATGAGCAAATTGTCTAATTAAATCTTTTAATTCTTTCATCTTGCACAATTAAATAATATTTTAATTAAATAATTGGCTAATTTCTTTCATCCCTCCAATTCCCCCCACTTGCAATGGAATATTCCTCTAATTCAAACTATTTCCCTCTTAAATGGAAATATCTTGCACATTCCTCCTAAATTTTAGGATTTGTGTTTCTTCAAATCAATTTCATCCCTTGATTAATTACATCAATCCATGTGATTATTCAATCTCCTCCATGGATTGAATCCTTGATCCATGCCAATTCTTCTAATCAATTTGCATCCATTGATTAATCAAATTGATCTTGACCATTTATTCACCTAATTATCCTATAAATAGTCTCCATTTATTGAGCAATTCATCCACAATATTTGAGAACAATTAGACTATAGTCATTTTTAGATAAATTCTTATGAGAATTTAATCAATTTGTATCCATTTTAGCCAATTTTGCATCAATTTTCATCAATTCTCCATTAGAGCATCCATCAAGAGCTTGTTTCAACTATGGGATTGGGAAAGGGCTGAAATTCCACATAAATTCAGCACAAATCCCCTAATGGGATGAGGTTTGATGTATAAATTAGGTTTCCTTTGCAAGCATTTCTTTGATATTTGATGTTTTAATGGCTTCCTAGTTTAATATTTCAAGAACTTCATTGGGAGCATGGATTAATCAGTTTAATACTTGGTTTAATTTTGTAATTAAATCATGTTTAGCTTAGTTAATGTTCATGTTCACATTTTAGCACTAGAATTATGGTTTTACTAATCAAATTTGATGAATTTTCCTTGATATTTTTGTGTGTTTCAGATTTCAAGGCAGAGCAACACAATTGTTTTAAGCCAAAGTGACACATTTGTTGCATTGGTGTGCAATTGATGCATTGCGACGTAGTTTTTTTTGGCAGAGCAATGCAATTATTTATTAACACATTTGACACTTTTTTATTTCTATGATTTGGGTTTACCAAAGCTGTGCAGTTGTCAAATTCCTATGCATTTGTCTGAAGCCAAAGCAACACATTTATCATACTACAACACATTTTTCATATTGCAATGCAATTATTGACTGATAGAGTAGCGCACTTTCCAGGTAAAACAAAGAATTAAATCTTCATGTTTACTTTGAATTTTCAATTTAATTTATTCTTTGATCATATACTAACTTGTGCTTTGCTTGTGTAAGGCTAACTATTTTGTAGATTTAAATTGGAGCATAAAATCTTGAAGTAAATGAGCAAAGTGTTCATTAACACTTGTAATGACACCATTTAATCTTTTCTTCTAAATTTTTCTTAAACACTCATGAAAGGATGACCTAACTTGGTGTTTATTTCATGCTTTAGAGTAAATAACTTTCAATTTGGGCTTAAGAACTTACAATGCTATGAGTATTTTAATTTTTTCTTAAAATTGAACCAAACCCTTCACTTTTAATTTGGTTCTAAAATTGAACAATACAAATTCACACTTAGTTTGGTGCTATTAAAATGAACATTCACATCTCTTTTTAGTGCACTAAAATGAGCCATTTTCCACTTTGTTTTCCATGATTTGTAAAATTTTAGTGTGTATCCTCTCTCCTTGTGCTTTGTGTGATCTTGGGTGAAGAGACACTCTTATTTTACAAATTTTTTGAGTCACCCAAAGGCTTGCTACGTATCCTCTCCACTTGCACTTCGTGCGATTGGGTGAAGAGAAATATCATTTCTTTATTTCTTTTATTAGAGAGGGCCTCCCTTGAGATACATCCTGCAATGGAGAACTCAAGGTGACCTTCAAGAATTTTTACCAGCGGGCTCTATAAAATATGTGAAAACACAAATAAGTAGCATAAATCCATTGATGGCTACCTTGCAGGCCTACTCTCATGTGAACAAATAGGTCACTTAGGGAAAGCTAGAGACTTTAGTGTCTCCCGTCTAAAGTATATCCAGTGGTGTTCACGACATCACTAAAAAACCTTTGTATCTAGAGGCCATCCAAGTTTTCCAAAATTATTCTTCAAAGTAGTGCATGGGAATAGCACCGTTCCCAGAAGTTACTTACCGCGTCCAATTTATGGTTGAGGTATAAGGCTTAAGAGTTCATTCTCTTTTACAAATCCAAGAGTATCAAGGTGGTACATGACCTTGGTATTTCCTAGTCGACCCCTCCATAAATTCATATTACATCGCTCATTTGGGGGTGAGGAAGCTTACTGTGAAGAAACGTACCTTTATTCCTCTAGACTGTAATTGATTGATTTTGTTGAGCTAAACTAGTAACTATTATGGAAGAAATCTTATGAAATATCCCCCTCACCTATTAAGTCGATAAACACATTGCTTGTCATTTTAAACTAAAAAACAAACATCAACATTGTCACAAAATTTTAAACCCTTTGAATATAATGGAGTACACTTGAAGAACACTATACTACTACATGACCCTAAGTATATCCTATTTTTATTAAAATAATATCTTAGTGGATTCCAAGTATTTGGGTTCATATCTCTACTCATTATTTCAAAATTAACCTAGGGGACTATGACTTTAGCATCTTGATTTTCAAAAATTTTGAGCTTTGTGGAAAACATTTTTCTTGGTTGTAGACATTTTAGTTTCAAAAATAATCAAGATCTCCATGTGGTAATTTTTTTTCAAATTAATCAAATTTTAAGAATTCAACCACAAAGTAGGTATCCATTGGTCCTATATCCTAAACATTTTGGTTACACCAAGAAAGAGAAAATAAGGAAATGCATAAAGTTGTTTTATTAAAACAATTTTGAGTATATTACACCTTCAAACATTATACCAAAGTTCTATCATCAAACAAACATTGATATCTTAGGTTGAAACACATCCCTTTTCAAACATTTAGTTTGATTAGCACACATCCTTTTGAACAAATTTATCCTAAAGTCACAAGTCTACTTCTAGGATTTACAAGTTCATTAACATCCTTATTAAAATACAAACATCAAAACTTAAGTCTAGTTTTGTCCAAAATTGAGAGTTTTTTTTCATCCAAATCACTCATCCCTTCATCATTCATATCATCATTGGTCCTAGATCCGTTAGAGGTTCACTTTTAGAAAAATTTGAATCAACTCAATATTTTCAACAATACGAATCCCATCATACTACTCCAAAAGTTGATCCAAGTTTTATGGTAACAACAAGATTGAAACACAAGAGAGACATGGAACAAAGAAAAAATTTATCTATCATGAGTGATCCAAACCAAAAAAAAACTTACAATGCAAGAATTTGATCCTAGAGGTTTCATAACTCCATCAAAAAATCCACTTCAAACTTGATATGAAATGGGGTACCAAGTAAAGGATGTTATCAAGAATCCCAATGAACTTACCACAAATGAAATACTTGAGTTGCAACAAGATCCTAACACTCACCATCTTATCAACACTATGATGAAATTGAATCCAACCCAATACATGTTAGCCTTGGAAAAATAAGGAGCTAAAATCCATTCCATATTTGATTTAAATACACTTAGGGAACAACCTTTGGTGAATGTTGTATCTATTCCTCAAACATATAGCACACAACCTTGGTTAAAAATGTTGTTCAATCTATCACTCTACCATCCTCATCACATGCACCAATCCAACCTTTAACTTATAGGATGGATTCATCTAGTCTTGTAACTCAACAAGGAACCCAACTTGGTCTTACTCAAAGTCTAGGGAACAACACAAATTTGGGTACCCAAAACACAAGAATCCCCCAAAAATTCCCCATCCCTCAACACTCTCAACATCCAAACATGCCACTTACATCACATATCCACAACATAAATGTGGCACCAACATTTCATGCCCAACCATATTCTTCAATCACAACAAATACGCAAAATATTCAAACAATTGTCCCTAGTGTCCAACAATCCCAAGTTAATCTCCAAGGATAAATGAACACAACATTGCAAGGTCAATCATCATAGCACCATATAATTGATCCCCGAAATCAAATGTTTCCACAAAAAGTGCCTCAAAATCAAGTAAATACATCAAATCAATTGGTCCCAAATTAAATCAATCAAGGTAATCCTACAAATCAATTGGTCTCAATTCAAGGTATGCAACAAACATTGTAACACCAAGTGGAATAATATAAAATATCCCAACCTTTGATTCAACATCAAGGAATCCCTCAAATAATGAAAAATCAATGGGTCCTTAAACTTACATTCCTCCATGACAATCCCAAATTTTGCAAGGATTGATTGCACAACAAAATCAAGGACAAGTTTCTTCACAACAAGGTCAACATGTGCTAAATCAAAAACAATTATTCAACAATCAAAATTTGGTCACACATCAATACCAAAACCAACACAATCAACTCAATCCTCCACCATAGTCCACTCACAACATGATTCCCCAAAATCCACCACTTAATAAAAACATCCCATCAAGCCAATACATTCAATCAAGCCGATATGTCCCAAATCAAAACACCATCCCATCACCTCAAGGAAAAAATACCATTGCTCAAAAAAATAATATTGCATATCAACAACAACAAGCTCAATTACAAGCACAAAAAGCACAACAACAACAAGCCCAATTGCAAGTGCAACAACAAGATCAATTACAAGCACAATAATATGCTAAAAAATGAAAAGTTCTTGCACAACAATAACAACAAAAAAAGTCTTGTACCACAACCAACAATATGCAAATATGCTACAAAATGGCCTTAACCAAAATTCACAAGGAGCATACAACACACCTCCACCATTATCACCATTACATACACCATATCAAAATCCACCATACGCTCCATATAACACATTCAACACAAAAAACAACCCACTATCAAAATCCTATATACAACTCATCTACCATCTCACAATACAACATGTATGTTCCACCATCAAACATTCTTCAAGATGATCTTTCATCACAAATCAGAACACTTACGCAACAAATTCAAGATATCCAAGCTGGAAAAATGAAGAAATCGTATGTCATACGAGACTTATGTCCATATCCTTTTGATCGTAACATTGCAATGGTACCATTCCCACTAGGATTTGAGATCTTCAAATTTGAAAAATACAAAGGGCGTGAAAATATAAAAGATCACTTTAAGGAATTTTATGTGGCATGTATGAAAGTAACATACAATGAATCCTATTTGATGTGTCCCTTCCCACATAGTTTGGGAGGCCAAGCCATAGAATGGTTCTCAAATCTACCTCCTGGAATCCAAAATTTTCAAGAAATAATAAATTGATTTGTAGCACACTTTGCTTATAATCTTGATATGGACATAAATTTGGAGGAATTATATACCCTTAAAAAAAACAAGGGTGAATCATTTGAAAAATATTTGGAACGATGGAGGCATAGAGCTAGTAAATGCAAATGGCCAATTCTTGAGAAGCAACAAATAGAGATCATTATTGCCAACGTGGAGACATATTTATCTTTCCAACTAAAAATGAAACGTGTCTCGACATATGAAGAACTCATACCTAGGGGTCTTACAAGCATACAAAGATAATCGCCACCAACTAGTTCCAATGACAAACCCCGTATATGGGCCAAAAATAAGAACATTACTAATGATGGTGTAGTCGATGCGAAAGTAGTGTTAAATGCTCCAAAATAGACAAACACTCAACAACCAAACACACAACCACAAAATAACCAAAAAACAATAAAAAATGCCAACACTCAAAGAGGACCACCCCTCGAAATAATTACCCTCAACGACACAAGTACACACCTTTGGGGGAACCTATTGAAGTGGTCATGCAAATATTGGTACAATCTAATCTCATCAAACTCCCTAATTATCAAAATTACCAAGAGCCTCAAGTCAAACCTCCATGGTATAGAGAAGAGGACCTTTGTGATTTCACAAAATCAAGGAACATAAAATACCAAGTTGCATGAAATTGAAAAATATCATTCAAGATCTTATTGACAATGGAGATATAACTATGGATCAACAATCAAGAAATAAAGACCTTAAAATATACAAGAACCCACTAATGGACCATAGAAATGGAAATAATAATGGGAAAGGGGAAGGATTACCACAACGTAGGTCATGTTTATAACAATGTGGTAGCATCTTGTTATTATTTTATGTTTGGCATCACTATCAAAGGACCAAGTGTAGAGTGTGGAGTCACCACATGTAGCAGAAAAGTCACCATCCAAGGAGCACCATCATAAATTAGGGCACCACCCTCACTACCAAAGTCAAATCCCAATTAATATAGTCTTTTGGATCAATTGGAGAAGACTCTTGCCCAAATCTCCATTTTCAAGTTATTGAAAATATATCCTACACATAGAGACATCCTAGAAAAGGCTTTATCATCATCATCCATACTTGATAATCTTGATACTGAACAATTCCAGGCTATGGTCAGACACATCACCACCCCTCATCTTCTCACCTTTTCTGAGCAAGACCTTCCCACACAACCATCACATAATCAAGCATTACATCTTGAGGTCCTCATCCATAAGAAAAAATTCAAAAGAGTCTTGGTGGATGGAGGTGTTGGTCTTAATATTTGTACCTTTCAACTAATCAAGAACTTGGGTTATTCAGAAGATGTTATTGAAAAGGAAAAAGGGTTTACCATAAGAGCATATGATGATCAAGAACGGAGTTTCAAAGGCACAATCAAAATACCTATCCAACTAGGACCCAAAATTGTAGAAACAACTTGCAAAGTGCTTGACCTTGACCTCCCATACAACATACTTTTAGGCTATCCATGGATCCATGCAATACAAGCCGTAGCTTCCACCTACCATCAATGTATAAATTTCCCTATGAAGATATACAAATTACAATCCATGGTAATCTCAAACCATTCTAATATTGCAATAACCTTGAAGCAAAGTAAGATATGATCCTAAAAGTGCCTAATAATGATGAAGCACCAACACCCTCCTCTTTCATTGAACCATCTACCCTAGCTTCCAGCTTCGAATAAAAAACCCCTATCATATAAAATATTCCTGATATCAAAGTAGTAATCAAAGACAATGGGTGTGGATACTATAACTTGAAGAAAGACTCTTTTGTGATTGGATAATTTCCTATTTCTCCTTGATCCTATGGCAAGCCCCAACCTATTGACAAGGTATCAAAAATAATCAAGATGGAATCTACCACTTTCACAAAGTGGGGAGAGTTGAACAAAGAAACCTTTGATGAGGAAAATGCATCAGAATTATTATATCAAGATAACAGACCCAAGCCCATTCTTCCAATGGAGGATGACAACAAAGGACTGCAGCTGATGACGGGTTGGGGATACAACAAGAATGACAAACTGGGCCAAAATAATAATGGTTTTCTAGAACCTCTTGCTCCTGAGAAACGACTTATTCTTGGTCTTGGATGTACCACAACCAAAGTGACCCTTCTTGGAAAGGGTGCTTCTATTAAATGAGTCGAGCCTTCCTCTTGGTTACCTACACCACATAATGATACCATCGATGAATTCCCCCTTGATATCATAGACTTATTTGAGGATACCTATATATTCATGAAATCCACTACATCCTTTGCTTCAAATAGCCAAATCGTTGAATCAAAACTAGTCTACCCTCAACTTATCAACCGAGACCAACAAGGATCGCTTATTCTGGATTCATTCAAAAATGATGAAGCTATCTTTGAGTTCATGGGGCTTAATGATGACATGCCATTTGGGGACAAGAAGGTAGGTTTTGACATTGAACTAGACACACAAGCCTACTATGGGGAAATGATTGAATCTCTTAGTCACAAAATGGAAAATATGAGAAGCATGTCTTGATCTTTAAGTGAAAACCACACTATGGCACTTTCTAATCTTAAAATAGTAAAAATAAATGACACATCCAACAGTGAAAACATCTCTGAGGCTCCTAAGGATGAGGGGTTCGATCTTCCCCTTATTGCAATACATCAAGAAAAGTCAATAGTGCTTGTCGACAAATCCAATCCTGTAAATGTAGGGACATATGAGGCACCTCAAATAAATTTTTATGCAAAATCAGTCTTAGATGAAGAGAAAAAGAATTTGGCAGATTTCTTAAAGGAAAAAAAGATAAATTTTGCATGGTCGTATGCAGATATGTCGGGCATTGATCTTGAAGTAGTTGTTCACCATCTTGGAGTCTATCCTCATGCTAACCTAGTGAAGCAAAAGCTAAGGAAAATGCACTCGCAAATTGCATTATTGGTCAAAATAGAATTACAGAAGCTACCTGACATAGGTATTATCTGACCAATAGATTACCTTGAGTGGGTTTCAAATGTTGTACTAGTTTCAAAACTCACTAGGGGAATCAAAATATGTATTGAATTTAGAGATTTAAACAAAGCATGTCCCAAGGATGAATTTCCTCTTCTGAATATTGACATCATTGTAGATATGATATGGACAGATTCTTAGGGTACAATCAAATCATGATATCCAAAGAAGATCAACATAAAATAGTGTTTATATGTCCATGGAGAACCTATTTCTGGAACGTGATGCCATTTGGTTTGAAGAATACTAGAGCTACCTATAAAGAGCAATAACTTTAATTTTTCATGACATGATTCACAAGACTTTAGAAGACTATGTGGATGAAATTTTGGCCAAGTCAAGAAGGATAAATGAGAATCTAGAGGTATTAGGACCAATATTTGATAGACTCGAAGAGTACAAGGTAGAGTTGAACCCAAAAAAGTGCATCTTTGGCATAACTTCAAGCAAGCTCTTAGGATACATTGTGTCACAAAGATGAATTGAATTAGATCCTATTAAAGTCAAATCAATCCTGGATATGGAACCACCACATACACTAAAGCAACTGCGAGGTTTACAAGGGAGATTGTAGTCCATCTGGAGATTCATAACACAACTGGTGGATAAGATTCATCCCTTCTCTCACCTTATTCACAAGGGGATAACTTATGAATGGGATGAGAAATGTGACAAAGTATTATAGTAGCTCAAATATTACCTTTTGACACCTCTTGTCCTTATGCCACCAATAATGAATAAACCTTTGATTATGTATATCTTAGCTACATCAGTATCCCTAGGTTCTCTTCTTGCTCAACATGATAATACAGGGAATGAAAGAACTATTTACTATATCAGTAGGACTTTGGTTGGATACAAGTTGAACTATTCATCTATTAAGAAAGCTTTCCTAGCAGTGGTGTTCACTTTGTAGAAGTTTAGACACTACATGATCTCCCACCAAGTGAAGCTTATCTCTAAGATAGATCCACTAAAGTATTTTTTATCCAAAGCTACTCTCATAGGATATATGGCTAAGTGGGTGATGATCCTCATGGAATTTGACATAGAGTACATAGATTGAAAGGCTATCAAAGGGAAAGTTATCATAGATCAACTAGCAGAGCCACCTATCTACATTGAAAATTTGTTGGTATCTGAGTTGATGAGTTAGTATTTAACATTAGCATAGAGGATCAGTGGAAGCTAGACTTTGACGGTTCACATACACAACATGGATATGGAGTGAGTATTCTATTCATCACCCTACAAGGTGATTGTATCCCTAAGTCATATCAACTATCTTTCCCATGCACTAATAACATTATTGAGTATGAAGCTCTTATCATGGGATTGAGGATCACAATACAATGCCAAATTCAAGATTTGAAGGTCTTTGGAGATTCGTAGTTGATCATAAACTAGGTTAATGATGATTACTAGACTAAGGATGACGAGCTCACACTTTATAAAAAGATGGTGGAAAGTCTCAAAGATTTCTTCATTGACATCACATTTGAGAAAATACCTCGAGTCAACAACCAAGCAGTAGACTCTATGGCAACTATTAGGTCCTCGCTAGATATATCGAACAACATTTTGAAATGTGAATTTCTCATCGAATGGCTTCTCATCCCAACATTCAAGGTACCAAAATCTGAATTTGTGTATGAAATTTTCAGTCTTGGTTTCCACTGGTATCATGATATCTTTACTTACCTACATAGAGGTATCCTCCAATATGACCATACTTTGAACCTTAGGAAAACCTTTATCAAAAGAGCAACCCATTTCATTATATCAGGCAATACCCTTTACCATCAAAGTCTTGATGGGATATTATTGCGATGTCTTAACCAAGAGGAAGCTTTGACTATGTTAAAGAAATTACATGAAGGCATCTGTGGATCACATTCAAGTGGTATGACCTTGGCTAAGAAATTATTGAGGATAGAGTATTATTGGCCTACCATGGAATAGGAAGCTCATTAATATGTCAAGAAGTGTATGCAATTTCAACAACATGGGGACCTCATCCATGCGCCAACTCAAGAGCTTAGACTAATAACTACACCGTGGCCTTTCTCGGAGTGGGGACTCGACCTTATAGGAAAGATCACCCCTACCTCATCCAATGGTCATAAATTTATCATTATAAACACTGATTATTTTATGAAGTGGATTGAAGTGATCCCTATGACCTACATCATGGGAAAACAAATATCTAAGCTTATCATGAATTATCTCATTTGTCGTTACAGTGTTCCACAAACCCTTATCTCAGATAATGGAACACCTTTTTAAAATTAGGATATCTATGAATTATGCCAAAAGTTTAATATCCAACACCAATTTTCCACCCCATACTATACCCATGGAAACGGTCAAGCTGAGGCTTCAAATAAAACTATCCTAAAGATTCTCAAAAAGATAGTCAATGAAGCTATCCGTGACTGGCATCTCCAATTGAACCCCGCCTTATGGGCATATAGAGCCAGTATCTGAATGCCTACAGGTGCCACACCCTTTTACCTAGTTTACGAAACTGAAGCTATCTTACTTGTTGAGGTCGAGCTCCCATCGTTGAGAGTTGCTGGATGAGCGTTGCCTGGAGGATTTGAATCACTTGCAAGCCTATCAGAACTAACTAAAAATGAGCTATAACAAGGAAATCAAAAGTCAGTCCTTCTAGGCGGGAGATCTTGTATTAAAAGGGAACCAAATGAATATCTCAGATCTAGATAACAAAGGGAATTTTGAACCTAATTGGATAGGACTGTTTGTTGTCACAACTAATAATTTTGGAGCTTATCAATTGTCAACACCTGAAGGAGAACCCTTGCAAGAACCTATAAATAGTATGCATCTCAAGAAGTTTTATGCCTAGGTCTTGAAGGGTATAAATCCAAAAATCCAAAAAAAATCAAAAGAATAATGAAATCCAAAAATAAATAAAAAGTATTGAAAATAGTAAAGAAAAAAATCATCCTCTAGCGAAAACCACTTCGGTGGCGCTTTGGGAAAGTACCTTGGTGAAAACCTGGAAAATAGGAACCTTTCATAAATAAGCACTATCTTCCATCCACTATTGGCTCTACGACTTATCTTGCATCCGTCCATTGCATCCATCCTTCATCCTAGTTACGTTATTTATTCCATCGCTCATTTGCATCTGTATCATAGTTGGATATTGAGTAAGTATCATGTTCCCCTTTAGTACTACTTGGTATATTCCTAAGGTCAGTTTGTCTTGCCTATATCGAGGTAGTTTATCACATTACAATGGGATAATCTACTTATACTTGCATTGGATCAAGTTCTTGTATATTCCCTTAAAGTTATTTCTAAAATCTCAAAATCCAAAAATAGTCACAAAATCTCAAAATCCAAAAATAGTCAGAAAATCTCAAAATCTAAAAATAATCACAAATCTCACAAAATCCAAAAATATCCAAAAAATATTGTATAGCTTAAAAATCCAAAAACATTTGAAATCATGTATAGCCAAAAATCCCAAAAAACATCTGAAATCTTGTACACTCAAAAATACCAAATCCTGTAAATTTCAAAGTCCAAAAACATCGATAACATCTTCAAAAATCTAGAAACCTCTGAATCACATTGAAATCCCTAAATAGGTCTAAAAATTCAAAAACACTTGTCAAACTACATTGTCTCTGAGCTTGAACGTAGGCATGGCCATCATGGATGATCCCCCAAGGCATTAGGTTAGTCCTTTAGGAGTCTATCACAATAAACTGGCATTCCATCAATGTTCATATCCCATCAATAAATGATTACTGATTAGAGTCAGTTAAACTATGTCATCTCTGTAAAAGTACGTAGGCAAGGTCATCACAAATGAGCCCCTGAGGCATTAGGTTAGTTTCCCCCTTGGGTCTTGTCCTAATCCTAGAAAACACAAAAACCTTGGGAAAATATTGAAAACTCAAAACATTTGGAAATGTTCAAAAAACCCTAAACAACCTCAAATAACTTGAAAACTTAAAACATCCGCATAAACTCAAAAGCTCAAAAATAGCCTCAAAACATTGCGAAACATTGAAATATTCGAAAAAGTCTAAAACCACCCATCCCATTTTGATTTCACCCTTAATAAAATTCCATCCATAATAAATCGATCAACATTTTCAACCTTTGATAACACAAGTGGAAACAAGTGTGGCAATTCGTGAAGTGTAACCCTTAAACATAGAAAATCTAAAGTCTTGATCATGAGTAAGCAAGTCAATTAACATTTGTATCAATGACCTATCAAACAATTAGTTTTAGCTCAAACATCTGATAACATGTCCTAGGATGCATCCTTCCTACAATAGAAATCATCATCAAAAATCACCTTAGTTATGTTACTTTGGAAAGAGATATGAGTAACATTGATCATTTGTTCATTTTGATCTTTTCTTATGATTTATCTTATTGATCCATTCCAATGACCTCTCAATGATGTCTATCAAAATGATTTAGAGTGAAAGGAATCGGGCATGAGCAAGGATGAAGCTATTTATTTGCAGAGTAAAAGTCCATCACATTAGATACAAAGTCATCCTGGTTTTTAATACCTTGATGCATCATGTCTATTTGCTATATCAAAAATAAGGACTGAATGATGAAATCTAGCCCAACCCTAGAAATAATCAAATCATATATCTCATCACATATCTAATAAAGTCTCGAATAATCATAGGCTTCTTGGACTTTTGAATCAATCTCAAAAGCAATGATTAATCCATCCATCTTATTCTTCTATCTCTTTTTCACACTAACATGGTGTCATGATAGTCAACAAAAATAATAAATGCATCCATCCTGCATCCACATACTGTCAACATACATGCATCCTACATAATCATAGCATGTCATATAGATAATATAAAAAAATAAATGAATCTCATACATACATCCTACATAATCATGGTGTATCAGAACAAAAAAGATACATGAAAAATAAATCATCCATATAAACATCACATCATGCATCATATAGCATCACATCATATACATAATAGAAATACACAAAACATCATAAACATATGCATCCATAATCATACGTAATCATAAAGCATAAAACAAAAGGCACATTATAACTTTAAAAGGCTACATCGAATCATCTCATATATCATCAAAATAAGACTGTCATAATACAAATTAGAATCAATGTTTGATATCATCAAAATGTACACGAGGCTATCAAAACTAGTCGATGAATGAATATACATCAATAATCAAGGTTGTACATAAAAAATGTGTCTAGATATGTAGAGCTATCCTTCGATCTGTCGATCATCATGGTGGGACTGATGTTGATGTCCTCTTGAGGGTTGTTGAACTAAGGGTCCTACTGAATCACTTAGTGCAACCACAATCCTGTGTGAAAAATCTAACTACTATCGATGGTGAGAAACATGTCTAGGGTGCAGTAATATTCCGCCTTTGTTATAGCCTGACCATACATTGTGGCCGATACTACCTGTCTGTGTGTCTGAGTGATGGAGGCCTCTAACTGTTGCCTACAAATAGTCTCCTATGTAAGCTATAAGTCAAACTGTTGTCTCAACTAATGCTCCTAGTTACGCTCTCCTCTATACCTATCATGCTTCTAATAAGAAGTATCTCTGTCTGTGAGGGCTTGGTCCCTCTCAATAATCAAAGCTTGAATATGTGTATCTCGAGGGTTTGGACCCTACTGCTGTGGTGGTGGTGGTGGGGGTCTCACCTATTGTAATGGTGGTACAAATTGGGGCATGTATCCTACACTTGGCTATTGTCCATCCCCTAGCTGGTGCCCATCCCCAGGAACCTGTCCATCATGACCATCATGTGGAGGTTGTTGTGGAGGTTTTTGGAGTACTCTACCTCATCCCCTACCCCTTGCCTCTGCCCCCATCCACTGCTAGATCTATATTCCATATTAGGGAATGTTGTAGGAACCAAGCATCATAGGCAGTTGTACTACCTACATCATATAGACCCCCTGCGTAGGCCCATGGTCATGGCGCAAGTTATCAAAAATTATCTATGGCAACCTACAGATCAATCTGCTAACCCCAGTCAGTCTTTCTAGTTGTATGAGCATATATAGCTCGGTATCATGGAGGCACAACATCATGTCTCTCTCCAAATTGTCTTGTAAACCAATCAAGTTTGTACCTCTCAATGATGTGATAATGATGGCCTATCATCCACCATGTCTTCCATGCATAGAAAAGTTGATCTTGATCATCGTACCATGGATGGGCCTGGAGCTAAGGCCTCCACCTAAATACTATCATATCATCATTGACCCATCTCTAGTAGGGTATTCTTGTAATACCTGTGTGGAAAAGGGTGATAATGGATTGATACCTATATACCAATGGCTGCTCCACATCAATATATGCTAATGTAATAACTGGTCTAAGCACGGTAATGTGCTCCCAAGCCCATATTTGAAGTATAGTAACACTAGCTGATAGACTCCAACCTCTCATGTACACAACCTGGTGCATGTCATGATAAAGTGATGTTAGGATGGTCAGGCCCCATGCCTATAGAGTCATCTCATCAACCATCCTCTCCCAAACAACACCCTAATTGATGCTAAATCCTTTGCTTCATTTATTAGGAATAAGCACTCCATAGATCAATCCTACTATAACTAATGTCAAGTTAGGCACCTATCCTTAATATCATTATAGGTCAATCTAGTGGCTATCGATCTAGATATCATCTATGTCTAACACTCTAAAAATGGCATCTAGCTTGAGGTCGACAACATAGATGATCCTCTCCTCGTGAATTGGAACTCACAAAATATGCCACACATCCTCTAAGGTAATGGTGGCCTCACCTATGGGAAGATGAAAAGAAGATGTCTCGTTGTGCCAACGCTCGACCAATGCAGTCATCATGGATAGGTGTGTCCCAAGGATCTTCGGTGTATGTGCAATGAACTCTAATCTGATAGCTTTGAGAAAGAAGTTCTCATCATCACCAAAGTGGGAAACTCAAGATAAAATGCTAGGTCGACGCTCCTAGGACTGGAGCAGGCGACTGGTCTCCTACACAAATGAAGCACACAACGTCAAAATTGCTAAAAACCAACAAAATTCTAAGTTTTAAACCCTAAATCTACAAGTCCACCATTGTTTTACAAGTGCATTGATCTATCAAATCATAAGTGTTTCGCTCCATTACAAGTGTGTCGCTATAATCATTTGCACTTCAGTATTCAAATGTGCCACCATGACCAAATAAGTAATTGTGCGACTATTCTACATGTACATTGAGGCACATAAATGCATTGCTATGACCTAAAGACCCATTGCATCGTCTTTTTTCAAGTGCTCGGTTGCACTAAATTTGCACTACTAAATTGGAAAAGACAACTACATCACACTTCTGTAAGTGTGTCGCAGGGTGTACAAGTGCACCACCGACCGTGACAAATGTGTCGTGATATAGCGATGCACTTGTTTGACCTAAAAATTAAAGCATAAAAAAACATGAACAAGAAAAGTTTCGAAGTGCATACCGGGGGTCTTACGCCAGGTGGTCGTTGGAACTCATAGACTTTGTCTACAAGGTGTTGGGGAGCTCATAGTCAGCCATAGCATCAGTAGGTGAGAGAAAAATATCTCCAAATCTCCAACTTGCAAAAGGTACAAATGAGTGAAAAAGACTCCCAAGCTCCTAGTTAAGCCTTAAAATTAGGGTTTTTTGACCTAATTGAAGGGACAAATGTGGGTTTTTAATATTTTTAATCCATTTATGAGCTATGAAGCCTTTTTGAAGCATTTTTTCATGTCTTGGAGCTTATTTTCGTAGCTAAACCTACCTTATGTTTTATTGCGATCTTGACCTAAAAAATAATAATTTTCACTTGATCTCTCGAAGGGGTAGTATACCAACATAATTCCTTTTGTTAGGGCATAGTGGGGCATTGAAAAATCATGAATTTTTAAATTTTTGATCTGAGTAGCAGCGTTGATCTGAAAAGTGTCAAGTCTTTGAACTAATGCAACAAGTACCTCGCTTCAAAGAGGGGCAAAATGTAGACACTTAAAATTATCCTGATCAATATTGCACATCTAAAATTGATTACTAACACCATTTTTTTCATGATTCACCCCTTTTTGACTATTTAATTAAATAATCATAATTGTTTAATTAAATCCATTATTTTCTTATTTGACATTATTAGGTTAATTCATCTCTTCCATACTAATTTTCATCCTATTTAATTAAATAATGTGAATTGTTTAATTGAATTTCTTAAGTCTTCTCATTTGATTAGATAATTTGAATTATTTAAATAAATGTCATTAATTCCCTCTTTTTAATTAAATGAGCAAATTGTTTTACTAAATCTTTTAATTCCTCATCTTGCACAATTAAATAATATTTTAATTATTTAATTGGCTAATTTCTTCCATCCCTCCAATTCCCCCCACTTGAAAAGGAATATTCCCATGAAATATTCCTCCAATTTAAATTCAAACTATTTCCCTCTTAAATAGAAATATCTTGCACATTCCTCCTAAATTTTAGGATTTGTGTTTCTTCAAATCAATTTCATCTCTTGATTAATTAGATCAATCCATGTGATTATTCAATCTCCTCCATGGATTGAATCCTTGATCCATGCCGATTCTTCTAATCAATTTACATTCAATGATTAATCATATTGATCTTGACCATTAATTCACCTAATTGTCCTATAAATAGTCTCCATTTCTTGAGCAATTCATCCACAATCTTTGAGAGAAATTAGACTATAGTAATTTTTAGAGCAGTCCTTATGAGAATTTAATCAATTTGCATCCATTTTAGCCAATTTTGCATCAATTTTTATCAATTCTCCATTGGAGCATCCATCAAGAGCTTGTTTCAACTATGGGATTGGTAAAGGGTTGACATTCCACACCAATTCAACACCAATCCCCCAATGGGATGAGGTTTGATGTACTAATTTGGTTTCCTTTGCAAGCATTTCATTGATATTTGATGTTTTAATGGCTTCCTAGTTTAATATTTCAATAATTTCATTGGGAGTGTGGCTTAATTAGTTTAATACTTGGTTTTATTTTGTAATTCAATCACGTTTAGTTTAGTTCATGATCATGTTCACACCTATTATCTACCTATCAATAATACATGAAATTTTCCTGTGATCTACAAAGTTGTCTATTTTAAAAGCGAAGAGTCTATATTTACAAATAGTAAGAGAATAAATATTTAGTATCTTCTAGTTCCTACTAAATTAAATATAATATACAACATTTAGTCTAAATGAAATGCTATTCTATGCTACAACCGAATAATTTTTAGTAGTTTTCATAAACCATAATATGATTGCTCTTATGACTATCAATTTAGGATTAACCTATACAATTCTAGACCAACAATAATGTATTACATGGGCAACACCAACAATCATTCCTATTAAAGTTGCAAATGGTTCCTCAACTATCATATCATGAAAACTAGATCAAACACAAAATGGTCACTTTTGACTGACACTTGCGACTCTTAAATCTTCTAAATAAAATTTATAATGGAAAATTAAAAAGAAATCATAATTAATTAGGGTACTACACCATATAATTAAAATAAAAAAATGTGAAAAATTTAAAATTAGAGGAAAATTGTATGTTTGGTACTATCAGGCATGTGAAATGTAATCATGGAAGTTAAAATAATACAAATAGGAATTAAAACAATTATTAAAAACCATTTACTCTAACATTCTTGCAAACCTCCACTATAGTGTTCTAGATAAGATATTTATATCTATTTCTCTTTTTTGTAGCATCTACTTGCTCAATATTGAAATCATGATTGTTGAAAATGAATGATTCAATCTTAATTTTAGGTTTTTGAGGATGTAGGTAAGGATAGGTAAAGCGGATAAAGATAAGACAAACCAATTAGTTAACTGATTTAATAAATGCATTTATTTTATTTTCTCTAACTATTAACTAATTTGAATTTGAATTGCTTATTTTTTTATGGTGTATTCTCCATTTGATTAATTAGCTAATTGAATGATTGATTTTATTTGATTTATTGTGATTTTATTAATTTTTTATACATAATGATTATTTGGATTTTGCTTTATTATTAATTTGGATATTTGTGGATAATGAATTATTTAAATTAATTAAACACTAAAATATCATTTAATTAGTTTATTTTGATCAAATAGATTGATTAATTATTTTATGGATTAATTGATGTATGATGGATCATTTTAATGGAATAGATATGAATACGAGTGTCATCAAGATTTGAGTTTTTATAGGTGGTATAATATGTTTACATTGCATGCATATAATGTATAGACTTTTGGAAAAAGATTAATGCATGATCAAATGATGACAATTTATAGATCTAAAAAAACTTAATATTATACAAATAAATTACATATTCAACAATAAACACAAAGAACAACATTTTCATTAGCCTCTTATTGTTTTAATCATATCCTATAGTCATGAAATTTATTTGGTGCATTGTTTAATTTTTCACTTCACATACATGTTAATAAGCTTATTTTGAAAAGCCTTTAGAAGGGTATTGTGTATTAAGTAGAATGTCTAGCTCCCTCTCTCTACATAATGTTGTGAGATTGAGATGAGTGGTGGATGATAATGCCATCCATGGTTGTAATTGGAGTGTTAAAAATACATGGAGTGCTATTAAGTCTATGCCTATCACACGCTGACATTTAGACTCATAAGTTGGAGAGCTTTGCATTTCCACTAACTTATTTTCTCATTTTGCAAGATAATTACAAATCCATTTTTTATGTAGAAATTCATTATCTCAAACTCTCAATAATTAATTACTATAGAAGCATCAAGCCATTATTTTTAATATCATTAGGTAATATATTAAATAATTCACATGCTTTATTTATGCTTTTACATTTTTCATACGTGTTTATGAAGACACTTGTATTTAAAAAATACAACAAAACACCCCTTGTTTGAAATTTTTCATTATTCATAGGTTACAAGGATGCTAGCAAAGGTTGGAGTGTTAAATTCATAAAAAGTTATCTATCAATAATAATTAATAATTTTGAGGGTATTATAGATGTTTAGTGTAAGAAGCTTGCAAATATTTAATAAATATTAATTTTGAGTATAGAATACAATTTATTTATTTTAAATATTGTCCAAAATAAATTGTATTAATTATCCATTAACTTTGACAAATATTATTGTAATGCGATTTCTTAATTCATTATTAATATTTATAATAATTCAAAAAAGTTCAATCTAAAATAAACATTTAAATATGATTGATATAAAATTTTACCTCTTATTCAATCTACATGTTATTGAAAGACAAGATAAACTCCAACATATGAAATAAAAGACTTTTCTACTATTAATTGTTTTATGTGATGGCCTCAATTCAATCAGAATACGGATTTTAGAAAACAAACAACATATTAATTCTATCATCTTACATTGATAGAAGAGATTGTAGGTAGACTGTTGATCTATATAGGCAACTACAAGGATATCATTGCTTTAAGTTAAGTTGCACATTATTTTAGTTGCGGTACATCAACAAATACAAGATGGAGATTTTTTGTACATAAGATACATATATTTAAATGAACAATATGTCCAAGTAATTGTCCTCATTAGAACAAAACATGTGTACATTTAAGTCATTAAATAAGAATTGATGATATAATTAAAGATTAGATAGATGCCTGCTCATTCAATTCTCTCCTATCCATTCAAGATGATCGCAATAGGTTTAATTCTCCTATTATTTAAGTTGTTGTACATATGTGAGTATTGCAAAAGATTATCTTTTGTATGTAAGATTATACAAATTATTTTTTGTTCAACTTTGTAGCTCATGGCTTGTGGTAAATTCATCCTGGTAAGAAGTATTTTTATCAAATCAAATTCTATTTAAATTCAATAAATTCTATTATATTTTGGGTTTGATTGAGAAGCATTCAACACCTTATTTGTATACAAGGTAACTTTTTAAGTAGATAAAATGGTACTAGAGGAAGAGGTTCAAAGTTCAAATCCCCTGCCTCATAACAAGAAATATCATTACCATACTAGTAATGGCGGAATAAATCTATCGAATGCCAATTTCAAGTGAATTATGCTCAAAACACCTTGTCATGTCAATGAACATTCCAAAGAATGCCCACAAGAGTAACAAATATTTTTTATATTATCTCATTTCCCCAAAAACTTCATATTTATCCTCCTTATTTATTGTGAGTGTAGAGTCTAACTAATGTGTTGTGAACTTGGTAATACCTACATAATTTAGAGGTTTAACTAACTGAATAGTCCACTCAACATTGCAAGACTACATTAAATTGTCAACCCAAGGTTTGTAAATTATGATGGTGTAGCATTATATATGCCTTCAAAGACTCAAAACTACCTAACTTATCTTATTCAAGTTATTCCATTTGCTAGAAATTCACAGAATTGAAAAATAATAAAAGACATAACCAGAACTAGTGGCTACAAGTACCTACAACTTAGACTGTAATTGAACTGTTACCAATAAAATATTACTAGATCTACTAAAAAATAATAAAAACTAATGACTATTAAATTAACCTTCAGAGTACTACTGGTTAACCATTGCATGTATATTCATGAATATTCATTAACAATAAGGTATGAGGTTCTAGTTAACTTTCATATAGATCATGAAGTAATGATAAATGAAAAACAACTATTAAACATAAATGAATAACTGGAAATGAAGTGAGGAATAATACCTCGAGTGGCCTACTCAAGTGGTTGTTCTCACTTTAACTGAACCCAAATCTAACTAACAAATTCTATGCATCCCATGAAATTAACTCCATTCGTTGCATATCATGAAAGATTACAAAATATATTTTACAGATTGTATTCAATCATTCTGAATATTCATCATATGTATTGAAACTAAAAATAACTGATAACATAAAACTGAAAAACTAACTAACTTATATAGATTCAACCGACATCTATATATAAGCTTGAGGGAATCTTATTCAAAGCAACAACTTAATTGAAATCATTAACTCCACTCCCAAATATTAGAGCGCAAAGTTAAGACTGATTTATTCAACCTATAACTGAAAAGGAAAAAGAATCCTAATAGGAATAAACTTTGTCAAAATAAAATTTCATGTAAGCATACAAACATTTGTCAAAATCCTATAAGCAAGGAGACTTCTTCTTCAACATTTATTAACTAGTTATAATAATGCACGTTCAACCTTCATCAAGTGCCTTTAATCAACAATCATCATGTTCAACCTAATCCAGAACTCCCATGTTTTGTTGTCCTAGACTCCTTTTGATGCAGGTTCATCCTGTAACTACTATGTGCCACAACTCCTCTTTAACTGCAAACAAGTTAATTTTGCAAAGCATGTATACAAGGATAACTATCACAATCAAAACATAGCATTCCATGAACATTCCCTACATATATTCATATAAACCATACAATACTAGTATATTATAATTATAATTCCATCATTATATTTTAGGCTCAAGTATGCATAATAGACATGAAATAAAGTATAAGATAGGAGCATTTACTGGAAATTTTATCCAAAAGTGTCTCAAAATATGTATGAAAATAACAGAAAATGAACTATTATCTGGACCTATCAATGAGCATGTCTTGCAAGGTTTTAGTACTCTAAATTCTTGTTTTGAGTGATAGATGAGTGGATGAAGATGTTGAGAGGGTGAAAAAAGTTCTCATAAAAAGCACAAAATGAAACCTAAAGAGTAAAAAAGAACTTCATTCTTTTCTTGAAATTTTAATAAAAAGACTTATAATTTTTAATTTTATTTTATCTTGTTAAGGTAGGAGTGATAGTAGTGTGTCTTTCCCTATTGTATTACCTAAAAAAATCACATATTTAAATCTCACAAGCTTCAAAATCAAAGGGATTTCCTTAGAGTTATTTAAAATAAAGAAAACAAATAAACAAATAAAATGTTACACCCTTAATATTAGAGTACATCGGGTTATGAATAGTCGGCTTGTGGATATCTTAACTCATAATTAAGTCATATTATCATTATTATATTGTTATTTAGTTAATTAGGTTAGCCTAGGTCTTATATAGGGTTATCTAAGTCGGCCTAGGTGATATCCTAGGCATAAACATGTATATACAAGAGGTTGCGAGTCTTATTTTATCATCATATTGTGAATTGTGTTCTCATTGGAGATATTTAGAGGTTTTCCCCCTCAAGGTGCATTGTTATTATTAGTTATTATCAAGTATTTTTAGTATTTTTTCTGTAATATTCTTCTATTATGCAATTTATTTCATTACAAGTGGTATCAGAGCATGATCTTGGCACCATTATGACAAGGCATTTTTTTCAATTTTAGAGGTCATTTTGTGAAATCCATATCTCCTAGATTGTGGCATTTTTTTGTCTAATTTTTAAAGGGTTTTTTAAGGAAATATTGAAGAAGCTGAAATCCATATTTTAGAGGAATTGGAGCATAATTGAGAGATTTATTGTAAAATTAGGGTTTTTTTCTCAATTTATTTAAAAAGTGCATGTCTCCCAAATCTTGAAGAATTGGTTCTTGATTTTTGGTGGTGTTTGAAGAACTAATAGAGGAGCCTATAGTCCAAATTATAGATAATTTGAAGTAGAGATAAGTGATTTATTGGAAAATTGGGGTTTCCAATAAATTCACTCTCAAGGTTGTAAATCACCTAATTTTGGGGAGATTATTCTTCTTCAAGTGTGACCTAGGCCCTGATAAGTTACTCTAATTTTTTTAGATTATTTTGAATTTATTTGTGTGAATTATTGCAAAATTATTTTCTACCATCATGATGGGGCCTACAACAAGAGGCAAAAAGAATGCTACCACACCGAGGAAATACTTAGAGAATGATGAGGTAGAAATTGAGGATTTTAACCCTAAGGATGAAATAAATAAAGTCAAGGGTGATATTTCATCACTAGAGAAGAAGATGATTAAAGAAATGAGGGAATTGAAATCACTTATTTAGGGTATGAAGTGTAAGGGTGAAGATTCACCTAGTAAGGTGGAGGATAATACTTTTGTTGGACATGAATTCCTTGGACTTGAATCAGATTTCAAGAAGGATCCTTCCTTTAATAATCATATTCCAAGGCAATTCATACCCAAGTTGGTTATGAGAAAGTTTGATGGCAAGGATCCAACCAATTGGTTATGCCAATGGAACAGTTCTTTGATAAATTCATGTTCCTAGTCAACAAAAGGTGGCTATAGAATCATTATACCTAGAACCAAATAATTTTATTTGATACATCATTGGTAATGTGATGAGAAGATAAAGAAGCGTTGTGTGGTCACGTGGTTAATTTTTCAAGAGGAACTTGCTACCCGTTATGGAGATAACTTCATGGATAGCTACTTCTACTAACTCATTACATTAAAAAAATAGGCATGGTCAAGGATTATATTCAACAATTCCAAACCATTTGTCTAAGAGTGGAAAATGTGATAGAATAAAATTTGAAGGAACTATTTCTAGGTGGTTTAAAGGATCACATAAAATATGAAGTACAATTGTTTCAACCACAATCCTTATCAAAAGCAATATTAGTGGCAAGATAGGTTGAGGAGACTTTTTTGGCTAGTAGGTGACAAGGGAATGTAAATGTTAGTGAAAGGATATCTCCTACACTTTCACTACCACAACCTACTAGGTTGAATCCACACAAAATTGAGAAGAGAGAAAAAGGGTTTGTTTCAATTGTGAAAACAAATATAGTCAAGGGCATAGATGTAGCCAAAAAAAATTGTTCTATATTGAAGGTCTGAATGAAGAAGAAGAGGAGGAACCAATATTAGAGGGTGATAAGAAGTTATATGATGAATCACATGATCCCCAACTAATCATTTCTTTTCATCCACTCTCTGGTTTTAGCACCCCATAAAATATCAAGGTAGTGGGTGTCTTAAACAATTAGAAAGTAACTGTGTTGATCGACTCAGATAATACTCATAATTTCATCAACAAAAAGTTGGCTACTCATCTAAATTATTTTATATATCTAGCTCCAAATTTTCAAGTCTTGATTACAAATGGCAGTATTGTTAGTTATTCTAGAAAGTCCCATAGCATTAAATTGTTCATGGGAGATTATCACATTTATATCCCAAAGTATGTTATCTCCATGGGTGCAATAGATATTGTTTTGTAGAGCTAAGAGATTTGAAGGAAAATTCCCCACAAACAGTAAGATCTCATCAAATAAAAATGTTTCTTAAGAAAGGAGTTGATGGATTTGTGGCCCAGTTATGTTCATTATAAGTATCTCAATCTAATTCTCCCACCCATCCAAATTTACAAGCAATAATTGAGTGTCACTCAGTGGTTTTTGAAGATATACCTAAAGGAACTCCTCTTAAGAGGGATCATGATCATGCTATACAACTAGTTATAGGGATCCGACCACCCAACATCAGGCCTTACAAGTACCCACATATACAAAAAGTGAGATATGAAAAGATTATTGAGGAGATGTTAGAGGCAAGAATTATTAGGCATAGCCAAAGTGCTTACTCCTTGCCAGTGGTGATGGTGCAAAAGAAGGATGAAACTTGACATATGTGCCTAGACTATAGAGTGCTCAACATTTACACCATCAAAGATAAGTTTCCTATTCCAATCATTGATGATTTTCTAGATGAATTGAATGGAGCTATGTATATTACAAAGTTAGATCTTAGATCATGTTACCGCCAAATTTGAATTAAGGAAGAAGATATTTGTAAGACAACATTTAGGACTTATGAGGGTCATTATGAGTTTTTGGTGATGCCATTTGGTCTTACCAATGCACCATCTATATATTTTAAATTTTGATGAGTTTATCTTTAAGAAATTCTTGAGGAAGTTTTTATTACTGTTCTTTGATGATATATTGATTTATAGCAAGACATAGGAAGAACACTTGCAACATATAGATCAATTATTACAAGTTATCGAAGATCATAAAATCTATGCTAAGTCATCCAAGCGTGATTTTAGTCTCAATGAGATGGAGTAATTGGGACACATAGTTTCACATGGAGGAGTAAAGGTGGATCCTAAAAAAACTAGGGCTATCATGGAATGGCCTATTCCCAAGACTATTATTTAAATTGAGGGGTTTATTGGGATTGACTAGATATAATAGGAGATTTATGAAGAATTATGGTCATTTAGTAGCACCCATCAAAACTTTATTGAAGAAGGATTATTTTCATTGGAATAAATTAGTTATTTCAATATTTGAAATGTTAAAGGAAGCTATGTGTACAACTCTAGTGCTTTCCACTCTCAATTTTACAAAGGATTTTATTATGGAAGGTGATGCTTGAGGAAATGATATAGGTGCAGTTCTCATGCAGGAGTGTCAGTCCATTTATTTTGAGAGTCATCAATTAAACGGTAAGAATCAAATCAAACCTATTTATGAGAATGAAATGCTAGCTATTCTTTATGTAGTAAAATAATGGAGGCCTTATCTAATGGGTAGACACTTCAAGGTTAAGACAGATCATGATAGCCTAAAATATTTTTTGGAACAAAGATTATCTTCTGAAGAACAACAAAAATGGGAACTACTAAGATGTTGGGAAATGATTTTGAGATTGTATATAAGAAAGGGAAGGAAAATATTGTGGCATATACACTACCAAGGAAGGATGAAGCTTTATTGTGTGCCATTTCAATATTACAAGAAGATTGGGTAGCAGAAGCCAAAGTAGAGTGGAAAAATGATGTTGTTACAAGTAATCTCATTCAACAATTACAAAGTGATTCTAGTGGTTTGGATAAGTTTTTCTAGAAGGGAGATACTTTGTGGTATAAAGAGAGATTGTATCTTTGCAATAATTTTTCTCTTAAACAAAAGATTATCATAGAGCTACATGAGTTTCTAGTGGGTGGTCATTAAGGATTTTTGATGACATATCATTAGGTCAAGAAAGACTTCTTTTGTGAAGGGCTAAAAGGGGATGTCAAACAATTTGTGGCAATTTTTTTGGTTTTTTAAAGAAATAAAGGGAAGACAATTAAGACACCTAGTCTCTTGCAACCCTTAGTTATTCCTAGCCAGTGTTGGGAAGAGGTCTCCATGGACTTCATCACAAGGCTTCCAAGATCTAATGGTAAGAATTTCATCATGGTAATAATGGATCACCTCACTAAATATGCACATTTTATTGCATTATAACATTATTTTACAACAAGTATAGTGGAAAAATAATTTTTGGAGAATATTCAAAAGCTACATGGTATACCTAAGGTTATTGTTACTGACTATGATCCTATCTTTACTAGTAAATTTTGGATAGATTTATTCAAATTTTTGGGTACTCAATTGGCTCATAGTTCTTCATACCATCCTTAATATAATGGGAAATAGAGTTTGTTAATAAGTGTTTGGAAGGATATATACATTGTTTCACTTCGGATAAATAGTCTCAATGGGTAGATTGGCTACCACTAACAGAATGGTGGTATAACACTTCCTTATATAGTTCATCAAAAATGTCTCCATTTATGGAATTATATGGATGTCATCCTCCTTCCATCACATAATCATTGAAGGTGTCACCAAGAGTTCATGTTGTGGATGAACACATGCTTCATCAACAACAATTACTTTCAATACTTAAAGAGAATCTATCTATGGAATAAAATTGAATGGAGCAGCAGGCATACTAGCACCATAGTAAAAGAAGTTTTGAAGTTGGGGATTGGGTTTTCTTGAGATTGCAACTTTACAAGAAAATGTCATTGAAGCAACAATCAGAGACTAACAAGTTGTCTCCAAAATATTATGGCCCATATCAAATCATGCAACAGATAGGTAGTGTTTCCTACAAACTTGAATTTTTGTCAACAACTAAGATACATCCAGCTTTTCATGTTTCTTGTTTGAAGAAGGTAATTGGGAATAATATCCCTACTCAAACAATATTACCAGAGCTCAATGAAGAAGGAAGAATCATATTGGAACTAGAGTTTATTCTTCATAAATGCACAAGGAAGCTAAGGACCATAAAATTCACTCAATATCTCATCCAATGGAAGAATTTACCAATTGAAGATGTCAAAACTTAAGATGAGGAGTTCATTCAAAAACATCCAAAATTGTATAATATTGAGGACAATGCTTCTCTAAAGAGGGGGACATGCTACACCCTTAATATTAGAGTACATCGAGTTATGAATAGTCATTTTGTGGCTATCTTAACTCCTAATTAAGTCATCTTATCATTATTATATTGCTATTTAGTTCATTAGGTTGTCCTAGGGCTTATATGGGGTTATCTAAGTCAGCTTGGGTGATATCCTAGGCATAAATGGTATATATAGGAGGTTGTGAGTCTTATTTCATCATCATATTGTGAATTGTGTTCTCATTGGAGATATTTGGAGGTTTGCCCCCTTAAAGTGGTTTATTATTCTCAATTATTATCAAGTATTTACCTTATATTTTCTATCATATTCTTCTATTGTGCAGGTTATTGCATTACATAAAATCACCTCTATAGAACTAAACTATCATATTAACATGATTTTGGTGGATCATTTTGCCATGTTCTTCAACCTTCTTCAAAGATGATTACTTTTCTGAACTATAGTCCAAAACTCTTAACTAATATTTGATTATTTGTCACAAGATTGATAGTGAACTAAAGGGAATGTTTGTTTGTATTCCCCAAAAAAATATTTGCATGGGCTTGTTAAATTTTATTTTATGTTATCTCCAATGTGAAGTACCAAAAATCTTATGTAGCATCTTGTTTTTTCACAACATGTTTAAAAGTGTCAAATTGGAACTTGTAAAATTCTCCTCTCTGGAAACTATAATATGTAATGTATTACTATTGAAAAATCAAATATGATATAAATTATCTTTCTCAAGAATGCTTTTGATAGAAGAACTTGAGAATACAAAATAAACCCTAACATATTTTGGTCTGTGATCAAACAAATACTCAAGAAAAAATGTTTCTCTTCTAAAAAGGCACTGAAAGAAATATGTGAACTTGTACAATATTTAATACTAGAATGCTACTGAAATTGACATACTCTAGAATTATTTAATGAGAAGAGACATATAATTGATGTTTCTAGGCACACGTATAGAAAGAGATGATGAATAATAAATGTGATACAATATATGGATATGACACCAATCTGTCACTGATATAATATAATATGACTCATATTATATCTATTGTTAGGATTCAACCATCAGAATAACACACAATTACAATTTATTATTGTAGATCACTAAAAATTGACCACTTTCATTTGGTCAATGTACCCCTAAATAGACCAATTTCATATCCTCTATATTAATTAAATAATACCATATTATTTAATTAATATTTAATTATACCCTATCCCTTCATCCTAATATATTTCCTTTATTTTCCTAAGTCCTAGCCTAAGGTAAATAATTTAATTTAATTATTTATATTCATCTATCCTACCTTAGCCCTTCTATCACATAAATTAAATAAATAATTTCTATTTACCCTCTCACATTTCCCATCCTCCAACTTTTGCAACTTGCCTCCTAATAATTTTCATTAGCATAATCCCCACCTAACCTACATACTAAGCATGTGCACACACTTAATCCTTGATTAAGTGGGTCAACCCCCCCATCACACCAATCACATGGGGCTTGTACCCTCAAGGGTACAATATCCCTCTCAAGCCCTCTACTTGTGCCACTTGGCACAATCTTGTGGCTTGAGAAATATCCTCTCATCTCCACCCTTGATCTTCATCATTCAATCCTAGCTATTCATCCATTTTCATCCAAATCCTATATATCCAACCCTTAGCCATTTCTATCTCCCTCACACATTTTCCTTGGAGCACTATTTTATTGCCAAAATTTCATGAGCACACGTCCGATTGACAAATTGTGGGAAAATCTACACAGTAGGAAGCCATACATTTGATTCCATGTCAGTTTGAGCTTTCTATCACCTAATCTGAGTGTTTGTTTGTTATTTATATTTGTTGAGTTTTTATTGCAATTTCTCTTTATTTTAAAGCACAAATTTTATGCACACATTTATGGCAAGCCCAATGGGACCCATGTCATGGGCCTACTAATATTTCTCTTGCAAGCTATTTGAATTTCATAGTTGCAGGTTTTTCACACAGAGGCAGATTCGTTACACGGGTAGATACACAATCTTAAGGTGCAGTTCTGCCTTCTTGAAAGGAAAATACACTTTGGCTTCTGGCCCTTTAGATATCTAGTAGCCACAAAGGTAGATCTACACCTAAATAGGCAGATCTGCTAAACCCTTCAGAGGTAGATCTACATGCAAACAGGTGGATCTGCACCCTAATAGGTGGACACACAAACAGTTGGATCTACATACATACAAGTGGATCCACACCTACATAGGTGACAATGTTTACACAAGGGGAGATACACACACAACTGACTCCACACCTATATAGGCAGCTCCACTTGCATAGAGGTGGATTTTCCATACATGCAGTTACACAATCTTTAGGGCCAACTACGTAGATAGGCGGATACACAACCTTCAGAGGTGGATCTGCTAGATAGGAAGATCTACAAGCTTCAAAGATGAATATGCCATTGTATAGGTGACATTACAGCCAAAAGACTGCATAACCTTAAGGGGAAAATCTATTATGTTCTTGGGTGATTGCACTCTGAACATCAACAAAAATATAAGGTATTAAAACATCAATTTTCTGATAGAATTTTTTACATCACTTTATCATTTTCCTTTCCAAAAAATTATTTAGGGGCTTCACCCTCAGACCCCTTATGCGAGGGATTGCATCCATCCCTTCACACCCCCTATCATTGGGGTAGTTATTCCAACCCCCTTTGGGGTAACACTCATCTTTTATTGATCAATTTTTGCATCTAATCATCTTCTTTTGTAGCTTGATATCGCTTGTCCGAGACCAAAAATCAAGCTACTAACATATCTTCTGCAAGTTTATGGTCAAAGATATATCTTTTTATTACTAATCTAGGCACATTTCAATTTCTAAAGGGTCAATGAGCATTGTTTACTTTGTTTAAGGTTCTTATTGATGTATGCTCTCCCATTGCATCATTTTGTGAGCTTGGGGAACATAAATCATAAGTTGACCTAAGTCCTTTATGTTACCTAGGTGTGCTAGTTTACATGTATGCTCTCTCCTTGCACTATGTGTAATCCTGGAGATTAGAAATTCCTAGAATTACCTTCCCTTTGTGAGGCTTACTTGGGTATTTCATTGAACCCTAAGGGATGAACTTATCCACATGAACTCACAGGGTATATAAAGGGGGGGAGAACAAAATTTGTACCCTAATCTTGTCACGTCATGTCTAGCGAAGATCTAATATCAGGTGATTCGAAGTTAGGAGTGCAAGGTTGGTTTGAGAAAATTAACTTACATTATCAACCCAAGCTTTTGATAGGATGGTGTTCATAGATGTTCCTTGCTCACCCTCTTGTGTTTAGAGTACACACTAGATAACATGTATTTATCCTAGCTTAGGACCTTCTAGTCATTACATATTGTAGTGTAGGGTATAATATCACACTCGAAGCTACTCATAATGTATCCCCTTGAGTAGAGGTAGGATTTCTTCAGGGAATGTCTTAGGACCTCTAAAGAAAAGGAAAAGGTGAGCATGCTACCTTTTAGGTCTATGCCACTAGATTCCTATCTATCAACTCTCGTTGAGCAGTGCTCCTCACTAATCTTGGGATGTTAGCCACAAGGTTGGTGGGCCTATGGTAGGTTAACACTCCCACCTGACTAATTTAGGCTTGTGTTGTTTGGCATGTCTTCTTGTGCTTACCAATGCATGTCTTCAATCCATCTTGTCATCATCCATCTTGTGTCTATATGATTGTAGTCTTTGGTCCATTTTCCATATGTTTATTCATCATTAAGCAATTTTGCTCTATTATTGGGTGGATTTACCTAAGTAGTCATCCCATCTCTATTCAGCTATCCTTGGGTGATCCCACTCTATTCTTGGGTAGATCCACCTTGGTCATCCTCCCATCATCCCTATATAGGTGGCTTTTCCCTATCCATAGGCGAATCCATTTTTTCCCTTTTCATCCTTCTTAGGTGGATGCACCCTATTCATAGGCATATTCGTTCACCACCTCTATCATCCTAGATAGGCTGCTCTACCCTATCTATAGGTGGATCCATTTGTAATGGCATAAAATTATACCCCTTGCAATTTCACATACATTCTTGTATCAACCTTAGTGTCCACTCCCTTAGCATCTTGTGTAGGCTCATTTTAGCCCTTGCATCAGCCTTTTTCCCTCTCAGGATGCTCAAGATCCCTTTTCAGAAGCAACCTTCACGTGTCAGCTTTGCATCAAATCTTGTGCTTTTCCCATTCTCATAGTTTTGTAGTGTGATGTGTCTAGACACTAGCACGCTGTGCGGACGTCCGGGCATTGTGTTAGCGTCCTGTGATATTTTAACATTCAAACGGTCATTTATGAGCATGTTTTCCACTCATCAACTCCTTTTGTCCATGGTAATGGCCCAGGACACCTTGTAACAACTTGAGAAGCTTCTTTTCCCTCCTATTCTCTCTTTTTAATCCATTCTTTCAATTCATTTGTCTCTCTAGAGCTTTCTGTCTTGGATACACTCTATTTTTCCTCTTTACTCTCTTGCTTGCATAAATCTCTCACTTATTACAACAGCCTCAAGAACTCTCATGTTATTACAACACTCTTTGTAGCTCTCTTGGCTCTTGCAACTATCTTTGCATCTCTCTTGGGCTTCCTTAAGCCTTGTAGCTGACATCTCCCTTATCTTGTGCTTGCGAGCATCTTGGGATTTATCACATCCCCTATTTATTGCATCTTTATTTTGTGATACAAATTTTCCTCCTTGAGTGGGGATTTCTTTTATCACTATCACATTCATTTCATTTATGCTTATTATCTCTATCTATCTGGCTATCCATAGAGGTGGGAATACCAAAGTAGGGGTTTGACTGAGGCAAACCCCTATACAGCCCCAACATTTTCTCTCGATCCTAAATATGTAGGTATTGAAGATATTCACATGTTGGAGGCTTCATTACTTGGATTGTTGTGAGAAGTTTCTATCGGTTATCCTCTTTAGTCTTATCATATACTGCACTTTATTTCAATTCTATTATATTCTATTACTTTCTCATTATCCAACACTTTCTTAGCAGTTAGAATAGTAGTAGTCACCTTACTATTTTTGATGACATTCTCGGTTTCTAGTCCGTATGAGATGCCAGTGCACCTCTAGGACTCTAGCATGCCGCACTTTCGTCCTTATCCTGCGTTGCCATCCTTTGATCGAGAACTCGCTGGTCTGTCCAAAAAATCTTTGTGACCTTCTCTTTCTGATTTTGAAACTCTCGCATTATTCCTTGAAATAGTTTAGGGCAGTTCACCTCTTGGGATTCTCTTGAGAATAAAGAGACTCATGAGTAGCAAACCCCCCTTCTCTACATTTTGGTGAACCCGATGTGAAACACAACTTTCAAAAAACTAAGAATTTATTTACCCCAACTTGGTGGGGTCATAACTTTTGACTCGATGCTCAAAATTCAGAACCGTTTACACTGTTGGAAAGGTCTCCAAGAGGACTAATTCAGTCCCTAAAATATAATGCCTTCAACAATTGAATTTTAGGGACTGACGCAAGTTTTGACCCCAAATTCTGTTTTGAAGACCTCCAAAAATGCATATTGCTAGAACTAGAAAATATCAAAAAATCCAAAAAATTGGATTTTTAGTTTTTCTCAGTTTTGTCACACCTAGACTACTCTGAATTAGCTGACTTTTTTACTCATTATTTATCATATTCAACTTCCTAAATGAAAAATGAATTTAATTATCCTCTTTTATGAGTTTAGTATCTAATTATATTCAAAATGTTAATGATGTTCCATTTCATGCATGTGATAGTGAGTTGGCTTTGCCCATGTCACTTTGTATCTTTGATCCTTCTCATGAGATTCCTCTTGATTTGAAGGATATCTTGTTGCAATAAGATGAAATCATTGATACATTTCTTAACATTACTCTACCTTCTCTTCATTCCAGTGCACTCTCTTCTAGAGATGATGAATTAGTGAATGATGAACCTCTTCTCTATTCTAATGCACTCTCCTCTAGAGATGATGCATTAGCGAATGATGAATCTCCTTCCACATTTGATCCTCCCTGGATCGATGTTGAGAATATTTATTTGAATAATTATTCCACTAGTTGTGATGATTCTGTAAATATAATCTATGTCTCTACCATCCCCCAAAGGCCTAGGAGACCGATCATTTACCTAACTTCGGCTAGTCCTTCCCTAAAAGGATTTGTTCTATTAATGGTGTTCCATTTGACAATGATTCTCTTGATATTTGTAAGGCTCCCTCTTATAGAGTGGTAGCCCATACTTATAACACTAGAAAGAATAAACAAAATATTGATCAACCTACTTCTTTACCACCTTCTCAACCAATCCTTCCTCGAGCACCTAAACCTACAACTAAATAACTTGGTGATTATGATCTTGTCAAGCAACTCTGTGTTACTCCGACTAAGATCTCACAGTGGGACTTGCTTCAATCTACTCTGATTTATCAAGATATGCTTCAGGAAGCCTTGCAAAAGATCCTCTTGCCTTCTTCCACTAGGCCAAAAAATGTTAATGCGTTGATAGCCCATATTCATGAGGATTCACCAAATATTGTGTTCTATCCATAGGAACTCCCACCTATGGAAGTACATAAGCAAGAAGACCCTCTAATGATTATAGTCAACATTAACAACATTGGCATTAGACGTACTCTTGTTGACACCGATTCGACGCTCAATGTATGTAGCATTGATTTATTGCCTAAGATTAATATTGATTCTTCCTCCTTAGCTGCTTCTTCTCTTGTTATTTGTGGGTTTGATAATGTTGGTCGGAAAACTTTAGACACAATAGTCTTGCCTTTAAGGTTGGGACCCATTACCATACCCACCCTTGTATATGTTATGTCAAAAAAATTACCATATAGCCTTCTTCTTGGTAGACTGTGGATTCATGCTATAGGTCCAATCCCGTCTACCTTGCATAAATCTATTCAGTTCATTTGCAATAATTGAGTAGTCATAGTCAGGGTAGACCCTGAGGCTATGCGCTTATATGAGATGGAAGCTTCCTATCAGGTTTTGGTTGTGCCTACTCTTATCTCTTCTATTTCCTCCAATGTGTTGATATCTACTCCTACAATACTTATTACACAAGATACTCTTGAGATAGATGTCCCTAAAGAAGATCCATTTGAAGCAAGAAATATTAAGTTTTCTCCTTCTACCTCTTCTCAAAGGAATGCATGTCTTGGTGATGATTGATGTTCTCTAGACTTTACAAAATACTTCATTGAAGAATATAAAGTTGACCCAATCCACTTAGTCCTTCTGATAACATCATCCAAACCCTGTTGGGGTTACCGTACGAGAACGTTTCAGATTTAAAGTCTGAAACTAGTAGTGCCTCAGTGACTTTCATTTCTAAATCACTCCAGAAGCACTAACAACTATGCCATAGAGTGGAAATAGGCACAGTAGTTCTCCCCCATTGATCCTTCTGAGAAAAGCACATACAAACTTAAACTAGATTCAACACCATGAACAAACAAACAAATGAAAACACAAATTTACGTGGGGAAAACCCTTTCGGGTAAAAAACCCCACACTCCAAAAGATATAGCCATTGTATTATTCAGCAAATAAATGGTTACAATACAATATCAGGCTCATAGACATCACAAGAGTTACATCTTGTTCATCTGGAGAAATATAGGCAACAACATAGATCTGCAACCTTGCACTGTTACAATGTCTTCACAAGACATATAGTGAAGATTCCCTTCAGCTCTTCAGCCCATTTGCACAACCAAACTTTCATTCGACATAGCCTAGCGGCCACCTCAGGTTCACATCTTCCCAGGTTTCGAGTGTCTTAGTGTTCATGGTTACAATGCTCTGTGCATACCGCTTGAACACACACTCTCCAATCTTTGACCAAGCTCACTGATCATGGATTTGTCGATCCATCGATCATTCGATCTTTTGATTTGATCTCTATCAGCTTGCTTTGCTTTCAACTTCAACTTTTAAGCTTTGGATTACTATCAATCCGCATCCGGTCTTGCCTTCCAACTCAACATCAATCAGCATTCCATTAGCCTTAGGTCAACCTCTCAACTTTCGATCAAAATCGCATTCCCACCAAATGACCATCAGGGTCTCATAATACCCCACCGACAAGCTTCACCATCTCAGGTTGTGTGCACCACCCTAGCAACTAACATCGAGCTGCCCTATAATAAATTTTCACTCAAATCAAACCCTTGAGATGCATGCACAAGCTTTTGGTCACTAGGCATTGATTTGCAACAATGATGCAAAATCGACCAATGAGATTTTGCCATGTGTCGTACTGCCATTCATTCGTCGCTTGTAGATCACTCAACCTGAGCTCCATCACTAACCATCAATCAAAACTCTGAGGCCAGGGGGTCAAAAGCTCTACCGCTAGCCAAGGGAAAAACCATCACGGTATGGCAGTTAGACAAACAACCGTCAACAACTAGCTAACCCCACGCAATTGCCATCCAAACATTCCGTGGTCAGGAGGCATCCGCCTTTGCAAACATAACCACTGCTGTAGTTGGGCCCACCGAGACACGAGTCCACCGCTTGTGGAATTCTGGGGCATCGAAGAGGGAATCTCCAATATTCCCTCGAGCTCGCTCGGAACAAGCTTTCACTATTGACAAGTGTCCATCACCCTTTCACTTTGCTTAGAACACACTCGGGTCCAACCGAGCCAAGTGTAAGCCGTTGGAGCTCCTTCAGGGAATCTCAAGCGACATTCACTATAGTCCGCAAGGAACTCTTGAGATGCCGACAAGTGTCCACGACCCATCAACACAACATAAATACTTGGGACCCACCATCCTTCCACTTTGCACATCGCTTAACTTACCGCCACGTGTGGAACGCACAAGCAATTCTGCTCGGCCAAAAAATTCTCAGCGGTACTTGCATTAGGATGGTACAGAACGCGACAGACACCGTTGGATCAAAGCCTCCATAGCCGCCGATCAGGTTCTTTGTCACTTGGTCCAACTTCAATCACTCAACGCATATCGACATATCAGTGGGACATGAAATATCACCCGTTGATATGAGATCGTCTCGCCGCATCGGCCCATCGGTGGAACAACACAAGACTCCCACTGATAGCGATCACCATCCAATAAGAAATGCCGCCAAGCCAGACCCATCGGGCCGTTGCCGGAACACCACTAGGAGTCCTGCCGACTGGACAGAGTCTCGGTGACAAGGAAAAAGTTAAACACATGAAGTCCCCCGGTCCAAAGCGGTACAAGCCAATGAGATTGAGGCACATATTTCCAACAAACCTGCTATAAAAAATGATTATTCTTTTGTATCACAGGATAATGTGAACAATAGTTGTAATGTCCTTAGTGTCAATCCTCCTTCTAAGGAAGATGATCATGCTTCTATTGAAGAGGCTAATGCTAGTAATCCTGTCAAGAATGTTGATGGTGATCTTGTAGAGGAGTATAATTCCTATTTTTGGAATAATGCTCTCTATGAAGATCCTCCCCCTTCTCAAGATTTACAAACCTATTATGGCCCTAGCTTTAAAATTGTTTCTAAATATGGTGATGGGTGTAAAGGTTGTGTGTGTAGTGAACAAGGCATTCGGTTCCCTATAGAATGCACACCTCGTAAGCATAATTTGGGGCTTGGTTTCTCCAATGAACAATCTAAATGGAGACCACAATTGAATGTTGACTTGATTTCTGCTCAATCTCATTCTCGTAGATTGATTCATCCACCATTATATGTTGTATTAATTCCTTCTTCTTGTGAGAAGTTAGGCTTTTCTCCACAAGAGAAAGGGTTTCTTCCTGCTCCTCATTCTTTTTTGAGTGAGAGAAATTTTTGTTGAGGCTTCTTAAAGCCCACTCAATTACTCTTCCTCCTCCTATACATAATAAATTTCATAAATATGATGAACTAAACATTCTTTTTGTGCATACCATCAAGTGCCTAGCCATTCCACTAGTGAATGTAGGGCCTTGAAGGATAAAAAATACAACTTATTGATTCAAGTGCCATCACTCATTTATTTGTTGATGCACTTGCCTCTTCTTCAAATGACAAGTGATATCGAGGTCTACTTCTATCCTATGTGTTCTATATATCTTGGATGGTTCTCCTCCCCTATATGTTGGGGGCAATGATAAAATGTTCTGGAGATGTGTGTCCCCCCTTAAAGGACCCCCTCTCTTATCTATGACTTTCAAGTGAAGCATCCCTTGAGTGGACCCCTTTTCTCTTGAAGGATTCCTGAGGGACCCCCTTTGAAAGTTCTTCTCTTTCAAATGAATTCATTAGTGTCTAGCTTGAGGGAAACTCGAGTAGACCTATCTTTTTTGTGACTATGTTGCAATGCAACTTGCAGTAGCCACAAGATTCTTTGATCAGTCTTGCTCTGCAGGACCGAGAACCTATAGAGATTCTTTGCATCAAGCTTTCCTAACATATTTAGTTTGTGGATTAACATGTTGCTTTGTAGGTGCACCTGTGAAGCTTGTTTTCAATCAACCTTGTAGGAATGAGCACTTGTAAGGACCAATCCAACTCTGTGGAGTCCCTCACATTAGGCTTCCCTAAGGAGAGAGTACTTGGAGTGCCTTCTTTGTAAGTTTGAGGACCTGTAAAGCGCTTGCATCCTGTGGGATATTTTTGTTTAACTTTGTAGGAGAGAGTACCTACATAGCCTTTTGTTCACCTTCCCTAGGTTTGAGGGCCTATGGAGCTTTTTTTCACCTTCCATAGGTCTGAGGGCGTATGGTGCATTTTGTTCAAATCTCTACATGGTCAAGTGCCTGTGGAACCATCTCTCTAGGGATTTTCATTCCTTTCTAGTTCTCTTCTCTCTTCTCTTCTCAAATTGTATATACTGGATCAAAGATCTTTATCCTTCTTCATCCTAGGTATATGCTCTTTCTCTCTTCGACATTGGTTGCTTCCCTAACTTTTGGCTGCATTCTTCTCTTTGTTTAAGAATTCTTCTGTGTGTTATTTCTTAATTTGGGGATGACGCATATTACTGGGACAAGCTTTTACATCAAGGTCTCTTTCACTTTGCTAACTCAAATCCTTTAGTTTGTTGTGTGCTTGTCTGTATGTGTTTTTATATGTTCTAACCATATGATGTAATGGATTTTTATGTTCTAACATTGTTGTCTCGTGCATGTCTTTCTTTTCTAATGTGTTTTTTTGTAGGTCTTCAATTTGGGGGCATGGTTCCTTGGTTCAAAGAGTTGTCAGCTTCCTCTACAGTATCCTTTGGGCATCATGATGTTATTTATGTTTAGTAGATTTCCTTTAGCATGCATATTAGTGTAGATTCATAGTCCTACTAAAGTGGGGGAAAAATGTAATGGCATAAAATTTTAGCCCTTGCAATTTCACATACATTCTTGTATGCACTTTAGTGTCCAAGTTCCCTTAGCATCTTGTGTAGGCTCATTTTAGCCCCTACATCATCCTTTTCCCCTCCCAGGATGCTTAGGATCCCTTTTTGGTGGCTAATTTCGAGCGTCAGCTTTGCATCAAACCTTGCGCTTTTCCCATTCTGATCATTTTGTAGTGTGATGTGTCTAGACACTAGCACATCATGTGGATGTTTACGCACCGCGTTAGCATCTTGTGACATTTTAATGTTCAAACATTCATTTCTAAGCATGTTTACCACTTTTCAACTCCTTTTGTTCATGGTAACGACTCATGAAACCTTGTAATGGCTCGAGAAGCTTCTTTTTTCTCATATTCTATGTTTTGAATCCATTCTTTCAATTCATTTATCTCTCTGGAGATTTCTCTCTTGGATACACTCTTTTTTCTCTCTTTACTCTCTTGCTTGCACAAATATCTCACTTGTTATAGTAGCCTCAAGCACTCTCACATCCTTACAACACACTTTTTAGCTCTCTTGGCTCTTGCAACTATCTTTGCCTCTCTCTTGGGCTTCCTTAAGCCTTGCAACTGAAATCTCCCTTATCTTGTGCTTGTGAGCATCTTGGAATTTCTCACATCCCCTATTTATTACATCTTTATTTCATGATACGGGTTCTCCTTGAGCGGGGTTGCTTTTATCACTATCAAATTCATTTAATTTATGCTTATTATCTCTAGATCTATTTGACTATCCATAGAGGTGGGAACACCAAAATAGGGGATTGACTAAGGCTAACCCCTATACAGCCCCAACATTTTCTCCCAATCCTACATATGCAGGTATTGAAGATATTCACGTACTTGAGGCTTCATTACTTGTGTTTTTGTGAGAAGTTTCTATCTCTTATTCTCTTTAGTCTTATCATCTACTACACTTTATTTTAATTTTTTTATATTCTATTACTTTCTCATTGTCCAAGATTTTCTTAGCAATTAGAACAGTAGTAGTCACCTTGTTCTTTTATGTGACATTCTCAATTTCTAGTCCTTACGAGATGACATCGCACCTCTAGGACTCTAGTGTGTCACATTGTCATCCTTGTCCCATGTTTCCATCCTTTGATCGAGAACTCACTAGTCTTTCCGAAAAATATTCATGACCCGCTCTTTCTAATTTAGAAACTCTCGCATTATTCCTTGAGGTAGTTTAGGGCATCTCACCCCTTGGGATTCTCTTGAGAATAAATAGACTCATGAGTAGAAAATCCCCCTTCTCTACATCATTTATCACCTATGTTATCCTTCTTAAGCGAATACACCTTGTCCATAGGTGGATCTATTTTCTCCTCTACAATCCTTCTCAAGTAGATTAGGTAGATCCATTCTCCATATAAAATCCATAGATCAAATCCTTCCTATCATAGATAGCCTATGTCTTCCTGAGTCAAAAACAGTAATCCAATCATTTTCCCTCTTCATATTCATCTCGAAATGATCACTTTTGTCTCATCCACTACCATCAACTTATCCAGAACATCATCCCCTTCAAACAAGGAATTATCTAAACCCATCCTATTAAAATCCAAATCATTCACAATCCAAAATCCAACCTCAAATACTTAATCAAGATCCTGCATCTTAAATCAAATCATCCATCATAACATTTTCTTGGGAACTTAACCTATCCCAAGTCAGTAATCCATTGTTTAAACTATTTCATCTTGAGCTAGAGGTGTAGTTTACATCGATATCTCCTCTTTCTTGAGAGCTTATCCTATCTCAAGTAGGAAATCCATCATATCAAACTTTGACATAGGATCTTGACCATAATTGAGAGGATACTATCATCCATCTATCCAATAATCACTTCATCATTTTAGCTGCATCCTTGAACTTAGGATACCATCCCACCTTATCTTCCAAATCATCCTAATCTAAGATTAAATCAATTTCTTATCTAAGCTTAATATAAAACCCACCCCGAGCTTTAGTACATCCACATCTAATAGCTTCTAACATCCAAGAAAATTTTCTCCCATTCTCCTCTATTCCATTTCATTTACCTTCTAATAATCTCTTCCCATCTCTTCCATCCATATCCATCTAATCCAATATCATGAATCCTTATCCTCCATCAACACAACCAAACATAGTAATCATGGGAGATCCAAATTATGTTGAAGATGATAATGGAATTCTTGTTAATCAATATGAGTGTAAAATAGATCCCTTTGATGATATCATTGCTAGCAAGTTTATCCCAAACATCTCCCATAATCCAATCATTAATCCAAGCTATCCCATCATGCCTCCATGCACCCCCATTAGAAATCCTTATGCTACATTTGACAAGGGAAATAAATTAGCTCATCCATCCACATATCCATCTTATCCCTCTCATCTAATATCCATCTCTCCATCTTCTGCTCTAGCCATATCTCAACCCCCATATTTTCACAACAACACTATCACATCCATCCCTAATGCAAATTCACCATATCATTATCTTCCAAACCATCAACTCCTAATACATAATCCCATTCCTCCAATCCATGTTTCTTATCCACCATCCATATCTTCTTATCCCAAATCTCCATCCACTTCCTCCTATCTCAATCCACTATCCACTTATTTCTATCTCAATCCACCTTCCACTCCCTCATATCTTAATCCTCCCTACAATCCATCATACCTCCCTTCTCCATGTAATTCTAATCCTAATCCCCCAATCCATAATACTAGTCCTCCACCCATTCATAATCCTTCATATACTCCCAACACCCCATCTAAGACTAAAATATGTAAGTATCTCATTCCAGATGTCATCTAAGAACTCATGACGAAGAATTTCATCCCCTCATCGAAATAAATATCCTACCATCCCATCTACTCCACTTCATGATCCTTTATCACTTCCTAGACAAACCATCCAAAAGTCACCTCCATATCCCCTTGGTCCTATTACATTCAACCATGGTGGTTCTCTTGCAATAGGAGAACAAAGCATATCCGCCACCTATCCTCCTACACCTAATAATAGACTCTCATCATGCTTTCAAAATAACAAGCATCCTACCATAAACTAAATGCTTGAGACAATGAAGTATCAAGGAAAAGGCTTAGGCCTTCATTAGAAAGGTATATTGGAGCCCATCCATATCAAAGAAAATCCACATGCACAAGTCCTTGGTTATATCTCTCAAGGTTCAAAATCTAAGAATGTTGGTACAACCTTTTTACATCATAAGCGACCCTATTTCAAATGAACAATGGGCACTTCCCATCACTCCACCAAACCATTTGTCACCATCCACCCTCCTCCATTAGATTAACTCAAAATAATAATACATATCCTTCCAAATCCTTCAAATTTATTTTGGGTCCATATGTCCCTTTATCCACCATCACACATCCTCCATCTACTAAGTTCATTTTGAGCCCTTATATCCCGAAATCCCATCCTCCATTTCATATCCTTCCTCCCCTCATATAACAATTACCTATCCCTATAACCCATAATTACCATCCCACTCTCGTAATCTCCAATTAGGATCAATAAATGCACACCTACATTAATGTCATCCAACATTCTCTATCTATTCACTATCTCCAAAATCCTATCTTTATCACTCCATTCATATTCCCTCCACATTTCCCATCTCCTCGCACCCATACCATTATTATTGGAAGCAATTTGGATGCAAAAGTAAAATTGCATAAATCCAAACATCCACATGAATCTAAAGATCCCCATGTTCCCTCAAGAAGATATGATGAAGAAAATAAAAATCCAATCAAAATTCCAAATCAACCCCAAAGGCTACAAAGGCCCACCAAAACAAAAATCAAAACCATGTGGATCATAAAGAAAAAAGATGTAATGCATTCAAATGAAAAATCCATAATGGCATCCAAAGTTGCTAATCCAAAAGTTATGCATCCAAATCCTCCATCTCCTAAATCTATTTTATTTCTCTATGTCCCAAATTTCACTTTCCCAACTCCTCCATCATCCCAACATTTTTCATCCATTAATCCTCCTATCATCCCACCTCCATCATGATATGTGCCAATGTTGGTCCTAAAAACATCCCTCATCCCCCATCACAGATATAATCCATCATTCCATCCATACACTTTCTAAAATCCCATCCATTATTCCACATATCTCCCCCATTAAAACACCTTTAATTCATTCCCTTTCATAACCCATGTATCCTAATAAGGTTGTAGCAACATCCAACAATCACTTCAAACATGGGCTCTTATTACCTCAGTATTGAACTAGATGCTTGAGTCACTCCCCCATATCCTTATCACCTATCTTCCAAATCCAATTATCCACATCCTTATCCTCATCCACCTCCATCCACGCAAAAAATCCAAAAAAAAAAAAAATCCAAAAAAAAATAAAAAAAATCCAAAAAAGGAAAAAATCTAAAATATCCAAAAAAGTAAAAAAAAGAAAAGAAATAATTTGTCCAATGGTGAAAAGTTGGAAATTAAGTTCCTTGGGAAAGTACCATGATGAAAACTTGGTAAACATGCATCATGCATAAATCCCCCATCCATTTTCTCTCCAAACTTGCAGGAAACTCCATTTTAAGCATCCCCTTCCTCCATCTCTTCCATCCAATATTTTATACATGTCCTACCTATCATATCCCATTTATCTCAATCCTTCCATCCTCAATATGATCTTGATATAGATAGGAGCAAATATATATACATGCTCTAGACTCCCCTTGGCATACATTCCCTCTATCCAAACTATCATATTCCTTATCCACCCCTCATGCCATCATCCATATACCATCCATCCATCCATCCTATCATCCCTTCCATCTCCAAATATAATCCACCCATAACATCCTTCCATATCCATTTTTTATGTACCCATCCTCCTATCTTCCATCCCTCTTGCCTCATCACACATGGCATATCTAGAATGGGGCATATTCTTCCTTTGCGACATGGTCCATGGAGACATCATCCCATCATCCCTTCCATATCATTATCATTATCTCCACATCCTCCTTCCATTAATCCCTCCATATCATTCATCCATTCATCCCATGATCCTTCCATCTCCCCATCCTTATCTCCCTATCTATCCATCCTACCATCTTTCCATTTTCCCATCCTTATCTTCCTATCCATTCATTTGATAATCCCTTTCATCACCAAATCCTTATCTATATTCATCCATCCTATCATCTTTCCATCTCCCAATCTTTGTCTCTCTATCCATTCATCCATATCCTCATTCCATACCATAATCCCTTGTCATTGGTATTTAGCTATAGGTTATCCCCCATGTAATCCAATGTTGTTTATACAACTATCATCACTCATACCTCTATTCCATGTCTTGTCAATATCCTACCACTTTCATCACTCATCAATCCATCCCATCATCCTCCCAATTCATCTTTTGATTATTTGGATAACTATCCCATTTTTGAGCTCCATACAATCAACATCCTCTTGTAAATATTGTACATCTTGTATATATTATGTGTCTTGTACATAAGGTTAGTCTTGTGTCATCATCTAGGTTCATCTTTGTAGATACTTGTCACTAGGTCCCATCCTTGTGTTTGTTGTGTCACCAAGATCCCTATTAGCTGATACTTCAACAAAACCCCTTAGCCCCTGTGGGTTTCAGGTATCTTGATCATCTCTTGTCATGAGAATCCCCAATCCTATCCATCCATCGTTGGTCTTCATAGAATATATCGTTCCTTAAATCAGACCACATCAACCCCATCCATCATCCTTATGGAAAAAGGTACTTAAAACATTTTATTATTTCTTCGATACTTCTAGATCTTTGTTTATCTTTCTTTTGAGCTTCCTATTTCACCTACTTGAGGTTTCCACAATCCATCATATCATGGTGTGCTTTGACTTGTGAAAATAGGGGCAAGTCTTGGCTTTTCATTTGTTGTGTTTTCCTAGTTGGCTTATGTTGTACCCACCAAGATCTATTCTAGTCTTGTGTTATCCTGGGGAATCCTTTTGTGCTCGTGGTTTTCCAACATCAATACCACCAAAGCCCTTTATTACTTTGTGGGATGTTGGACTGACCTTTTGTTTGTTATGTCAATCTTATGCATGAGATACAAAGTCACCATGGTTCCTCATACCCTTGTGCATAGTATCCCTTGCTATATAAAATTAAGTGCTCACTACATGGTAGTTCTATTATGATGATCCAATCTCCCCATCTATTTATCTTATATCTTTCTAGTCCATTTATTCTTCATCTCTATCCCCATTTGCCTATTCTATCCACTTTCATCACTCCACTTAATCCTTGATTTTGTGTGCACATGAATCCTCATGCATCTTTAAATCTATCCAATCATTTCATCATCCCTTCAATCTTATTAGGATAATATAGATTTATTATTCTAAGCATATTTTCCTCTATCATATTCATCCAGTTCATCAATCCCCTTGCTTCAAGAAAATCCCACTCCCTGCAATCTAGAATAAATCATTCAATTGCATCATTGGTCTTGTTCTTAGCCCTGTTGTAAGCATTGATATCAATTGAACCATCATCATTGGGATGTATCCTTCCCAATCCTTGTGTTGTTTTCAGATATATCATTTCCACATCAACAACACTCCAATCATCATCATCAAGATGTATCCTTCCCAATCCTAGTGTTTTTTTGGGATATATCACTCCCACATCAACAAAACTCTAATCATCATCATTGAGATGTATCCTTCCCAATTATTGTGTTTTTTTGGGATATATGGTTCCCACATCAACAACAATCCATCCATCATCAGTCAATTTTGGCTTTTTGATTGAACGAGGCAACATCATATTTGTCCTTGAATAATTTTGTGCTCACTTGCAACATATTCCTTCTATTATCTCTTCCTCCTCCTATAACACTATCTATTCATCATCTTACATCATCTTCCTCACTTATCCTTGCATCACCTCATCCATTTCAAGAGCACACTCGTGTTCTCTTGAACACACATGTCCTCTCGAGGGGGAATCCTCAAACCTAATCCTCATCTTCACTCCCATCATCTTTCCTCCTAGTCACTCCTTTGAATGATTGGGGAATCTTCCCTAATCTATCCATCTTCTTCCTGGTGCTATGTTTTAATATTATTTGAAATGATGTTACTTTGCGACACCATCTTAAAGAGGGGAAAAATGTAGACACTACAAATTGACCACTTTCATTTGGTCAATGTACCCCTAAATCAACCAATTTCATATCATCTATATTAATTAATGTATAGGATCAAATATGCACCCCTTGTGTAAATTCCCCTTTCACATACCCTCAACTTAGAATATTAAATCTAAAGGAAAAATTCATCACCCCTCCATAATGCATCCACTTGGTGTGTGTTTTGTGTGTCGATGGGGGAATTTTTGTTAGGGAGACGAGCACAACACGTGGACGTCTATGCAGAGCACTGCCATCCCTAATAGATTCCTACATCCAAAATCCATAGGGACATTACACACCTAATTAGGGTTGAATTGTAATGCCTCTGTGTGACCAACTGACCCAAAAAATTGTTGGGGATAAGGAGTTCGGTCTGTCATCAAGATAGACATCTAAGACAACAGTGCCTTAGTGATTTCAATTCAAAATCACTCTAAAGACACACACAACAATACCATAAAGTGGAAGCACGCACAGTTGATCCCCCATTGATCCTCTGAGATAAGTAAATGCACAACAAAAATAGATTCAACACGAACAGAAAACCATGAAAGACAAATATGATGACACAAAGATATACGTGGGGAAAACCCTTTCGAGTAAAAAACCCCACACTCCAAAAGATCGACCCATTGTATTATTCAACAACAAAAAATAGTTACAATACAATATCAGGCTCAAAGCCTATACAGGAGTCACATCTTGTTCAACTGGAGAATACAGGCAATAGCAACAATCAGAACCTTCATGTAGTTACAATGTCATTCAACTAACATACTACATAGATTCCCTTCGGCTCCTCAAGAATGACTATCTTAGCTAGCCTCTTGGCCAGCATAGCCCCAAGGCCTCACAGGTTCACATCATTTAGATCCAAGAGACAAAGTGTTCACAGTTTCAATGCCTTAGCATACTGCTCAAACACACTTCACACCTCTCTCTGTCAATGACTCATCCTAAAACCCGTCACCTTTTTGGTTTACATTAAAATGCATATCTCTGACTGAGCCATAATCGTATTCAATGTCCCAGCCAATCGCTGACCCTCAAGTAGATGCATCGAACAACCAAGCACGCATCTAATCTACACAAATTGCATTGAGCCACCTAGGCAATAAATCCATCACCTTAATTGGGTTCTATTTCCATGGCCTACAATATCTGTCTTTACCTCTTTAGCCTTCGGTCAATCAGATGCTGCCAACCTGCCACATGTTGCCTTCACATTCGTTGATCACTTTGACAAAATCAGTCCAGCTCGGTCAAGCTTGGTCCAGCTCAGTCAACCGAGCTTTGAGCTATTACCGCGTTACCGCTGAGCTCAACATTACCTGTCGCGGTATGGCAGTGAGCTCACTCGAGCTCACCCAGCCATCAACTGCACTACCGTTGCCTCAGTCGATCCACCTCACAGTATAGCGGTGAGCTTATCCGAGCTCACTGATGACTTCACCGAGCCTAGACTCTCCTTCCCACCCCGCTACCATAGCCCTATTGTCTTAGCCTCGTGGTATGGCAGTAACCACCTGATAGACCATCAACGGTCATACTGCGCTACCGTGGAGACTGCCAGGTCTCACCGCGGTAGAGTGGTAACCACTCTGGCAGATCGCCAGTGGTCTCACCATGGCCACCACAGTGAGCACCGTCGGAGGTATGGCGGTAACCGCCAGGCTACACTGGAGGCAGCTTACCGCGGCCATCGTGGTCACTCCGAGCACCGACTGCGGTAGGGCAGTAATCGCCGAACCTGACCGCCACTACCACCGCGCAACCGCGCCACCACGAAGTGACCCCTGCGGTATGGTGATAAACCTTTTCTCTGCCAATCATGCCACCAAAAGGAGACCACCGCGGTAAGGCGGTAACACCGCCCAACCGCCGAACAAGGTGGCCCACGGTATGGCGATAAATGCCATAAACAAGAAGAAATCGCCTAAGTCTTTAATGGAAAAGATCAAAAAGTTGAAGCAGACTTTCCCAATAATCTCCCACTTGTCGAAGACTTTCAGGCATCCTCCAAAACTCGAACAAGGACCAAAACATGCTCTCACACTCCAATCAAGACCCCTGCAATCGACATCTAGGATGTCCACCATCTCAGGCAACCACTTCAAACATCCAACATAGGAAAAGGAACAAGCCAAGATGTAAATGCACCAGTCTCAGGAATGAAAGAAAATGGCCCTTTCAGCAGAAAAAGCACTACAACAGCAAACAACAAGGCACCAACGCGAGCACAAGAAACATGACACAGACCACAATTCTCCAGAACAAGAGCACCAATCAACCAGAACAACAACTAGTGACCTGACTGTCCTCATCCAATTGACCAAACCCATGCGGCTAAACATAGCACCCACAAATCATGCTAATCCGTCCAACCACCCATACCTCAAAGGTATGATAAATAGTAGCAGACTCATGCCACCATAAAACCACCCATCTCAGTAGCAAATAAGTACCCTGTGTCAACCAGTCATAAACCAAACATGTCTAGGTACTCCCATTGCAAGGGCACTATCTAGATGAGTGCAATAAAAAAACCATCACAAATGATCTAGGCATACCAAGTCCACCAGCCCTTGCATATAGAAGAAAGTAATCATGTAGTTCCAAGGGACACCCACTTTGATCTGCACAACCTGCAACCTCCTATTGTAAGAAATTTTTTCTCTCATCAATCATCCACAGTTCTTCCAAGGTTCCATATCTGATTGAAGAAAGGAAAACCCCTCGTGTCATCACCTGAGTGACAAACACATGACCACAGAAAACAGTGACCATCACGGCTCCACAAACATCTAAAGTCATATGAAACAAACAGGAAGAACAAGACCAGATTAGAGAGAAAAAACAAATCAAAACATGCCCTACTACAAAGCCTTCTAAATGCCAGCTGTGACAAGAGTGATCTTCTTCACATCCCAAAATGAAGAGCCTTAACAACACTCAACAACACCATGGATGTAAGCATCAAGAAGATTAGACTAACCCATACACCATCTCCTGTCAGTCCTCAAAAGAACAAGGAGATACCCAATGCTATCCATCTTCCATTATGAATCCTCCAGAATCTTAAAACAACAACTCAAGATTCACACCAATGAAAGATAAAGCATTACACACCTGAAAAGTATAATGGGAAAATACATTTCATAGGAACACTAGCAAGCAGACCAAAGAGAAAAGAAAACATGCTCCTCCAAGATATACAAGTCACCGTGACTTACCAAAGAGCATTCTCCTTCAAGGTCTCTATTGAACTCACATTCAACCAAGGTGTAGGCTTCTCAGACTTTTAGCTATAACAACAACATTCTTAAAATAATTCCAGCCTCACCTTATTCTCCATGCATTCATGAGTATCAACAACCTGTCATCTCATGTTGACTCCAAACTACAATACTACAACAACCATGAAGTCCACCAACATATGACCAATGCACTTAAAACATAGAGAAGTCCTAGGCCACTGTCAAAGCTTCAAAAGCCTTATCATGACACCATGATCTACACATAACCCTTTGGAGATACCATGCTTCAAGTGAACAAGCTATGGTCTCAAGAGCACAACAAAATGCCAAAAGTCTAAGAAAGAGTAACCATGACATAAAACAAATAACTCTAAACCAAAACCAACATCACCTGTCAAACACCACCAGCAACTCAGCCAAAACTAACAATGTCTTCCATGGATCCAAGATGCTGCACACCTTCAAGTAGTGAACATGCAGATGCAAAAGAACACAACAACTGCAACACCAAAGAATGACACCAGTCATTGCTAAAGCTCTGACTACAACGTGACACCGAGCTTTCCAAGCACCATGACTGACTACACCATCATTGTCAAAAGCTTAAACTAACCAGTGTAACAAGCTCTTCATGACAATGTGAATCTCATGCTATAGGTTCCCATCACTGACTATTCAGGTACTCCAACGCCATCCATCCTCTCATCTCAAAACAACCACGCCAATGCACAAGTGACCACAGACAAGGTCAGTTAATAGATTTGCAACAACACAGAAGAAATCACATGGATATATACAATTCACTCCCAAGTTGTCTTACTACAGTCAATGGGTAGCTATTCCACTAGCCACACAACTCAGAAAACCACTTCAACAACTGCAAATCTATCATCACATTGGAAAACTAAAAAAATCAGATCTCAAAGAGAACAACCATGTAGACAACCATGACTCAAACACCAAATCAAAAACATATCTGAATTGCCAAAATACATCCACAACACAAGCACCATAGTCCAAGCAACCATTAAGCACACACCACAAGAATGCTGAATGAGATAACACATACCAACATTCCCATGTAGAGAAGAAACCCTCCTCAAGTCCAGTCGAACTGTAGCTATCTCATCCAGTCACACCTCAAACAAGGATCTAGAAAATAGTAGACAACAGCTCCACAAACCACAAGTTTTAATTGACTGTGCAAAACCTGCAAAACTACAGTGTTTCCAAAACACCCACACATCTCCATATTCACTACTAATCTGGGTGACTCAGGAGTCTGCACACAACCATCACAGTTAACCAGAAAAATGAAAAGAAACATGAGTATGCATCATAGACTTTTTAGGAAAATCTACACAAAACCTCCAGAGCCAAAGAAATGAATTTGAAACCATGCGAGTGCAAGACATAGGTAAGAACAAAACAACAAGTCCATTTTAGACTAGTTCCAAAAACCACAGTCATGCACAAGCATACGAGAGAGACCTGCTATCTAGAAGTTGCAGACCACCAAGGTCACTTCATAACCTCCATGCAATCAGAGCAGCAAATCAAATGCCTTTAGTGCTAATTCAGAACACCCAACACAAGCAAAACTCTCCATAGCTGATCAGCAACACAAGCAAGTCCATACCGCCAATGAGCCTCTCACACAAACACCCAATATGAACACCACGCTTCGCTGCCACTCAGCCATGAACACATCTCACACCCTTTGCATCAGGAACTTTGCTACGAGCTAGGAGCTTTAGACCATGTTGCCACAAGATGACCAACTCCAGTCATCTCCAACATCTTTCAAACTGTGTGTTGAATCAAAGAAGCACACTCTTCCACCCATCGAAGGATCAACCACTAACCGATTTCTCTAGATTTCCTCAAGCTTGCCAGGCTAAGAAATCTTCACAGGAGAAATACCCAGAACTTCAGAAACTAGGAGAAGGATCTGATACCACTTGTTGGTATCATCAAGCCTCAACCTCCTTCAACTAGATCTGATACCACTTGTTGGTATCAAGAGCAACAAACTACTAGCTCTGATACCACTTGTTGGGGATAAGGAGTTCGGTCTGTCATCAAGACAAACATCTAAGACAATAGTGCCTTAGTGATTTCAATTCAAAATCACTCCAAAGACACACACAACTATACCATAAAGTAGAAGTAGGCATAGTTGATCCCCCATTGATCCTCTGAGAGAAGTAAATGCACAACAAAAACAGATTCAACACGAACAGAAAACCATGAAAGAAAAATATGATGACACATAGATATACATGGGGAAAACCCTTTCGGGTAAAAAACCCCACACTCCAAAAGATTGAGCCATTGTATTATTCAACAACAAAAAATAGTTACAATACAATATCAGGCTCAAAGCTTATACAAAAGTCACATCATGTTCAACTAGAGAATACAGGCAATAGCAACAATCAGAACCTTCATGTATTTACAAAGCTGACATACTACATAGATTCCCTTCAGCTCCTCAGGAATGACTATCTTAGCTAGCCTCTCGGCCAGCACAACCCCAAGGCCTCACAGGTTCACATTGTTCAAATCCAAGAGACAGAGTGTTCACAGTTTCAATGCCTTAGCATACTACTCAAACACACTTCACACCTCTCTCTGTTAATGACTCATCCTAAAACCCATCACCTTTTTGGTTTACATTAAAATGTATATCTCTGATCGAGCCATACATCGTATTCAATGTACCAACCAATCACTGACCCTCAGGTACATGCATCGAGCAGCCAAGCACGCATCCGATCTGCATAAATTGCATCGAGCCACCTAGGCAATAAATCCATCACCTTAATCGGGTTCTATTTCCATGGCCTGCAATAACTATCTTTACCTCTTTGGTCTTCAGATGCTGCCAACCTGCCACCTATTGCCTTCACATTCGCTGATCACTCTGACAGAATCGGTCTAGCTCGGTCAAGCTTGGTCCAACTCGTTCAACCGAGCTCTGAACTCATCTGAGCTCTTACCGCATTACCATCGAGCTGAACATTACTTGTCGTGGTATGGCGGTGAGCTCACCCAGCCATCAACCGCACTATCACTGCCTCAGCCAATCCACCTCGCGGTATAGCGATGAGCTTGTCCGAGCTCACCGATGACTTCACCAAGCCCAAACTCTCCTTCCCATCGTGCTACTGCAACCCTATAGTCTTAGCCTCGTGGTATGGCGTAACTGTGCGATAGACCATCAACGGTCATACCGCGCTACCATGGAGACTGCCAGTGGTCATACCGCTACCACGGAGACTGCCAGGTCTCACCGCGGTAGAGCGGTAACCGCTCTGGCAGACCGCCAGTGGTCTCACTGTGGCCACCGTGGTGAGCATTCTCATCGTCGGCAGTATGGCGATAACCACCAGGCCACATTGTAGGCGGCTTACCGTGGCCACCATGGTCACTTCGAGCACCGACCGCGGTAGGGTGGTAACTGCCGAACTTGACCGCCACTGCCACCGCGCAATTGTGCCAACATGAAGTGACCCCTACGATATGGCGGTAAACCTTTGCTTCGTAAATTATGCCACCAACCGCGCTACCTCACCACCAAAAGGAGGCCACCACGGTAAGGCGGTAACACCACCCAATCGCCGAACAGGGTGGCCCGCGGTATGGTAGTAAACGCCATAAACAAGAAGAAATCACCTAAGTCTTCAATGGAAAAGACCAAAAAGTTGAGGCAGACTTTCCCAACAAAAATGGCTCCTCTCTTCTATTTTGGCCTTCAAATCCATTCTATCCACTATCACTTCATCTTTCCACAACTTCTTCAGATTCTCAAGCATTTCTTTACTTCAACAACATTCTAGCACTTTATTTTTTCACTACTTAGCTTGAGCATTGCAGTATCTTGACACTCCATCAACTCCACATTGCACATTTGAGGCAGCCATAGAAGTTGCGAGCTTGGAATCTTGTGAGACCTCCCTTCACCACCACTACACCAGTGGTGAATTTTCCAAGTTCATTGCTTACATTCTCCCTTCATTGGCCTTGAGAGCCTTTGGGTGGAGGTGGTAATGCTTAATTCCTCTTCTTTGTGTTTTGATAGAGTAACATTTATCTTTTGTAGTGTTCACCACATTTCTTTCATGTTCTTTATCATAGTTTTCTACTTCGTTGCTTTCTGGCTATTCATGGAGGTGGAAACACCAAAGCGGGGGTTTGACTGAGGAAAGCCCCTACACATCCCCAACAATTTTACCCTCTTTCTTGTGTGTAGGTGAACACGTGTGTGGAGTTTGTTGGTGAACTAGCACTTCAATGAGTTGGTTTTCACCACCTTAGTGTTTATCTACTCATTTTATTATTTCTACCTTTAGTTTATGTACTTTATCATTCTATCCTTTTTCATTAAAATCATTTAGCTAGATTGTTAAGTAGGTTTTTGGATTTTTCTATTGTACTTTACATTTTTTGGCCGTATGAATGCCAACACGCCAAAGAGATGCTAGCGTTCCATGGTATTGTCCCAAACCTGCACTGTCATCCTCAAACAAAGAGGTATTTGAGGTACAGTTTAGACTCCAAAAACTGGCTCGTCTAGCCCCAAGTAGAATTTTGGATCTACAAAGTGACATAAGTACTTCATAAGTGCTCTTCATTCTTGATCCTCTTCCCTTTAGAGTAAGGTAAGTTAGGGCATCCCTCCACTCTCGGCTCTTCGTGAATTGGAGACTTGACGTGGTTGGTCCCCCTCTCTTACATTTTTGGTGAACCTGACATGAACAATGTCTATCCATTCGCTCATTTTGAGACTTTTCTCCTACACCTAGAGATCATTGTAACCCTGAGTGTTGTGAAAGTTTATGAGCATCACAACCCAGTCCATAAATTCTGGGTACATTGTTAGGAGAAGTGTGTGACACCTACCGATGGGAAAAAATGAAGGTCACTTCTAGCTTCGCCTCCAGTTTCTCCATTGGTCTAGCTACTGACTTTATTACCAATTTTCCTACAAATTATGCTGAGAAGATGGGTTTCATAGAAGATAACCCTCATGTTCTTACCCCTCCAAAATCCCCTACAACTTCGTTTGTAGACGAGGACGATGTTGTGCATATCCCTGTAGAAATTTTTTTGACATTAGATAATAGATTATTAGACCTTGTGAATCATCTAGAAAAAGCACCAAGCATGGCAAGAGTCTCTAGGCTTACTAGTGATTTGAGACACTTGCTAGGAAAAGATTGAATAGGTGTAGAATTTCTGCGTGGCCTTGTCGATCTAACCAAAGCTTATATCCCCTCATATAAGCCTAGGTCAGGCACTACCCGAGGAGAAGTGCTTGAAACCTATGAAAGACAAATAGGTGTTTCAATTCCCACCACGTCTGTATGCATGGTTGAGATAGGACCTTCAATCAGTGTTTCCTCTACCTCTCTAAAGCCCCCGCTCTCAAGGTGAGTAGAATACCCCTTGGGTTTAGCTTCACCCCTCCTGCTACCTCTGGCAGTGGGGGCTCTGGTGGAATGAGCATTGGCAATTTTGGTAGCGGGGGTGGTACTGGTGGAGGTTGATTTGGTGGAGGCCATGGTGGTAGTTTTGGTAGTGGAGGTGGCTTTGGCAGAGGCCCTATCGATGGTGGTGGCTCTGACAAAGGTCAGAGTGGTGGCTTCAGAGGTGGCACCAAGGTTGGTTCTGGTGATGGTGGTTCTAGAGGTTCCACTAGTCCTTTGTCATCTTTTGACCCTATTTTAAATGCCCTGCTTAAGAACATGGGCTGAATACAAAACTAGCTGTTGGGTCTCTCCCAAGCCTCTACCCAGCCTATCTTTCAACCCTTCTTCTGACATAGCCCATTGTCGGTAGCAATCTTCAGTACTCCCTTCCTGCAAGGAATGGAGATTCCCAAATTTGAGAAGTATGGTGGCAAAGGGGACCCAAAAACATATGTGTCTGCCTTTAATTCCATGTGTACAAATTTCTTCCATCATGACACCTTGATGGAAAAGCTAATTCCCTGATCTCTCAAGGATACAACACTCGAGTGGTATTGTTCCTTGCCCGAAAACTCTATATTTTCATTTGATCAACTTGTAAATCAGTTCCTCCATTAGTTCCAAGCCAACATCGGTCCAAAGATGACCTTCTCAGATCTCATCCGATGTAAGCAAGGGGATAATGAGAAGATAACTGATTTCATAGCGCAATACCAAGCACTCTTCTCGTAGATCTCATATCCATTGCCTGAATCCGATGTGCAAAAGGTGTTCATAGGTAACCTACAGAGACCTTGGCAGGAAAAGTTTCCCTTAATGAAATACCCTTCCTTTGTGCATATGTGTGTTGTATTATGGGAATATCAACAAACAATAATCCAGTTCGGGGGATCCTCCTTGCACTCCCATTTAGAAGGAAATCTATTGTATCTATCTGAGGAAAGGGTAAAGCTGTTGCAAATATAGTCATTGTGAAAAATGATAACGACCTCAGATGCAATAGAAAGTTTACAAAGTTAGTAGAATCTTATTCTTCCATCTTGCAAAATTTGTGGAAGGACAAGATCATAACCTTCGAAAATCCCCGACCTCTTAAGGAACCTTACCCTGACTAGTACGATGCAAATACTTTCTGTCAGTACCATCGAGTTAACAACCATGATACCAAATGTTGTATGCGCCTGCATCATGAGATACATGATGGTATCGATGATGGTACCATTCATCTCGATGGGATGAAATAAAATGCAAATAAATCGATGGAAAAATCCAATAGTGAGTTGCAAATATACATGGACCTGTTCCTGTCTCACTCTGCTAACTTAATTATTGACCCCTCTGATTCCTCTACTCAGCCCTTGACATACGTCAATATGGTCATGATTACTCCTTCCCCACAACCTGTGAATAGTTTTCCAGATGTGACTTTCACTTCGCAGGACATGCTCTTGAATATAAAGCCCTCTCCCCTCTACATTCCTGCTTGCCTCAATGGAAACATTGTGACGGGGGTCCTAGTTGATCCCTCAAGCCAAGTGAATGTTATTACAAAAGAGACACTATGGCTAAATTCATTGCAGAAGGAGTATGAGGAAACAAAGTCTACCATCTGTATGCATGATGGCCTCTCTCTGAAGCCATATGGATCAATAATGCTTTTTGTCCTAGTTGGACCTAGGGCCATGAATACTACCTTTGATGTTATTCCAAAATCTGATTTGTTCAGGGTGAAGTTAGGCATCTCATGGCTAGCTTCCATGAATGAAATCACTTATGTCATTCATAAGTGTCATAAATTATCACATGAAGGTGTCACACATGTTGTGCATGACACAGGATATCAACCGTTGCTATCCTGTGTGTGTTAGTCATTGGATCATTTTTGGCCCGCCTCGACCAGTCTGCTTCGCCCGAGAATGGACCTACTTTATCAAAACTATATGAAGTATAAGACTGGGGGAAAATGATAGCCAAAAGTGACCCCTCCGATAGTGCAACAACAAGCTTCCTCCTCTTCTTGAAAGGGAAAGGAGAGACCTACCCTTCCTTGGGGTTCCCCTTCTGCTCCCCTTTCTGAAGAAAAGTTCTAGATTTCTACTCTTGGATTCTATTTGAGAAGTCTAATGGTTCCTTCTTGGTGTAAAGCCATGATTAGGATATTAGATCTTCCTACTATGCCTCCTGGACCTTGGCCCTACCTTTATGGTAGAAGGAGAGGTCCCCATAGTGAATCCTTTATGTTTCAGTCTCCAAGGCCTCCTACCGCTCCTTTTGCTAAATTAGTGAATGGGAAGAGGCCCACCACCAAGGCATTAGAGCCGACTCCCCACATTGTCCCTCAACCTCTTCCTACTGCTCCCGTTCAGGAGTCTGTCCCTCCATCGGAGATGGCTATGATGGACACCCCTATGGCTGAGCAGGAGCCTTTTGTCCCTTCTCATCTCCCAGCCTCTAGCTCTAAGAGTTGCAGAAACTGCCTTGCATGTGAGCACAAGCACTGGAAAAAGGATTTGGTGGTTGAGCAGGTTGCTTTGCAGAGAAAAGAAGGAGATCCGACCACCCCTGTCTTAGGGCCTTTTATTGTGTCCTCTTCTCCTGTCCCCTCTACTTCTATTCAATCGAATTCAATCATGCTTCTAGCTCCTACTGCGAGCATGAGTTCCCCTAACCCTAAAAGGGTGTAAGTGTTTATTTCTCCTTTGGTCGAGGTGCCACTTTTGATGTCCCTTCCATACATTTTACCATTCTTGAAACCCATGGACATGTCCAACACTTTGGTGGTGTTCGTTGCGGTTTTCTCATCCTCCTCCATGCCTCTCGCCTCGTCTGTGGGGAGTTCACACCCTCTGACAAATAAAAAAATGAAGGTTGGCCCTTCTAGAAAAGGAGGGTGTAAGAGGAGTCCACCCTCTTCAAAGGGTGGTCTTGCGCTAGCTTGCACCATCCTAGTGATGGAGCAAGTTTCAGCTTCTCCTGAGTTTTTCACTACTCCCGAGTCACTCAATGAGCCTAGTAGTGAATCTCAGGCACCGCCTCCCTTTCCCCTTGAGGTAACACATGGAAATCTTATGAAGTGCATGTTTAACTCCTTGGATGAGGTCTCAACCTTGTCAGTGATCTTCACAAAATCGCTGACCATTGCTCCATAAGAGCTGAGCGGTGAAGACCTTGCAAGGCCTTCTTCCCTGTTCCTTGTTGTGGGAGGGTCAAAAGTGTCTCCCCTCAATATTCCACCACTGAAGGCTCATCCGCCTTCCCCATATAATGATCTAATTGGGAAGCAGACGACCACTTGGTTGACAAATGTTAGAGGGAGGATCTTCTTTATCTTTAGATTAGGTGTGTGTTTGTTGTGATGTGTTCCCCCGTGCTTGCATTATGTGTTCCTGGATGACCCTTGCCACCCTTGTAGGTGCTTGGATACAGGTGTAATTATGTGTCATAAACTTCCTCTATCTGTATCATCATTCTTCCTTTGTTATGTGTTTTGATTTTCGATAAATTGGGTATGATGCAAAGTGTTGGGAGCATTTAGGCTTCCCTTCCAGGTTGATCCAATTTTTTATTTTTAATTTGTCTTCTCATGCATTCTTCACATGGTTTGATATAGTAGGGGCTTGATGATAGTTCATCTATATACTATTACTATACTTATATATATATTTTTAGTAGCTCTGACCTTGAACTATCAGATCACCCCTGTGCCCTTTGTTTGTGATGTCTTTGTCTCTTTTGTCATATTTCTCTCTTCTTTGCTTGAGTTGTGATGTTTTGGTGCCTATATGTTGTCCCTCATGTATGTGAAAACATCACTATGATGACATCTCACCATGTCCTACAAGCCACAACATCACTTTTTCATTCATTATTTTCTCTCCTTAGGCTGTCGCATGCCTCTAGGCTCAGAATGCACCACCCTAAGGAGGAGGCTACTATGACAACTTCAATTTTTAGAAAATGCATTCATTTCCAACGAATGTTTTCTCAAAAATCTTCGCACCCCTTTTCAAAATTTTATTCTCAATTTGGACCCCCTAATAGAACATGTTTCGTTCATCGAGGGTTCGTAAAGAAAAAACTTGAGAAATTTCCTTTGAGCAGGGATAAATTTTTTATATGGGAAAAGCTTCGACCTTCCCCTCGCAAGGGGGATTTTTCTTCCTTTCGAATTCCTTGATGAAGTGAACATATTTTGAAAGCATTTCTTGATGTTGAATTGATTTTCAAAAAATATTCTTACACTTTCAAATAACGCGTCCCTTGAGTGGACCCCTCTTCTTGTGAAAGGGTTCATGAGGGAACCCTTTGAAAACCTTTCAATTTCTTGACTGTCTGATTGCTTTCCTGTGTGGATTTTTTTCTTTTCTTTTTGACATGTTTTATCTATGGGTTAACATGTTGCTTTATAGGTGTGCCTATGAAGTCACTTTCTAGTCCGAATTTGCGGAGTCCCCCTTCCACTAGGTTTCCTTCATGAGAGAGTACTTGGGGGAATGCCATCTTGCAGGTCTACGAGCCTGTGAGGCACTTACATCCTATGAGACTTGTTCATTGTTGGTCCGAGGGCCTTTAGTGTACTTTGTGAAACTTCATAGTTCTGCAGAGCTATGGAGTCCTTTTTTTGAAACTCCTTAGGAGAGGGTACCTGTGGAGTACTTTTCCTACCCTACCCTTTCAAACTCAGTAGATCACAATCTGCTTCCTTGATGGTTCAGGTATACATCTCTATCTCTTCAATCTACTTTATCGAACACTCATTGATATTCACGCTCAATAAAGTGGGGGAAAAATGTATAGGAGAAAATTTGCACCCCTTGTGTAAATCCCCCTTTCACATACCCTCACCTTAGAAAATCAAATCCGAAGGAAAAATTTCACATCACCCCTCTAGAATGCATCCACTTGGTGTGTGTTTTGTGTGTCAATGGGGGAATTTTCCTCAGGGATGTGAGCATGGCACGTGGACGTTTACGTGGCACACTACCATCCCTGACAGATTCCTACATCCATAATCCACATTGGGGTCAAATTGCAATACCTCTATGCGACTAAGCGACTCAAAAAATGGCCCCTCTCTTCCATTTTAGCCTTTAAATCCATTCTATTCACTATCACTTCATCTTTCCACAAATTTTTTAGATTCTCAAGCATTTCTTCACTTCAACAACATTCTAGCACTCCATATTTTCACTACTTAGCTTGAGCATTGCAACAGACTCCAACAACTCCTCAATGCATGCTTGGGGCAGCCATAGCAATTGTGATCTTGGATTCTTGTGAGACCTCCCTTCACCACTATTGTGGTTGTGGCGACTTTGCCAAATTTGTTGTTTGCATTCTCCCTTCATTGGCCTTGAGAGACTTTCAGTGGAGGTGGTACACTTCATTCCTCTCCTTTGTGATTTTATAGAGTAGCATTTGTCTTTTGTAGTGTTCACCACATTTCTTTCATCTTCTTTGTCATAATTTTCTACTTCGTTGCTTTTTGGCTGTTTATGGAGTTGGAAACACCCAAGCAGGGGTTTGACTAAGGCAAACCCCTATACAACACCAACAATTTTCCCCTTCTTGCTTGTGTGTAGGTGAACGTGTGTGTGGATTTTGTTGGCGAACTGACACTTTAGTGAGTTGGTTTTCACCACTTTAGTCTTTATCTACTCATTTTATTATTTTTGCATTTACTTTCTATACTTTGTCATTCTATCTTTTTCGTTAAAATCATTTAGCTAGACTGTTAAGTAGGTTTATGGATTTTTCTATTGTACTTTACATTTTCTAGCCATATGGATGCCAATGTGCCAAAGAGATGCTAGCGCACCGCACTGTGTCCCAAACCTTCGTTGCCATCCTTAGACAGAGAGTTGTCTGAGGTACAGTTTGGACTCCAAAAACTGGCTCATCTAACCCCAAGTAGAATTTTGAATCTGCAGAGTGACAAAACTACTTCATAAGTGATCTCCATCCCTTTAGAGTGAGGTAAGTTATGACAACCCCCCTCTCTCAGCTCTCTGTGACCTGGTGCCTTGACGTGGTTGGTCCCCCTCTCTTACAATTAAATATTATCGTATTATTTAATTAATATTTAATTATCCCCTATCTCTTCATCCTCGTCTATTTCCTCTATTCCCCCAAGTCCTAGCCTAAGGTAAATAATTTAATTTAATTATTTATCTCCATTATCCTGCCTTACCCCTTCTATCCCATAAATTAAATAAATAATTTCTATTTATTTAATTTACCCTCTCACATGTCCCATCCTCCAACTTTTGCAACTTTCCTCCTAATAGTTTTCATTAGCCTAATCCCTACCTAACCTACCCACTAAGAATGTACACACACACTTAATCCTTGATTAAGTGGGTCAACCCCCCCTCACATCAATCACATGGGGCTTGTATCCTCAAGGGTAAAATTTCCCTCTCAAGCCCTCTCCTTGTGCCACTTGGTATAATCTTGTGGCTTGAGAGATCTCCTCTCAACTCCACCCTTTATCTTCACCAATCAATCCTAGCCATTCATCCAAATTCTGTATATCTAACCCTTAGCCATTTTTTTGTATCTCACACATTTTCCTTTTAGCGTTGTTATGTTACCGAAATTTCATGACCATGATCAACAAATCATGGAAAAATCTACACAATAGGAGACTCGACATTTGATTCCATGCTGGTTTGAGCTTTCTATTACCTAATTTTAGTTTTTGTTTGTTATTTATATTTGTTGAGTTTTATTGTAATTTTTCTCTTCATTTTAAAGCATAAATTTCATGCACACAATTATGTAATCAAATCAATCACATTGACATGAAATGTAATTGATTAGGAAAAAAAGAAAAGAATTAAGTTTAATTTAAACTAATAATGGGGCTGAGGGCCTAGCTCTATTGGCTAAAGCATCTTGTTGCAGGAAAGAGGTCACGATGTCTGGTCCCCTCTCTGCCCCATGGTATAGGAGGGAATGTCACACCAACGTCATCGGTCATGTGAAAAAGGTTTACCAAGTGTACTGTAGTTTATAAGGGCTACTTGATTCTTGTAGTCTAAAAAAATAATAATGAATACATAAATAAAATATGACTCACATTTCAAGATCTATTTATTGTTCAATACAATATAACTTAAAATATATTACTATTAAGAAAAAAATCACATTTACATGACATGTAATTGATTAGGAAAAATATAAAATAAGAATTAAGTTAAAGTTAAATTAATAATGAATACGTAAATAAAATATGACTCACATTTCAAGATCAATTTATTTTTCAATACAATATAACTTAAACAATATTTCATGAGCACACATCTAATCGAAAAATCATGGGGAAATCTACACAATAGGAGGCTTAACATTCGATTCCATGCTGGTTTGATCTTGTTATTGCCTAATCTAAGTGTTGTTTGTTATTTGTGTTTGTTGAGTTTTTATTGCAATTTATCTTCATTTTAAAGCACAAATTTCATGCACACAATTATGTAATCAAATCAATCACATTTACATGACATGCAATTGATTAGGAAAAAATAAAATAAGAATTAAGTTGAATTTAAACTAATAATGAATACGTAAATAAAATATGACTCATATTTCAATTGTTCAATAAAATATAACTTAAACGATATTACTATTAGTTGAAATAAAGGAAAAACACTAAAACATTACAATAGAACAAAATAAAAGGTAACAAAAAGGAGATTTTCTTATCTCTGATAATGAATCTAAAATACAATAAAACACTAAATAGCTCCACAATTTAAATTTCACTAACTTTGATACATATTTGAGAACAATTTTTGTAAGTACTATAACAAAACATTGTATAACTTCATAAAATACAATGATAACACATACATTTCACAAACTTTGCAAATTTGCATCAGTAATTTCAAATACAATAATAAATACACTTGAAATGAATAGTAATTTTAGCTGAAAATTCAAAATAATGGAAAAAATTCTCTTCAAATTGATCTTTCTCTATTAAAAAATTTCAAACTGTAGTTTCCCTTATAAAGTACTTGTTCTTTATAAAATATTTTTTTCAAATTGAAAAGTCTTGACATCTAGCTCATTAATAAGTACATAGATTGAACTTGGAATCCAAAATTGAAAGCCTCTATCTTAGACATCAAAAAGTTATCAACAATAACATTTCAGTTTATGAGAATAGCCCTTGTAGTTCTAGGAAATGATTTACAAGTCCAAGATCTAGAAGAAACTCAAAATTATCCAAGCCATAATACATATAAACTTTGACCGTTTCAACAAAGAAGCGCATCTCAAAATACAACCAAACAATGTGATATAACCTTCAAAGTATCCTTGAATGACAACAACAATCGTTATCAATTTCTCCAACTTTCCAAGTGACAAACTCAAACTCTACCAATTTTCTTGTATGCTTTGAAGAAAATACTCATAAACAACAAAGAAACCATGATAAACAATTCAACCATTTCACTGGACAACCTATAAAATGTACTAGGGGAAAGTCAATGCACAATTCTTCCATTTGAGGAAAACTTTGCAGAAGCTTGATGTCATAGATATGCACTAAATCATAGTTATAACATATTTTATGGAATTTTTAGAAGAGTTCATTTTCTTTCATATTTTAACAAGAATTACTTTGAAATAATGTTTCTATGATTAACTAGACATACCAACAAATCCCTAAACAAGCTCACATAACAACCCACATTTTACCATTCTCAAAACTTCCTCTAAAAACTCAAACCATCAAATCACTTCAATTCGACCACATCCGTCAATTTCTTCAAATCATATCACCATATTATTTATGGAGAATGACATCAAGGTCCCAAAAAAACTATTTATGAACATTTTTGATCGTTTGTGATAATTGTGCTAACTCATTATTATTACTAGATATATATTATTTTCTTGACTCACCGTTATAATGGCTACATCAAACAAGATCATTATTTTACTTTATAAAAGTATTTATTTATCTTGAAACATCCATTCCAAACTAATAAGAAAACAAATGTCACATTTTCTCAACATCACAATTTCACTATAAAAAATATTAACATGAATGATTTTTAAAAATTATTCAGAAATTGCCAAGCTAGTTTAAGCAATAACTTAAGCCCCTCTATAATTATGCATTGATGGCTACAGATGAAGGGAAAACTCTAAATGATGGCAGCCTGTGCAGATTGACAGCCTGAGAAGAATGCAAGGGCGATGGTCTCCATGGCGGTGGAAGTGAGAAGAAAGTGCCTGCTATGAAGGAGAATGGAGGTGTCGGCGGTGGTGGTGTCCAAGACGATTGCCACTCTTCTACAGTGAAAGAGACTGGAGTCTCCTGCTTGACAGGGTCTGGCAGGAGAGGAGTTAATGGAAGAAGATTTGTGGCTAAGGGTATGGCGTTGGCTGCGATATTTCGGCATGGGAGGCTACCGATTGGTGGGTTTATCCCTGTTGCCAATGCCATCTCAGTGAATCTGAAAGCTGAGACAAAAGAGGAAATAGATGAGAATGTTTCTGAGCTCTCCGATTGTGGGGTGATTTGTTGGTTTAGGGGTTTTTGGCCTAGCCTCCCTTAGCTACATTCCTGGATCTCCCATGAATGGGAGCCTCTAATTTCTGGTAAAGTCCATATTTTCCCCATGGCAAAGGGGTTTTTTTTTGTCAAGTTTGATAATGCTCAAGATAGAAATATAATTTTATGTGACAATTTTTTTAGCTGGGAGAACAAATATTTGTTGATGATTAAGCCTTGGCATTCTGATTTCAACCCTACTTCTGAAACTTTCAATAAGATCCCGATTTGGGTTCAGCTGCCTAATCTTCCCCTCCACTTATGGATTGACCCTCTTCTGGAGGAAGTGGGTGCAACCCTTGGTGATTTTTTGTTGGTGGATGTTGAGTCTTCTGACATTTTTCATTCCACCTTTGCCCACATATTGGTTGAAATGGATGTTTCAAAAGGGCTGCCTGCTGAGATTATACTTAAATCTTCGAAGGGATCTTGGGTCCAATCTTTGGACTATGAGGGGATTCCCTTCCATTGTAGAAGATGTTTTAAAATAGGGCATGTTGCTACACAATGCGAATTTGAGAAAAAAGATGTATCGACTACTTGGTGGAAAGGTGCCTCTCAACAACATTATATGGTTGAGAAGAATTCTAAACAACACAGGAGTTTTTTAGAGGTGGTTGCGTCAAAATCATAGGGTCTTAAGGTATCCCCTCCGGATGCCTCAAATGGTGGGGCTGCTAATGCTGTACAGGATTATCATGTTGAAAACCCTAAAGAGTGAGAGATTGGGTCTCAGGCTGCCATTTCTGGTGATAGCACCCCGACTATCATTTCTAGTGGCTTTTTTGATAATTCTTTGCCTGCACAAAGGAATAATGATGAAATCTTCAAGACAGTGGCTGCAGGAATTCCTCTTAAGGATAGTTGTGTGCTAACTTGGCATGATAATGCAACGCAAGTGGAGGAAGGCTGGATTACTGTTAAGGGCAAGAAAGCTAAATTCTCTAGGCCTTCTTTTGACATGAATCTCCACTCCCACAAGAGTAGTTCTAAATGTAAATCTTGATGGGTCTTGTTTGGGGGTTGGATTTTGGTTGGCTGCAAGTTGGTCTTTTTGCAACTTTGTTTTTGGTTGTAAAGGGTTTCGCGTCCCTTCAAAACCCATTTTTACATGAATCAAAAACTTAAGCCCCTTTACATTCATCGAGTTACCGACCCATTATCTCTAGAGACTATTTATTATATATTACTACATGGGTTGTTTAAAACTCATTACAACATTCAATCTATCATAACTATGCCTATCAGATGATGCATTACACCATTGATACTTGAAACCAAACTAGTCATACTTTATTGATACAAGCATACAGTTGCATAAATCTTTGTTTAAGTTAATACAATTTAATTCATTCTTTGAATGAAAGTAACAACATAGAAAAGACTCCCAAGGAAAGACAAGAGGAACAACAAAAACCCTTGATTTTATTATATTCAAAATTTATGCAATGTCCACAATGGATAAAACTGACCCATAATATCTTGTCATTTATTTATCTAACATGATAGTTCTACAATTACATTCTCAATTAAAAGACTCAGAAAAACTTTAGAAACCTAAAACCAACACTATACATTTGAGACCCTGTTACAAAATGCTTTCCCATGAGATCGAGAAGTGAACAACCTCTTTCTGAAAAAAAAAAATGCACTTAATGAAAATACAAAACCCTAAGTCAAGATCTCTGGAAAACACTTGGAAAACTCAACACTGTCCAACAGAGAATAATCTTCAATCTGCAATCTGTTTTCTCGCTTCATCACTTCTTTGCCCTATAGCAAAAAAATATTCCCTTCTCGAGAAGCCTCATTCCTCATCATTCTCTACAATTTAAAATATCTTGTTTGAATCATGAAAGATTGCACCTCCTCTTCATTTTTACCTTGCAGCGTGAAAGCTTTCCCTCTTCTCTATCTGTTGTGAAAAGCCTCTTCACCTATTCATTTACCCTTTTACATTTTTTTCCAACATATAAAGTTTCCTTTCAGCTTTGTGATCAATCTTCGTGAAATATTTTATTTCAATACCCAACAAATAAAGCTTTTTAATTTTATTGGGAAGGCATTTAAAATATTTTATCGAGCTGTGAAAATCACATTACCTGTGCACCTTTATCCTGCATTTTACAAATAAAACCTTTTTTCCATTTTAAAAGTGAAAGCTTTTAAAAATTTTCTTGGGCAAATATAAAATTTAACCCATGCATTTTTAAATCTATATCAGCAACAAAGAGCTTTTATTTTTTAATAGTGGGGCTTTTGATTTTGTTACAAGGTTAAATAAAAACAAAATGTTTACCTGTGCCCATTTTACTTCCCACTATTTACTCTTTCAACACACAATAATTCCATATGACTATAGTCCACGGGTCCACCACAATCTCACACAAAATTTACCCAACAATTACCATCATGTTTCATGGATGCAATGAGTAAATGAAAATATATAATAGCGATGCACGATGGAAAGAACACAACATCTCACATCGCTGAAATATTTTGGAAAATGCAAATAAAAACAGTGGATGTGCGATATCATCTCACCATTGCTAATGTGATTGGGTAAAGTGAAATGGAATCGTGATGAGTGATATTCCTCTTGTCCATCAGAATCCTTCGTCCTCTGTTCTGTTGGCCATTTATTGAATTTTCCCTAGTTCATCTAGTTCAACCGCTTCTCCATGACAATGGCAATAACCAAATTTTTACAGTAATCAATGTAACCCCAGCCTCCTTTATCTGGCTGTGCATTCAACATTGTATTTTACATTTTATTGCCTGTAGCAACGAGTTTTTCATTTTTTATATCCAAAGGCTTTAATTAATTTTTTTATCGGCTACAAAAACCATTTACCCATGCAATTTGCATTTTAATTAGCCTTCAAATAATTTTGCACTGTTAAAAATCCCTTAAAAAATTCTATTGATGCTTTCCACAGATTCCACCGCCTCATATGACAATGTATCGTGCATCATGAATGCCAAGAGAGAACGAAGACATCAATTCAACCATACACGATGGAGAGAACAAAACATCGCTCCATCACAGATTTGATGAGATAAAGAGCTTTGAAATACACGATGGGCGATGAGAGAACACAACATCGCTCCATTGCGAATTTTTAATGAGGAAAAGAGACTCAAACCAACGATGAGCGATGAGTTTACAGTGCAGCCGTGAAAGTTGTGAAAGTCGCCTCTAGACCAATCAGAAGCAAGAATTAAACTTGCATTTCCTCCAAAACATTTGAAATACATTTCATGTTTTCCCTAAATTCCCCTTTTACAAATGCATAATATTTAAAATATTCACAATATTTTAAATATTAATATTTGAAACTTTAGAAAAATTGTGACTTCTAATTATGCCTATAGGTCAAATGTAGAAAATTATTGCGAGAAAATTGGGAAACTTGGAGTCTCAAAAATTTGCATAGGGACTATCAATTATTTAGAGAAAACCCATTTCCTCAAAAATTGCATCACTGAAATATTTCTAAGACCTCCTTTGCAAACCCGTCCCCGGGACATGTTCATCGTACCCAAAATACATTATAATAATATACCAAATGACCTTCATTTTTTATGGAATTGGAGCTGTAAAAATTTCAAACCAAAACAAGAAATGGGTTGTCCTTAGATTTTTAAAATTTGGAACTTTCTAGAACACCAAATTTGGCCCTGTCGTAGTCAACACAAGATTTATTAACCCATCAAAACTCATTCTGGGAACCCTAAATTGAGCAAGAATGTAGACATTTGACCTAAGAATTTAGTTCAACAAATGGCCTAGAAAGAGTCATCTTGAGGTGCAAGATATTAAAATCCAAAGTGGCTCACTCAGACTATTTTGCAACTTCACCTGTCCAAAACCAATTAGGGCTGACCAAGTCACATCCTTGAAAAATATCAAATCACATCCTCTGAAGCTACCACTGGAATAACTAGGTCATTTAAGTCCATTGAGTATGTGTGTAAGAGGGAATCCCTTCAATCCATATTCTTCACAAGATATTAGGGGTCAAAGTTGACCTCCTTGAAACATTTTGAAAATGTAGATGTAAAAACAAAACAAAATGCATTTGCTTTTGATCTGGTAAAAATATCAAATCAAATCATGCGACTCTGAAACTAGACCAGGGAGCATATCAATATGGGAGGAGTGCAAGTCACCAATCCATTTGTCATGATGATCATCCAACTTTTAAATATTAGTTTGAACAAGAGACCACTTCGCAGGTCTAAGAGTTTGCAAACATCAATACAGTCCCAAAACCCTCCAACTTTATTTGTAAAAAATCTACCAAAACTCATGACAAGAAGCTGAAATTTAACATACATGTTCACATATGTCGAATGAATATGCCCACAAAAGGATTTGACAATAAAGTCATATGGCTCTAAATTATGACCCTTTAAAGTAGGTCACTGGGGAAGAGTTTTCAAGTGCACTATTGAGTGAGGAGAATGTTGATATTTTTTCCTTGATGTCAAAATTGATATTATGGCACTTCGGTCTTGACTCTTTGGTCTTGGCATTTCATTGGTTCAGCTATGGCATTTTGGCATTGACATTGTGATACTTGATTCAGTATTAGCTTACTCCTGGTCTATTCATGGTCTAGCATTTAGTACTTTGATTATGGACAATATTATGGATTTGGTTTACAATCAGATTTATTATATCTTGTGGTACTAATTAGGTTGAGCTTCATGTGCAGATAAAGGTTATCTTGCTTATATAGGTATATGGCATGGCTATTTAGGTATATCATTTCAGTCATTCATTATCAGTTGGTATTCAATTCCATTGATACTTATCAGGTTGATGCACTGGTATCATTGGTTGATCATGGCACATATCTCCCTAATGTCATCGGTTATGATACATTATTTGTTACATGGCATATTGGGTTGGAATTATACTAATGTTCTCTTTGGCACTCGAGTCTGATAATTCATTTGGCATCATTGATATATGAGGTTTCTATTCACTCTTCAATTGGTTGTGTCATTTCATAGCTCTCTCACATGTTTTTGGTGTCACTGGTTAGGACACAGTGAGTGACATCTATGGAGTCTTCATCAGGTTTTAATGGTTCAGATTGGCTTGAGTTCATAATCAATTACTAAAGGTGATCTTTGGTTATCATAGTGTTAATTGTATGAGGCTTGGTAAAAGTCACCTCTATGGCTCAAAGGTAATATCATGGCAATATTATAATGTTGATTCAAGGCATTATTTTGGCTTACTTACATTTGTAAATGACTTAGAATGAAGTCATATTTGATTCGAGTCCTATAATTGTTGATTTATTAGGCCTTAAGGCCGACGGGAAGTTTGTGGATATAATTAAAAGTCACTTTGAAGTGACAAGGCATCGACATATTTGAAAAGAGTTGAAATTGCATGGTAATAATGTTAATTATTTTGTCGGCCTCCTTGGTAGATTGCTTTGACAACAAACTTATTGCATGGTATTAAGTTGATTTGGTCGAAATGTGTGAAGCCGCAGACTTGAAAGAGCAATGGTTATGTGATAATTAATATAGTTTTCTTTCGGAATTCAAATGGCATTATGATTTGTCAAAATCGTTGATTGCTAATGGCTCGAAGGATTTTAGGGCAAACATCTTTTTATCATTCTTTTTGAGAAGGGTTTGAAACCCTAGCCTCGCCACCACCATGGGTATCAAGTTTCTGCCGTTACTCTCCTTTATGCAACCAAGTGAATAGGTGTTGAAGCTCTCTGTAAGAGCTATGAAGTTGTTTGAAAACTGGTTCACCATTCCACTGTGGGTATGGACTTGAGCATGGAAGGAGTATACTGATTCGTCGAACAACTAGGTTGGTAACATTCTCACAACAGATTTATCAGGTTCATTTTTAGTTACTTTGAATATCTTAAGGTATTTTTTTATCTCATTGGTGTAAGTTTTGAAGAGTTCTCACTATATGGTTTATTTTCGTGCTTTGTCTAGAATCTTTTCCATCATTTTGATGATTATTCGCATCAGATCTGCAATTAGTCTTACTGCGTGAATTAGATAAGGTGAAAAAGGTTTATTTATCTGAAAATGATGCATTCAGTTCAGTTACTCTTTTGGTCTGAAAAGATTGTTTATTTTTGTTCATCATGAAAAGAGGTCGGTTACATTTCTTATCTGGCATTTACAGTTATTGCAGTTTTGGTTTTCTATTCGAATGGAAAAAGGTTTTTGAGGGTATTTTTCTAAAAGGGTATCTAAAATATGAATTATTGTTGCATACATTTTTAACAGATGTTATGACATGCAAATCTGCTATTCTTTTAGGGTTCTAGTTTCTAACACAAAAAATGATACTTTGTTTACCTTATGAAGAAAACCCTTGTGTGAAGTTTCAAAATTGATGGTCTCCATCTATCACGACCCTTGAGGGGTTCAGAGTCATTTTACTTAAAATACACCTTCTTGCACATTCTGTCAGAAGAAATCATTTCTTAGTGGATACTTCTCTAAATATCTGTTATACCTGGCATATATTCGACAAAATATTTGTATTATCTAGATACCTCTGTTGAAGTCTAAAAAGAGAAGAAATACAATGTTGTAATGTGACAGAAAAAGAGTGATTGAACTCAGTTTTGTATTCTGTCTATTAATGAGAGACATATGTGATAAATCTATTGTAGAAAATATGAAGAAACATAAATGTAGTATGAGAAGTCTTGATATGTGAATATGTCTAGAATTTTGAAGGTTCAACTGAGAACCTTGAGGATTTTAGGGGTATTCATTTGAGAGGCTCTTGTGAGTTAAAAGAGAAACAAAGAGATCCTCTGTGTTATTGTAATTCTGTAAAATGAAAAGGGGTTGGTGCTCCTTCAGATTGGTGTCTCAAATTGAGGGGTTGGTGCTCCTTGAGTTGGTGCTAAGAAATTAGCCTATAAGGCATTGCAAGCAGTGGTTTTTGAAATTAAGCCAGTAAGACAGTTTAGGAGTGATTTTTCTACCCCAGGAGGGTTTTCCACTCGGTAAATTCTTTGTCTTATGGTCTCAATTGCTTTGATGTGATAATACTTCATTACTATGATGTTTTTGTGAGTAGTTGTTCTTATCAGTCCGAGCTTGGTTGAATGTTAGTCCCTTCATCACTACAAATTTTCATATCAATTTTTTTTGCATAAGTGTTCTATCATTGTTAAAGATTCAGATTCAAAAGAAAACTTAAATGTATTCATTTATTTCAGAGCTCAAGATTTATTTTGTTGAACTAAAGCCCTTTGTTGTTTCATGCTTATCATATGTCATTCCATTGCACAATTGGTTCTGTATCTCATAAGTCTGCATTGAAATCTAGTAATTCTAAAGTGTTTAAACAATATCAGTCATCTCTTTTGCAATTGTAAGATAACTCTCACAAGGATTATTGGGATAATTTGTCAAAATGAACAATGCTAATACTGTCATAAATGCTCTCAATGCAATCAGTCAGCCCTGTTGTCAATAGAAATGATATTAGGTTTAAATGTCTTGATTAAAGTTTAAAAAGATTTAGACACTAATTCACCCCTCCCTCTCAGTTTTTGTCCATACTCCAACAATTGGTATCAGAGTGTAGGGTCCTCTAATAGGTCTAATCAACCTAGGATTGATTCTAGTCCTAGAGTCTATTTAAAATGTCTCAAGCTCATGAAGGCACATCTATGACTAGAGCTCCATTATTTGATGGAACAAATTATGTATTTAGGAAAATCAGAATGGAAACATATTTGACTTTTATTGATCTTGATGTGTGGAGCATAGTGTTAACTGGGTACACTGTACCAACTACATTGCCCACAATTGCTGATGAAAAGAAAAAATATGAAACTAATGCTAGAGAAAAACATGCTCTCTTGTGTGCATTGACCAAAGATGTCTTTATCAAAGTCATGCATTGCAATTCTGCTAGGGAAATATGGGTTAAACTTGAAACCATATCAAGGAAATGAAAAAGTTAAACAGTCAAAAATCCTTACTCTAAAACATCAGTTTGAGGAAATAAAAATGAGGGACGATGAAAAAGTTGTTGATTACTTCTTGAGAGTTGATGAAACTGTCAAATGCTATGAAAGGGCTAGGAGAAGATGTAAAAGAATTTGATGTTGTAACTAAGGTCATCAGAACCTTACCGACTAAATTTGAAGCTAAGGTTGCTACTCTTGAAGAAAAGGAACACTTTGACCAGCTTACCTTAGACAACTTACAAGGCACTCTGATTGCCTATGAAATGAGAATCAGTAAAAATAATTCTATTGGAAAAGAAACTACCTTTAACACTGAAAAGAAAGAAAAAGATGAAGTTAGTGAGTCAATTTGTTTTGATTCTATAGAATCCCATTTTGTTAGAAAGCTTAAAAAGGGATCTAGAAAATATAAGGGAAAACTTCCATTTAAGTGTTTTAATTGTGGAAAAATAGGTCACTTTGCTGCAAAGTGTCCCTATGGTGATCAAAATAGTGACAATGAGAAATCTGAAAAACTGCCTAAGAAAAAGGCCTATAAACCTAAACGAAATTTCAACTTCAAAAAGAAGAAATTTTTTTTTAGTAAAGATGAAACATACACTGAATTTGAAGAAGATGAAACATTATTTATGGCTGAAATCATTCAACAAGAAGATACAAACAAAAATGATAATGAAGAAGGTGAAGTAGATCTAGAAGGTGAACTGAAATGTGCTTTAAAATAGCTTAAAAAACTCAAAAAGAAAATTCTGGCTCAAGAATAAAAAATCTGCTCAAGCTCTTGCTCAAGAACAAACTTCAAATCAAGCAATAGTCTCTTTAAAGACTCAGCTTGAAGAAGCCAAGAGAGTTGAGGATTGTCTTCGTGTTGGTATAATTTATAAAGATCAAGAAACACATAAGCTAGAAAATGAGATTGCTTCTTTAAAGAAATGTTCAGATAATGATTCCTTGTTAAAAGAACTAAAACTTAAAGATGATATGATTATAAGTCAAAAAATTGAAATTGAAGAACGTAAGAGGATAGCAGATGTTGTAAGGTCTGATTTGGAGGTTAGAAATATTGATTGTCTAAAAATTGAAGGAGAAGTAGTTGCTTTAAGAAAAGAGCTTGAAAGTGTCAAGGTTCAATCAGATAAAATTCTAAAATTTGATCAGAGTATTAATATATTGAATGATATGTTGGGTAGACAAAAGCATTCTAAGGATCCTACTAGAGTGGGATATGAGGTTGGACAAAGATCTGCTGAAGAATCTAAAAGAGTGTTTGCTACCGCAGATGGAAAACTGTTAACACCAAGAATGAAGGTTGATCTTGGTCACTATGTTGTTGCACCAAAGAGTGTAAATAAAACAAAATTAGAGGATAACACTACTGCTAGAAGACAACTCAAAGGTACTCACAGAGAAAGGAGAAATGTCTTCAGATCTTCACATCCTTGGCATGATCATTCATTTAGGTATAATCATTCTTTTCAAGGATATTGTTATGTTTGTAATAACTATGGCCATAAGGCAATTGATTGCATGAGATGGTCAAATAAGAATCATTCTAATGTCTATAGAAATTAAAATCTGGTGTGCTACAATTGTAACAACTTTGTTCATTTTAAAAAGGATTGTAGAATGAATACAAGTGATAATTATGATGGGAACAAATTTGGAAATATCTTTAGGAAGCCTTATGTTCCTCAGATCAGTCACCAAGTCATTTTTTTCAGATGTAATAACATTGGGCATAAAGTATATCAATGTAGATTCAATAGAAAGACAAGTACCCTACGCAAACAAGTGAAAAATTCTACATTGGTGTGGAGAAGAAAGAGCAATCAAGATGACAAAAAGAGCAATAAAGATGAATGTGTGAAAACTCCTTGTGCACTTCTTGCACATGTGATACCATCCAGATATTGAGAAGAAGAAAAGACTCAGGGGGAGTCTATTTTGGTAACACATTTTACCCCTGTGAAGTCTAGAATGAGGTATGACAACATACATTTTCTATTGGTGGTAAAAGAAGTAAAGAAGAGGTCTATAAATGCCAATATTTCATTATGTGTATTCTGATTGTATTGCTTATGAAGGTCTGCATATGATATGGGAAGTTTATGAGAGCCTTAGATATAACAAATATCATCATGTTTATTACTCTGAGTATAACTGATCAACTTTACAGGTTGTTAAGGAATTCAAGTTTAAAGTACATTGATAGTCCTTTGTGTTGTGCTTGGAAGTTGCCCAAACATTTCATGATCAGAAAACAAGTATTGATGATTGTTGCAGGGACTAGTGACAGTGATTTGTATATTGCCTATCTATGAATTTTTTTTAGTATGCTAACAATATGGTATACATGAGTGTTGTTATCACTTGCACAAATTTCATAAAAGACAATACTTTGATAATGAAATAGCTGTTTTGGTCTAACTGTGCTTTGCTATTACTTGGCAATTCAAAGTTTTCATGGTCTTTAGCTTGTAAGTGACAGTACTTTGTTGGTTCTGGCATGATATGATATCCACAGAAATTTGATATTTGTCATATTATGAGATTCAGAGACTTAGGGCAGTTAGATAATGGATTTCTAGATCACTGGTATGAAGTGGAAAGTGATTTGTCACTATGTGTAGAGGTACTCTAATGGTATTTTTGGTGGTAAAGGTCTCTCTTATTGATACTTCAAGTTTTTAATCCTAAAGAGAATGTTTTGTTACTGTGTGTTTTCGATCTAAATTCGAGTCTTTGCACATCTGTAATATGGTTTAGAAATGGGGTGGTGAATTGCTAGTGTGCTTGCAACGGATTGAAAGTGTTTTCTATAACCCATTTGGATTATTTGACAGTGATCTTTTTGTTTGAGAAAAAGGGTAATGATACCAGTTTTGATATATCTGTGTATGGATTCAGGGGGAGTTTTTTTAGCTCTTTGAGCAACTTCTTGGTGCTGGTCCTTATTTGTTGCTTCATTTCTAAATCTGCAACTATTTTAGCTATCTCTTGACATTATATTGACTCTCCTTTGTCCTTGTGACAAAAAAGGGGGAGAATGAGTTTTTGATTTCTGATTCAATTTTTTCCATCAAGGACAAAGGGGGAGTTTATTGATATTTTTTCCTTGATGTCAAAATTGATATTATGGCACTTTGGTCTTGAATCTTTGGTCTTAGCATTTCATTGGTTCAACTATGGAATTTTGGCATTGACATTGTGATACTTGATTTAGTATTAGCTTACTCCTGGTCTATTCACGGTCTGGAATTCAGTACTTTGATTATGGAAAGTATTATGGCTTTGGTTTACATTCAGATTTATTATATCTTGTGGTACTAATCAGGTTGAGCTTCATGTGCAGATAAAGGTTATCTTGCTTATACAGGTATATGGCATGGCTATTCAGGTATATCATTTTAGTCATTCATTATCAGTTGGTTTTCAATTCCATTGATACTTATCAGGTTGATTCACTGGTATCATTGGTTGATCATGGCACATAACTCCCTAATGTCATCGGTTATGATACATTACTTGTTACATGGCATATTGGGTTGGAATTATACTAATGTTCTCTTTGGCACTCGAGTCTGATAATTCATTTGGCATCATTGATATATGAGGTTTCTATTCACTCTTCAATTGGTTGTGTCATTTCATAGCTCTCTCACATGTTTTTGGTGTCACTAGTTAGGACACAGTGAGTGACATCTATGGAGTCTTCATTAGGTTTTTATGGTTGAGATTGGCTTGAGTTCATAATCAGTTACTAAAGGTGATCTTTGGTTATCATAGTGTTAATTGTATGAGGCCTGGTAAAAGTCACCTCTATGGCTCAAAGGTAATATCATGGCAATATTATCATTTTGATTTAAGGCATTATTTTGGCTTACTTACATTTGTAAATGACTTAGAATGAAGGCATATTTGATTTGAGTCCTATAATTGTTGATTTATTAGGCCTTAAGGCCGGCATGAAGTTTGTGGATATAATTAAAAGTTACTTTGAAGTGACAAGGCATTGACACATTTGAAAAGAGTTGAAATTGTATGGTAATAATGTTAATTATTTTGTCGGCCTCCTTGGTAGATTGCTTTGACAACAAACTTATTACATGGTATTAAGTTGATTTGGTCTAAATGTGTGAAGTCGCGGACTTGAAAGAGCAATGATTATGTGATAATTAATATAGTTTTCTTTCGGACTTCAAATGGCATTATGATTTGTCAAAGTCATCGATTGCTAATGGATTGAAGGAGTTTAGGGCAAGCATATTTTTGTCATTCTTTTTGAGAAGGGTTTGAAACCCTAGCCTCACCACCACCATGGGTATCAAGTTTTTGCTGTTACTCTCCTTTATGCAACCAAGTGAACGGGTGTTGAAGCTTTGTAAGAGCTATGAAGCTGTTTGAAAATTGGTTCACCATTTCATTGTGGGTATGGACTCGAGCATGGAAGGAGTATGCTGATTCGTCGAATAGCTGGGTTGGTAACATTCTTACAACAAATTTATTAGCTTCATTTTCAGTTATTTTGAAGATCTTCAGGTATTTTGTTATCTCATTTGTGTAAGTTTCGAAGAGTTCTCACTCTATGGTTTATTTTCATGCTTTTTTTGGAATATTTTCCATCATTTTGATGATTATTCATATCAGATCTGCAATTAGTCTTGCTGCTCAAATTAGATAAGGTGAAAAAGGTTTATTTATCTGAAAATGATGCATTCAGTTCGATTACTCTGCTGGTCTGAAAACATTGTTTATTTTTGTTAGTGGGTACTTCTCTGAATCTCTGTTATATTTGACATATATTTGATAGAAGATTTGTATTATCTAGATACCTCTGTTGAAGTCTAAAAAGAGAAGAAATACAATGTTGTAATGTGACAGAAAAAGAGTGTGATTGAACTCAGTTTTGTATTCTGTCTATTCATGAGAGACATATGTGATAACTCTGTTGTAGAAAATCTGAAGAAACATAAATGTAGTATGAGAAGTCTTGATATGTGAATATGTCTAGAATTTTGAAGGTTCAACTGAGAACCTTGAGGATTTTAGGGGTATTCATTTGAGAGGCTCTTGTGAGTTAAAAGAGAAACAAAGAGATCCTCTGTGTTATTGTAATTCTGTAAACTGAAAAGGGGTTGGTGCTCCTTGAGATTGGTGTCTCAAATTGAGGGGTTAGTGCTTAGAAATTAGCCTATAAGACATTGTAAGCAGTGGTTTTTGAAATTAAGCCAATAAGGCAGTTTAGGAGTGGTTTTTCTACTCCAGGAGGGTTTTCCACTCGACAAATTCTTTGTCTTATGGTCTCAATTGCTTTGATGTGATAATGCTTCATGACTGTGATGTTTTTGTGAGTAGTTTTTCTTATCAGTTTGAGCTTGGTTGAATGTTAGTCCCTTCATTGCTGCAAATGTTCATATCAAAATGTTTTGCATAAGAGTTCTATCATTGTTAAAGATTCATATTCAAAAGAAAATTTAAATATATTCATTTGTTTCAGAGCTCAAGAATTGTTTTGTTGAACTAAAGCCCTTTTTTGTTTCATGCTTATCATATGTCATTCCATTGCACAGTTGGTTTTGTATCTCATAAATCTGCATTGAAATCTGGTAATCCTAAAGTGTTGAAACAATGTCAGTCATCTCTTTTGCAATTGCAAGATAACTCTCACAAGGATTATTGGGATAAGTTATCAAAATGAACAATGCTAATGCTGTCATAAACGCTCTCAATGCAATTAGTCAGCCCCGCTGTCAATAGAAAGGATATCAGGTTTAAAAGTCTTGATTAAAGTTTAAAAAGATTTAGACACCGATTCACCCCCCCTCTTAGTATTTGTCCATACTCCAACAAAGAACAAATTTTTTAACATGGGCATTTCAAATTTTGCAAATTTGAAGGTGCCATCATTTCTATTTTTTTTTTCGTAGATTCTATTTTTGAGGGGTTCTTGCATGTTGGTGGAAATTTAGTTTTTTGAAAAACAGATGATCTGGGTCTACTCAGAATAACATTCTCTACAATACCCATTTCTCAGATTTTTCTTAAGAAGATTCAAAAAATTTGCCTCTGTTACCTCTACTACTTTTTAAAAAAATGTATCTTTTTCAAAAACAACTTATTTTTTCAAAAACAAACAATTTGGGTCTCTTTAGCACATGATCACCTACAAAACCCATATCTTCAATTTTTCCCACAAAAATTGTTTCGTAGATTCTATTTCTCAGGGGTTCTTGCATGTTGGTGACAAATCAATTTTTCGAAAAACGAATGATCTGGGTCTACTTAGTACGTCATTCTCTACAAAACCCATTTATTAGATTTTTCTTCAGAAGATTCAAAAAATTTCTCTGTTCCTTGTACTGTTGCTACTTTTGAAAAATATCTATCTTTTTCAAAAACAACTTATTTAAAAAAAAAAACAGACGATCTAAGTCTCTTTAGCACACGAGCACCTACAAAGCCCATACCTTCGATTTTTCCAAAACAAAATTGTTTCGTAGATTTTATTTTTGAGGGGTTCTTGCATGTTGGTGAAAAAGTTGTTTTTTCGAAAAACAAATGATCTAGGTATATTTAGAACAACATTCTCTACAAAACCCATTTCTTGGATTTTTCTTAAGAAGATTCAATTTTTTTGCCTCTATTACCTCTACTGCTTCAGCTTTTCAAAAACATCTATCTTTTTCAAGAACAACTTACTTTTTCAAAAAACAGACGAGCTGGGTCTCTTTAGCACACGAGCACTTACAAAACCCATATCTTTGATTTTTTCCAAAAAAAAAATTTCATAAATTCTATTTTTGAGGGGGTTCTTGCATGTTGGTGAAAAATCAATTTTTTGAAAAACGAGCAATTTGGGTGTACTCAAAATGACATTCTCTACAAAACCCATTTCTCAGATTTTTCATAAGAAGATTCAAACAAATTTCCTCTACACCCTCTACTACTTCTAATTTTTAAGAAAATCTATCATTTTCAAAAACAACTTATATTTTCAAAAAAATGGACAATCTAGGTCTCTTTAGCACACGAGCACCTACAAAACCCATATCTTTGATTTTTCTCAAAAAAAATTGTTTCGTATATTCTATTTTTGAGGGGTTCTTGCATGCTGGTGAAAAATCAGTTTTTCAAAAAATGGATGATCTGGGTCTACTCAGAACAACATTCTCTACAAAACCCATTTCTTAGATTTTTCTTAAGAAGATTCAAAAATTTTTTGTATTACCTCTACTATTTCTACTTTTCAAAAAAAATTATTGTTCAAAAACAACTTATTTTTTCAAAAAACGGACAATCTGGGTCTCTTTAGCACACGAGCAGCCTCAAAACCCATATCTTTGATTTTTCCCCCAAAAAATTGTTTCTTAGATTCTATTTTGGAGGGGTTCTTGCATGTTGGTGAAAAAATAGTTTTTTGAAAAGCAAACGATCTGGGTCTACTTAGAATGACATTCTCTACAAAACCCATATCTCTGATTTTTCCCAAAAAATTGTTTTGCAGCTTCTATTTTTGAGGGATTTTGCATGTTGGTGAAAACATAGTTTTTTAAAAAACGGACGATCTAGGTCTATTCATAACAAGATTCGCTAGAAAATCCATGTCTCAAATTTTTCTACAAAAGTATACCATTTTTCTAAAGAAGATTCAAAAAATTTGCCTCTATTAACTCTACTGCTTCTACTTTTCAAAACACTATCTTTTTCAGGAGCAACATTTTTTTTTTAAAAATGGACGATTTGGGTCTCTTCAGCACACAAGCACCTACAAAATGCTTAGCTGTAATTTTTCTCGAATTTTTTTTCTCCACAACTTCAATTTTTGAGGGTTTATTGAATGTTGGTGAAAAAATTAGTTTTTTGAAAAATGAACGATCTAGGTTTATTCAGAATGACATTTTCTACAAAACCCATATCTCAATTTTTTCTCCAGAAATTTGCCATTTTTCTGAAGAAGATTCAAATTTTTTGCCTCTGCTACCTCTACTACTACTTTTATAAAATCTCTATCTTTTCCAGGAACAACTTAGTTTCTCAAAAAATGGGCGATCTGGGTTTCTTCAGGAAATGAGCACCTAATAAACCTATATCTTTGATTTTTCTCAAAAAAATGTGCTTCACAACTTCTATTTTTGAGGGGTTCTCACATGTTGGTGAAAAAGTCGATTTTTCAAAAAACAGACGATCCAGGCCTATTCAGAACGACATTCCCTACAAAACCCATATCTCAATTTTTTCTTAAAAAATCTGCCCTTTTATTAAAGAAGATTCAATTTTTTTTCTTTTGCTACCTCTATTTCTACTTTTCAAAAAACTATCTTTTTAGGGAACAACTTAGTTTTTCGAAAAACAGACGAACTGGGTGTCTTTAGCACAGGAGCACCTACAAAACCTATATCTCTGATTTTCCCCAAAATAAATTGTTTCACAACTTATATTTTTGAGGGGTTATCCCATGGTGAAAGAATCTATTTTCAAAAAAATGGACGATCTAGTCCTATTCAGAATGATATTCTCTACTAAACCCATATCTCAGATTTTTCACCAAAAATCTACCATTTTTCTGAAAAAGATTCAAAAAAATTTCCTCTGCTGCCTCTACTTCAAATTTTCAAAAAACTCTATCCTTTTCAGGAACAACTTATTTTTTCAAAAAATGGACAATCTGGCTCTCTTTAGTACACAAGCACTTACAAAACCCATATCTTTGATTTTTCTTGAAAAAAATTGCTTTGTAGCTTTTATTTTTGAGGGGTTCTTGCATGTTGGTGAAAGTATTAGTTTTTCAAAAATAAACGATTTGGGTCTATTTAGAATGACATTCTCTACAAAACCCATATCTCAATTTTTTCTCCAAAAATCCATATTTTTCAGAAGAAGATTCATAAAATTTGCCTCTATTGCCTCTACTACTACTTTTCAAAAAACTCCATTTGTTTCAAGAACAACTTAGTTTTTTGAAAAACGGATGATATGGTTCTCTTTAGCACACGAGCACCTATAAAATCCATATCTCTGATTTTTCTTGAAAAAAATTGGTTAACAATTTTTATTTTGAGGGGTTCTCACATGTTGGTGAAAAAAATAATTATTGATAAATGAACAATCTGGGTCTATTAAGAACATCATTCTCTACAAAACCCATATCTCAATTTTTTCTCAAAAAATAGATGATTTGGGTCTCTTCAACACATGAGCACCTACAAAACCCATATCTTTGATTTTTCTCAAAAAAAATTGCTTCACAACTTCTATTTTTGAGGGGTTCTCACATGATGGTGAAAAAATCAGTTTTTCAAAAGATGGATGATCTAGGTCTATTCCGAATGATATTCTCTAGAAAACCCATATCTCAATTTTTTCTCAAAAATTCTGCCCTTTTTCTGAAGATGATTCAAAATTTTTTCCTTTCATACCTCTATCGTTTGTACTTTTTAAAAAACTCTATCATTTTCAAAAACAACATATTTTTTCAAAAAACAGACAATCTGGGTCGTTTTAGTACATGAGTACCTACAAAACCCATATCTCCAATTTTTCCCAATTTTTTTTATTTCACAACTTTTATTTTAGAGGGGTTCTCGTATGCTCGTGAAAATATCAATTTTTTTGAAAAATGAACGATCTGGGTTTATTCAGAATAACATTCCCTACAAAACCTATGTCTCAGATTTTTTTTTCCAAAAATCTACCCTTTTTTTGAAGAGGATTCAAAAAAATTGCCACTATTACCTATACCGCTTCTACTTTTTAAAAAACTCTATCCTTTTCAGGAACAACTTAGTTTTCTGAAAAATGGATGATCTAGGTCTCTTCAGCAAATGAGCACCTACGAAACACATATCTCCAATTTTTCTTGAAAATATTTGCTCTGAAACTTCTATTTTTGAGAGGTTCTTGAACATTGGTGAAAAAATAAGTTTTTCAAAAAATGAACAACCTAGGTTTATTCAGAACGACATTCTCTACAAAACCTAGGTCTATCAAAAAAATTGCCATTTTTTTTTGAAGATTCAAAAAAATTGCATTTGCTACCTCTACTGCTTCTACTTTTATAAAAAAATCTCTTTTTCAAGAACAACTTATTTTTTCAAAAAACAGACGATTTGGGTCTCTTTAGCACACGAGCACCTACAAAACTCATATCTTTGATTTTTCCCAAAAAAAATTGTTTCGTAGATTCTATTTTTGAGGGGTTCTTGCATGTTGGTGAAAATCATTTTTTTGAAAAACAGACAATTTGGGTGTACTCAGAATGACATTCTCTACAAAACCCATTTCTCATACTTTTCTTAAGAAGATTCAAAAAATTTGCCTCCATTACCTCTACTACTACTTTTCAAGAAAAAACTATCTTTTTAAAAAACGACTTACTTTTTCAAAAAATGGACGATTTGGGTCTCTTTACAACACGAGCACCTACAAAACACATATCTTCGTTTTTTCCAAAACAAATTGTTTCGTAGATTCTATTTTTGAGGGGGTCTTCCATTTTGGTGAAAAATCAATTTTTCAAAAAATGGACGATCTGGGTATACTCAGAACAACATTCTCTACTCATATTTTTCTTAAGAAGATTCAAAATATTTGACTCTGTTACCTCTACTATTTCTATTTTTCAAAAAACTCTATCTTTTTCAAGAAAAACTTAATTTTTCCAAAAATGAATGATTTGGGTCTCTTTAGCACATGAGCACCTGCAAAACCCATATCTTCGATTTTTCCCAATTTCGTAGATTCTACTTTTGATGGGTTCTTGCATTTGGTGAAAAATTAGTTTTTCAAAAAGAGGACGATCTGCATGTACAAAACAACATTCTCTACAAAAACAGTTTCTCAGATTTTTCTTAAGAAGATTCAAAAATTTACCTTTGTTACCTCCACTACTACTTTTCAAAAAAATCTATCTTTTTCAAGAATAACTTTTTTTTTTTTTATAAAAATGGATGATTTTAGGTCTCTTTAGCACACAAGCACCTGCAAAACCCATATCTTCCATTTTCCCAATTTTTTTTTTTTGTAGATTCTATTTTTGACGGGTTCTTGCATGGTGGTGAAAAATTAGATTTTTGAAAAACAAACAATCTGGGTTTACTCAGAACAACATTCTCTAGAAAACTCAATTCTCAAATTTTTCTTGAAAAGATTCAATTTTTTTTCCTCTGTTACCTCTACTACTACTACTTTTGAAAAAAAATCTATCTTTTTGAAGAACAACTTATTTTTCACAAAACAAACGATCTGGTTCTCAGATGATTTGGGTCTCTTTAGCACACGAGCACCTACAAAACCCATATCTTCGATTTTTCTCAAAAAAAAAATGTTTCATAGATTCTATTTTTGAGGGGTTCTTGCATGTTGGTGAAAAATCAATTTATGCAAAAATGAACGATTTGGGTGTGTACTTAGAACGACATTCTTTATAAAACTGATTTCTTAGACTTTTCTCAAGAAGATTCAAAAAAATTGCCTATGTTACCTCTACTGCTTCTACTTTTGAAAAAATCTATCTTTTTCAAGAACAACTTATTTTTTCAAAAAACTGACGATTTGGGTCTCTTAAGCACATGAACACCTACAAAACCCATATCTTTGATTTTTCCCAAAAAAATTGTTTCGTAGATTCTATTTTTGAGGGGTTCTTGCATGTTAAAAATCATTTTTTTCAAAAAACGAACGAATTGGGTCTACTCATAATGACATTCTCTACAAAACCCATTTGTTATATTTTTCTTAAGAAAATTCAAAAAAATTGCCTTTGTTGCCTCTACTGCTTCTACTTTTCAAAAAAATCTCTTTTTCAAGAACAACTTATTTAAAAAAAAAATGAACAATTTGGGTCTGTTTAGCACATGAGCACCTGCAAAACCCATATCTTTGATTTTTCCCAAAAAAAATGTTTCGTAGATTCTATTTTTGATGGGTTCTTGCATATTGGTGAAAAAATAGGTTTTCAAAAAATGAACGATCCGGGTTTACTCAGAACGACATTCTCTACAAAATCCATTTCTCATATTTTTCTTAAGAAGATTCAAAAAATTTACCTTTGTTGCCTCTCTATTTATTCTAGTTTTAATTTTTTTTTTTTCAAGAATAACCTTTTTTCAAAAAACGGGCGATCTAGGTCTCTTTAGCACACGAACACCTACAAAACCCATATCTTCAATTTTTCCCCAAAAAAATTGTTTCATAGATTCTATTTTTGAGGGGTTCTTGCATGTTGGTGAAAAGTTAGTTTTTTGAAAAATAGACAATTTGGGTCTATTCAGAACTACATTCTCTACAAAACCCTTTTTCTCAATTTTTTCTTAAGAAGATTCAAACATATTGCCTTTGTTACCTATACTACTACTTTTCAAAAAAATCTATATTTTTCAAAAACAACTTATTTTTTCAAAAATGGATGATCTGGGTCTCTTTAGCACATGAGCACCTACGAAACCCATATCTTCGATTTTTCCCAAAAAAAATGTTTCGTAGATTCTATTTTAAAAAAAATTCAAAAAAATTGTCTTTGTTACTGTACTGCTTCTACTTTTAAAAAGAATCTATCTTTTTCAAAAATAACTTATTTTTCAAAAAATTGACGATTTGAGTCTCTTTAGCACATGAGCACCTACAAAACCCATATCTTTGATTTTTCCCAAAAAAATTGTTTCGTAGATTTTATTTTTGAGGGGTTCTTGCATGTTGGTGAAAAATTTATTTTTCAAAAAACAAACGATCTAGGTCTACTCAGAACGACATTCTCTACGAAACCCATTTCTCATATTTTTCTTAAGAAGATTCAATTTTTTTGCCTCTATTGAATACCTCTACTACTTCTACTTTTCAAAAAATCTATCTTTTTCAAGAACAACTTATTTTTTCAAAAAATGAAGGATCTGGGTCTTTTTAGCACACGAGCACCTACAAAACTTGTATCTTTGATTTTTCCAAAAAAAATGGTTTCGTCGATTCTATTTTTGAGGGGTTTTTACATGTTGGTTAAAAATATGTTTTTTAGAAAATGGACGATTTGGGTATACTCAAAACGACATTCTCTACAAAACCCATTTCTCAAATTTTTCTTAAGAAGATTCAAAAAATTGTCTTTGTTATCTCTACTGCTTCTACTTTTCAAAAAAATCTCTTTCTCAAAAACAACTTATTTTTTTAAAAAAAGGACGATATGGGTCTCTTTAGCACAGGAGCACTTACAAAACCCATATCTTCGATTTTTCCCCAAAAAAATTGTTTCGTAGATTCTATTTTTGAGAGGTTCTTACATGTTGGTGAAAAATCACTTTTTTGAAAAACGAACGATCTGGGTCTACTCAAAATGACATTCTCTACAAAACTCATTTATGAGATTTTTCTTAAGAAGATTAAAAAAAAATTCATCTATTACCTCTAGTACTTCTACTTACACACAAGCACCTACAAAATCCATATCTTCGATTTTTCCCAAAAAAAATTGTTTCGTAGATTCTATTTTTGAGAGGTTCTTGCATGTTGGTGAAAAAATAGTTTCTTCGAAAAATAGATGATCTGGGTAATTGAGAACAACATTATCTACAAAACCCATTTCTTAGATTTTTTTTAAGAAGATTCAAAAAATTTGTCTCTGTTACCTCTACAGATTCAACTTAAAAAAAAAAACTATCTTTTTCAAGAAACAACTTATTTTTTCAAAAAATGGACTATATGGGTCTCTTTAGCACACGAGCACCTACAAAACCCATATCTTTGATTTTTCCCAAAAATATTGTTTCGCAAATTCTATTTTTGAGGGGTTCTTGCATGTTGGTGAAAAAATAGTTTTTGGAGATACAAATGATCTATGTCTACTCAGAATGACATTCTCTACAAAACGCATTTCTCAAATTTTATTTAAGAAGATTCAAAAAAATTGCCTCTGTTACCTCTTCTACTTCTACTTTTCAAAAAAATCTCTTTTTCAAGAACAACTTATTTTTCAAAAAATGAACAATATGGGTCTCTTTAGCACATGAGAACCTACAAAACCCATATCTTCGATTTTTTCCAAAAAAATTGTTTTGTAGATTATATTTTTGATGGGTTTTTGCATGTTCGTGAAAAATTAGTTTTTCGAAAAATGAACGATCTAAGTTTATTCAAGATGACATTCTCTACAAAACCCATTTCTCAGATTTTTCTAGGAAGATTCAAAAAATTTCCTCTGTTACCTCTACTGCTTCTACTTTTCAAAAAAATCTATATTTTTCAAGAACAACTTATTTTTTCAAAAAATGAACGATCTGGGTCTCTTTATCACACGAGCACCTACAAAACCAATATCTTCGATTTTTCCCCAAAAAAATTATTTCGTACATTTTATTTTTGATGGGTTTTTGCATGTTCCTGAAAAATCATTTTTTCGAAAAAAGACGATTTGGGTCTACTCAGAATGACATTCTTTACAAAACCCATTTATTAGATTTTTGTTAAGAAGATTTAAATTTTTTGCCTCAGTTACCTCTACTACTACTTTTTAGCAAAATCTATCTTTTTCAAGAACAACTTATTTTTTCAAAAAAATGGACGATCTGGGTCTCTTTAGCACACGAATAGCTACAAAACCCATATCTTCGATTTTCCCAATTTTTTTTTCGTAGATTCTATTTTTGAGGGGTTCTTGCATGTTGTTGAAAAATTAGTTTTTTGAAAAATGGACGATCTGGGTTATTCATAACAATATTCCCTACAAAACCCATGTCTCAGATTTTTCTCCAAATATATCTTTTTCTGAAGAAGATTCAAAAAATTTGCCTCTATTTACCTCTACTGCTTCTACTTTTCAAAAAACATCTTTTTCAAGAATAACATAGTTTTTCAAAAAACGAACGATCTAGGTCTCTTATGCACACGAGCACCTACAAAACACATATCTTTGATTTTTTTGAAAATTTTTGCTCCACAACTTCTATTTTTGAGGGGTTCTCAAACATTGGTGAAAAAATTACTTTTTTGAAAAATGAATGATCTAGGTCTATTCAAAACGACATTCTCTACAAAATCTATATCTTAAATTTTTCTGAAGAAGATTCAAGAAATTTGCCTCTACTACCTCTACTACTTCTACTTTTATAAGAACTCTATCTTTTTTAGGAACAACTTAGTTTCTCGATAAACGGGCAAACTGGGTCTCTTCAACAAACGAGCATGAGCACCTACAAATCCCATATCTCTGATTTTTCCTGAAAAAATTTGCTTCACAACTTCTATTTTTGAGGTGTTCTCGCATGTTGGTGAATAAATGAGTTTTTTGAAAAATGAATGATTTGGGCCTATTCAGAACGACATTCTCTACAAAATCCATATCTCAATTTTTCTCCAAAAATCTGCCCTTTCTCTGAAGAAGATTCAAAAAATTTGCTTTTGCTACCTCTACTTCTTCTGCTTTTTAAAAATCTCCATCTTTTTAGGGAACACCTTAGTTTTTCAAAAAATAGACGAATTTGGTGTCTTTAGCACATGAGCACCTGCAAAACCCATATCTCTAATTTTTCCCAAAAAAAATTGTTTCACAACTTATATTTTTGAGGGGTTATCCCATGGTGAAAAAATTAGTTTTTCTAAAAATAGATAATTTAGGCCTATTTAGAATGACATTCTCTACAAAACCCATATCTCATATTTTCACCAAAAATCTACCCTTTTTTCTGAAAAAGATTCAAATTTTTTGCCTCTACTAACTCTACTACTTTTCAAAAAAATCTATCCTTTTTAGGAACAACTTATTTTTTCAAAAAATGAACGATCTGGGCCTCTTCAGTACACGAGCACATACAAAACCCATATCTCTGATTTTTCTTGATAAAATTTGCTTTGTAGCTTTTATTTTTGAGGGGTTCTCACATGTTTGTGAAAGATTAGTTTTTTCTTAAATAAACGATTTGGGTCTATTTGTAACGTCATTCTCTACAAAACCCATATCTCAGATTTTTCTCCAAAAATCCACCTTTTTTTTGAAGAAGATTCAAAAAATTTGCCTCTACTACCTCTACTACTTCTACTTTTCAAAAAACTCTATCTTTTTCAAGAACAACTTAGCTTTTTGAAAAATGAATGATCTAGGTCTCTTCAACACATGAGCACCTATAAAAATCCATATCTTTGATTTTTCTTGAAAAAATTTGGTTCGCAACTTTTATTTTGAGGGGTTCTTACATGTTGGTGGAAAAAATTGTTATCGATAAATGAACAATCTGGGTTTATTAAGAACTTCATTCGCTACAAAAATCATATCTCTGATTTTTTTCCAAAAATCTACCCTTTTTCTGAAGAAGATTCAAATTTTTTGCCTCTCTTACCTCTACTAGTTCTACTTTTCAAAAAATCTATCTTTTTCTTGAACAACATAGTTTTTCGAAAAATAGATAATCTAGATCTCTTCAGCACATGAGCACCTACAAAACCCATATCTCTAATTTTTCTCGATTTTTTTTCTTCACAACTTCTATTTTTGAGGGGTTCTTACATGAAAAAAATAGTTTTTCAAAAAATGGACGATCGAGGTCTATTCAGATTGACATTTTCTAGAAAACCCATATCTCATATTTTTCTCAAAAATTTTGCCCTTTTGTGAAGAAGATCTGGGTCTCTTTATCACACAAGCTGTTTTATCTCCGATTTTTTTGCAAAAAAATTGTTTAATTGATTCTATTTTTGAGGGGTTCTTGCATGTTGGTGAAAAGTCAGTTTTTTGAAAAATAGATGATCTGGGTCTATTCAAAACAACATTCTCTACAAAACCCATATCTTAGATTTTTCTCCAAAAATCTACCATTTTTCTGAAAATATATTCAAAAAATTTGCCTCTATTATCTCTACTACTTCCACTTGTCAAAAAACTCTATCTCTTTCAGGAACAACTTAGTTTTCTCTAAAAATAGATAATTTAGGTATCTTTTCACCACACGAGCACCTACAAAACCCATATCTCCATTTTTTCCCAAAAAAATTTGTTTTACAACTTCTATTTTTGAGGGATTCTCGCATGTTGGTGAAAAAATCAAAATTTTCAAAGAATGGACGATCTAGGTTTATTCACAACAACATTCCCTAAAAAACCCATGTCTCATATTTTTCTCAAAAAAATCTACCCTTTTTCTAAAGAGGATTCAAAAAAATGCCTCTGTTACCTCTATCGCTTCTACTTTTCAAAAAACTCTATCCTTTTTAGGAACAACTTAGTCTTTCAAAAAACAAATGATCTGGCTCTCTTCAACACACGACTCCTACAAAACGCATATCTCTGATTCCTCTCAAAAAAAATTTCTAGGCAACTTCTATTTTTGAGGGGTTCTCGAACATTGGTGAAAAATATATTTTTTCAAAAAATGAACGATCCAGGTCTATTTCGAAGGACATTCTCTTCAAAAATCTGCCATTTTTCTAAAGAAGATTCAAAAATTTTGTCTCTGCTACCTCTACTACTTCTAATTTTATAAAAAATCTCACTTTTAGGAACAACTTAGTTTCTTGAAAAACGAGCGATTTGGGTCTCTTCAGCAAATGAGCACATACAAAACCCATATCTCCGATTTTTCCCAAAAAAAAATTGCTTCACAACTTCTATTTTTGAGGGGTTCTCACATCTTGGTGAAAAAAATAGTTTTTCGAAAAACGAACGATCTGGTCCCATTCAGAACGACATTTTCTACAAAAACCCATTTCTTAATTTTTTCTCCAAAAATCTGCCCTTTTTCTAAAGAAGATTCAAAAAAATTGCTTTTGCTACCTCTACTTCTTCTACTTTTCAAAAAACTCTATCTTTTTAGGGATCAACTTAGTTTTTCGAAAAACAAACGAACTGGGTGTCTTTAGCACACGAGCACCTACAAAACCCATATCTTCGATTTTTCCCAAAAATAATTGGTTTGCAGCTTATATTTTTCAAAGGTTCTTGTATGTTGGTGAAAAAATCATTTTTTCAAAAATCGGATGAACTAGGCCTATCAGAATAACATTCTCTACAAAACCCATATCTTAGATTTTTCTCCAAAAATCTACCCTTTTTCTAAAGAAGATTCAATTTTTTTGCCTCTGCTACCTCTACTTCTACTTTTCAAAAAACTCTATCCTTTTCAGGAACAACTTATTTTTTCAAAAAATGGACAATCTGGGTCTCTTAAGTAGACGAGCACATACAAAACCCATATCTCTGATTTTTCCCGAAAAAAATTGATTCGTAACTTTTATTTTTGAGGGGTTATCGCATGACAGTGAAAAATAAGTTTTTCAAAAAATAGATGAGCTAGGTCTATTTAGAATGACATTCTCTACAAAACCCATATCTTAGATTTTTCTCTAAAAATCTCCTTTTTTGAAGAAGATGATTCAAAAATTTGCCTCTACTACCTTACGGCTTCCACTTTTCAAAAAACTATTTTTTAGGAACAACTTAGTTTTTCAAAAAATAGATGATCTGGGTCTCTTCAGCAAAGGAGCACCTACAAAACACATATCTCTGATTTTTCCCCAAAAAATTTACTTCATAGCTTCTATTTTGAGGGGTTTTCACATGGTGAAAAAATCAGTTTTTTGAAAAATGGATGATCTAGGTCTATTCAAAACGACATTCTTTACAAAACCCATATCTCAAATTTTTATCCAAAAATCTACCCTTTTTCTAAAGAAGATTCAAAAAAATTTCCTTTGCTACCTCTACTGCTTCTACTTTTCAAAAAACTCTATCTTTTTTAGGAATAACTCTTCCATTGAGAAAAATCAAGAAAAGCATCAGAAGCATAAAGCTGTAGAAGAAATGGAGGTCATCACTCTAGTTACAGAGCCACCAAAGTTACCAATAAGTGAATTGCCAGTTGAAGTGTGTAGATATTTCCAGGAATAGAACTCAAGTGAAGGTAGTAGTTAACTTGATGTCTTTTCCAAGTTAACTGGCTGTCCTCTTTTCATGCATGTCTATTCTTTGGAGTTATCTATTGTATAGTTGGAGCTTTCTTTAGTGCTAGATCAGTTTACTGATGTTAGCATTCCAATTAACTATTTGTTATCTTTTGTTTAGACTTGGAAATAAAGCTTGCATGTTGGCAAGAATAATTGTTAACAGAAGGAGATTTTAGGATTCCTTACTCCTTGTTTGTGTATAAATAAGAGTAGTCTTGCTCATTATTTTTTTAACCGTGTTTGTGATAACAAAACATTGAGCTTATTTTGGTTTGCTTCCTTGTTATTCAGTATATGTTCAAACTTTGTTTGTGTAATTTGGTTTGATCGTAAATTGTATGCCTATTATAGCTACAATCTAATGTCCCATATGTGTGATTACTGTTGGAGTTTGAGGAAATAAATCTTATGCCTACTTTGCTTTGATCTATAGTCTCAAAAACTGTCAGTGTTATTGTTTTATGTTTTGCTTTCATGAACTTTGTTTCAGGTTACATCTGAAAGTACAACGAGTCTTCCGATGTGTTTTGGAAACAATTTTATCTAACTTTTGTGTTAATCAATCATTCCCTGTTTACTTCTAACGTATCTTGCTCTAATTTTAATTGAGAAGTTAGAAGCATCATTAGATTAGGCTTAGTTGTAGATGAAGTTACAAAACCAGAGAAAACCTTAGCTACAACACAAAGAGTTTTATAACCTTGTGCTCTCAGCTCAGATACAAAGATAGGCATTTAGTTTAGTTTTTTTTATGCATAATCAACAAAGAGGGAGCTTCCCCTCCTAATTCAAAGAGCAGTCTAACTGTGCATAGCTGTCTATTTCCAATCCGCACTCTAGAGGTGCGAATTGAAATGTCAATAATTTTTTGGCACCCACTGTGGGGAACGAGGCATAAAAATTCAAGAAAGCTTACGCTTTATGACACAAGAATGACCATATGGCATCCTACTGCTCCTATTCAACAACCAGGTCTTACACATCCTATTATCTAGCCAAATTTCATGCTAATTAAAGGTGATCAAATAGACATCATCAATAGCCTTAGGAGTTTCATATTTGAGAAAAGAGAAGATCTTGCTCAGCGGAGAAACATAGCTACTACTCTGGATGAAGAAGATAAAAAAGCTAATCTTGTAGCTAGACAAGCAATTTTAGCATCTCTTGCGTGGTTCTTCTAGGGTTGTTGAGTACCACCCTGTTATTGTCGCCCATTGCTTCTAGTTGAATCACAGGTTTTTCTTGGATCACAAGTAGGAGAGGCTTTACCGTAGATCCTGAGATCCAAGAAGAACCTGTGATTCAACTAGAAGCAATGGGCGACAATAACAACAATGATGACAACAACCATGATGATAGAAATTAGAGACGTCCACCCTCATTATCTTGGGGTATTAACATTGGACCTTTGGCTTTGTCGGAAAATAATGAGTTGCCTAAATTGTCAAGGAAGCACTTTCCACGATTTCATGGTGACGAGAGTCAACACTCAGATGAACATTTTTCTGCATTCACAATGACTTGTGTTGTCTTGCACATGACACATGAAGACATCACAATGCATCTCTTTGTGGAGACTCTTGTGGGAAATTCTGTTAACTGATTCAATCACCTGGAGCCAGGAATTATTACAAGCTAGACAACTATGAGTGAGAAAATTTTGCCAAGATTTAATCCCGCTAAAGACAGTCATCTGTTGTTTTCCCAACTTGCAAACTCAAAGATGGAGTACAATGAGCCCATGAGGGAGTTTGTATCAAGATTTATTATCTTTTTACAAAAGGTGGCCAATGAAATGCTTTCACTCCCACCACCACAATACCAAACTCAACAACTGTACCAACCGAAAGGAAAATTTTTTAGCCTTTCAATAATTACAAGCCACGGTTGCCAGCATCTCCACCAAGACAAATAGTTGAAGCTGCATAAAATGCAGTATTTTGTTCTTTCCATAAGACTAATGCACATACCGGTTCTACATGTCCTCAAAATTTAAGAATGAATTAGATCATGGGATACATTGATGTTGCATCTAGTTCAAGTTTTGTCTCTACATCAAGTTTGAATGTTGTCTTACCATAGATGGACAACTTCAATGACAACTTTGTTGTGGGATACGTTGAACCCATTATTAAAGAAAAAGAAGACCCATGCTATTAGTCTCTTCTAGTAAATCATGGAAGACATTCAATGCATGTGTTTACACAAGCTCTGCACTTGAAAGTGCAAAAAGAAGAAGAGAGGCAAAGAGCTAAAGAACAAATTAAGGAAGTGGTTGCAACTTCCACTTTTAAAAATTCACAAGAAAATGCTAAAACGGTTGGTCAAGACTTGTCCTTAGCAAATTTTGACATTGTAAACTCCATGATGAAGACTGAGGTTAAGATTTCACAATTGGAGTATCTTTGTGATCACCCTAAGTAGCTCGACAGAATAATGCAATATGTAAGGAGAGAGGCTTCAATTCAACCTACATTGCTCGAGTCATCTGTTCCAACAGGAGAAAAGCCTAAACCCTTCTATATTTCTTTGTATATAGGAGAATTCAAATTGAGCAATTGCATCATAGATTTAGGAGCTACAAACAATGTCATGCCTCTACAAGTGATGTATACATTTAGAATTTCATGCACTAAGATGTAAGACAAGTGTTATTCACTTGAATCTAAGTTGGTGACATTGGTCAAACATTTGAAGGATGCTCAAGTAAGGTTGAAAGCTTGTCCAGAGAGAAAAAGAGTTAATGATGAATATCCTAGTGGCTTAAATTCTAGCTAGCTACAGGATGTTGTTAAGCCAAAGTTTTTGTAGAGATCTTGGTGGTGCAATGCTATTAGATTGGTCATCTAAAACCATTCCTATAAAGGAGGGAAAAATTAAGATAGAACTTGAGCCCAAATCTTGATTCATACTAGTGAAATCCCCAAACCCCATAGCCCAAATTCTATATGAAGAAATGGATCCTGGTAATTATGTGACTCTATCAAAAAATGAAGACTAGAACATTACTTTTCCTACAAGGAGACTAATGGAGGATACAAAGTTATGGACAAAGAGTTCGATGGAGGTTGTTCAACTATAGGTCCAGAAGTAGGGGAAATGATCATCTCCCCTAAAGGATAGTTGTACCCATTTTCATATTTCTGAGAATTGGAATTCACTTAAGCTGAGAAAGAGGCGCTTTTGTTAGGCCTCAAAAATGTTGAAGACATGGGAATTGAAATCCTATGTGTTAAAGAAGATGTACAGCTGATTGATGAGCCAATCAAAGGATATTTTAGGTCAGAAAGGATCACCTACGACATTATAGAAACTGAGTTTGGAACTCAATTGACTGGTTTGAAGCTTCATCATCTGGAAGATGGATGACAAAAAAACTAATGCTTCAGTGGTATCAACTTTCCCATTTGCATCATATTCTGACATTTGTAAGAATATATTTGCCTAGATATATGAAAACTTGAGAATCTTCATCCTAAAAGGATTGTCTCCTGCAATACTCATTACAAGAGAAGTGAATCCTTTCATGTAGAAGTGACATTGATGGAAGGCTCTTCTTGCAGCCTTACAACACAAAATATCTAAAGCACTTCATCCCTTCGGGGGTGGAGTAATTTTATTTCAGTTTTACATTATGTCGTAATGTATTCCCCATTTCGTAAATTTTTTGTCATGTTTTAGGTGATTAGGTAGTCTTGTTTAGGTGTTTTTAGGGAACTTCCAACTGATAGGTGGTTTAGAAATTATCTTGACTCTATTGCCCAACTAACAAGACACTGGCCTACACTTAAATATCTAGAGATTCTTGGTTCTCCTATGTCGTAAGTATCTGACATGGTCTCCAGACAAAGCCAAATTTTGTACCCAAAAATATTTTTTTTGCTTCATCAAGGCTTTTTGGTAAAAATGGTCAAAATATCGTAAAATGGTCGTCAAAAGTTAAAGAAGGTCAAAATGTCTAAAAATAGCAATTTTCTATTTTTAGAAAATTTTGAAAAATAAATGGACCATAGGGTTTTCCTGGGTTTATTGTTGAAAGGATGCTCACAAAATTTTGGAAAATTTTGAAATTAGGGTTTAGGCCCTATTTTTTTTTTTAAAATCCTAAAAATAGAATCTTTGCAGAAAAGGCTCAATTTGAGTTTGATTGGTTGATTATACATCATGATCACATTGGTCCAACCAAAACTGTCAAAATATCATTTTTTCTCTGGTGGGTCTATTTCATTTTTTTAGAAGAAAATTTAGGACCTCTGAGGTCATCAATGGAGGATGGCACATAATCTAAGTCTTAAACATTGCATAGAATGATCTACGACAAAATTTGTTTGAAAAAGGTGAATGGAGGAGGGGAATTCAAAAAGTTGAAAATTTTAAAACAAAATGGTTGTCTGGAGCACAAAAGCACCCCTACTGGTTAGGGGCACCCAAGGTTTTAGGTAGTCAGAAGTGCTTTAAAGGTTTACAGCTGCAAACAATTTCTTTCCAAATTTGAATAGGCTTTCCAATAAATTCACCATCCATTTCAGAGGAATCATAAAACACCACGAAATGCAGATCAAGTGAAGACACACCATGGGAAACAAAAGGGTCACAAGGAAAAGTTGAGGAAAAGCGCCCCTTCTAGCCAAGGGTGCCAAAGATTTTAGGTAGTCAAAAGTGCTTTTAGGGTTGGAAGCTTCAAATGATTTCTTTCCAAATTTGAGTAGGCTTTCCAACGAGTCCAACATCAAATGCCCATAATTGCAAATCAAGTAGAAATATCTTACCAAGGGGGAAAATTGTAAATCATGAGAATCATCAAAAAATGGCTAACTCTGGCAAAGAAAAGTTCCCTTGTAGGCTAGGGGGTCATATAACTTAAGGCAATTAAAACCAGTTTTTAGGGTTAGTCACTTCCAAGAGATTCATCTCGGATCTAGTCTAGCTACGCAACAAATCCATCTGCCAGCTCAGAGGACCTATCAAACAATGGAAATTGAAGATTGAATATATATAAAAAAATGGCAAAGGTAGGAGCAAAAAAGTGCCTCTGTAGGCTAGGGTTGCCTAGGATTTTAGGCAACCAAATAGAGTTTGTGTTTTGTAACCTCTAAGAAGTTCATCTCAGATTTCTTCAAGATTTTCAATGAATCCAACATCTAGTTCACTAGATCTCCTAAACAACCGAAATTATGGATCAAGCAAAAAATTCATCCAAAGATCAGGAAACATTAAAAATTGAAAAATATTAACAATGGCTAACTTTGGTGAAGAAAAGTGCCCCTACAAGCCAAGGGTGCCCAAGCTTTCAAGGGGGAAAATGCGGTTTTTAGGGTTTGTAGCCTCTAGGAGATCCTTCTCAGTTTTGATCATGCTCTACAATGAGTCTGTTAGTCAATTCATAGAATTTTTAAAACATCTAGAATTGAAGATCAAACGAAGGTGTTTCATCAAGGAAAAGTTGAAAATATTGAAAAATGTCCTAACACTACAAAGTTGGATGCCTTATCTCAAGGAGGTTTCCAAGTCAACTTGAGTTAGAATTTTTTTGAAAGACGTCTTCATGCTTTAACCACCATGTTTTCTAGGGATTCTTCAATTTGATAGATATTTTCATGCGATGACTCCTAAATTTAGGGTTTTTGTGAGTTAACTACTTCTTTCACCTCCAAACTTTACTTTAGAAGCATTTGGGTGTCTATTCTTCATTATTTTGCAGGTTAGCTTCAACGAGAAAACACAAAATTTTCTTCTCAACAACATTTGGTGGATCAAACAAAGGGCATTTTCAGAGTTCTTCATAGATTCAAGTTCAGGTTGCATAAAAGAACACTTTTCCATAATCCAATTTTCTAGGGAATCATTTTACATAAATAAAAGATCATAGTTTTCAACTTCCATCGATCTGGGTCTATTTCTTTTTCATTCTTCTCCAAGATTGGAAATTATTTTGTTAGCTTCTTCAACTTCCACTTTTCTAAGGTTTCTTGCATGTTCAAGAAAAAAATAGTTTTTTTCATAAATCTGACAACCAAGGTTTATTCAACACGAAACTGGCCACAAAACCCAAACCTCATATTTATTTCAAAAAATTTGTCTCTGCTTCCTCTACTACTTCAACTTTTCAAAAAACTCTATATTTTTCAGGAACAACTTACTTTTTTGAAAAATGGACGATCCGGGTCTCTTCAACTCACGAGCACCTACAAAACCCATATCTCTAATTTTTTCCCAAAAAAATTGCTTTGTAGCTTCTATTTTTGAGAGTTTCTCACATGTTAGTGAAAAAATCAATTTTTCAAAAAATGAACGATCTGGGTCTATTCAGAACAACATTCTCTACAAAACCCATATCTCATATTTTCCCCCAAAAATCTACCCTTTTTTTGAGGAAGATTCAGCGAAGCTATTTTTAGCTTTTTTGCGGAACTTGTTCGAACATATTCATGTTCATAGTCAAATTTCACTGTTTCATCATTCAATACTCTTTAATTGAGATAAATCAAGAAAAGAATTAGAAGCATAAAGTTGTAGAATAAATAGAGGTCACCACTCTAGTTGCAGAGCCGCCAAATTTACCAATAAGTGAACTGCCAATTGCAACGTGCAGATATTTCCAGGAGTAGAACTCAAGTGAAGGAAATAGTTAACTTTATGCATTTTCCAAGTTAACTGGTTGTCCTCTTTCCATGCATGTCTATTCTTTGGAGTTATCTATTGTATAGTTGGAGCTTTCTTTAGTGTTAGATCAGTTAATTGATGTTAGTATTCTAGTTAACTGTTAGTTACCTTTTGTTTAGACTTAGAAATAAAGCTTGCATCTTGGCAAGACTAATTGTTAACACAAGGAGATTTTTGGGTTCCCTAATCCTTTTTTGTGTATAAATAAGAGCATCCTTGCTCATTATTTTCTTAATCGTGCTTGTGATAACAAAACTTTGAGCTTATTTTGGCATGTTTCTTTGTCTAATTTGGTTTGACCGTAAATTCTATGCCTATTACAACTACAATCTATTGTCCCAAATGTGTGATTACTGTTGGAGTTTGAGGAAATAAATCTTATTCCTACCTTGCTTTGATCTACAGTCTCAAAATATTTCAGTGTTATATTTTTCTTTCATGAACTTTATTTCAGCTTACATATGAAAGTACAATGAGTCTTTGAATGTGTTTTGGAAACAATTTTATTTAAGTTTTGTGTTAATCAATCATTCCTTGTTTACGTCTAACGTCTCTTGCTCTAAATTTACTTGAGAAGTTAGAAGCATATTTAGTTCAGGCTTAGTTGTAGTTGAAGTTATGAAACTAGAGAAAACCTCAATTGCAATGCAAAGAGTTTTATAACCTTGTGCTCTCAGCTGAGATAAAAAGATAAGAAATTAGTTTAGTATTTTTTGTTTATGCATAATCAACAAAGAGGCAGCTCCCCCTCCTAATTTGAAGAGTAGTCTAACTATGCATAGCTATCTATTTCCAATCCACACTCCATAGGTGTAAATTGAAATGCCAATAAAGCCTCATGATGAGTGTCTTTAAAAATTGATCAACTATCTCCATGCAAGAATATGTCATAACCAAATAAGGTATATGCCCAATCAAAGAAGATGACAAAACATGACTATGTGGAAATTGATGTAGAAAAAGATCCAAAAATAATGATGGTTTTACAAAAATTGTGCAATGAATTCCATCAAAGAGGAGAGATAACCCGTCAAATGTGTCCTCTAATCTATAATTTTAGAGTCATAAAAAAATAAATAAACCTATAAAATTCTCATCCAACAAAGCTAAATTTGAAATACAATAATCATCTTGCTTAAGTTAAGTATTGGAAACCATGACAACTCTAAAATATGAAGAATCAAGAGGTGAAGAATATAGAAGCTCTTCATAAGGCTTAAGATCCCCAAGGTTTAGGTAACCAAGGTGAGCCTCTAATGAACTATCCACACTCGATGCAGGAGTATGGACCTTACATAAATCTTCAATAGGAGTAGATGTTAAATGTGAAAATATGTAAATATTAAAATAATTATTAGCCTTACCAACCACAATAATCTTTCTACTATGCAATATTGGATGAATACTAAATCTGGAGTGAACTCAATAGTCTTCCTTGTACCACTACGTGTTATCTACTATATGGAAAGAAAATTATTGGCAAGTTTGGGAATAAAAAATAACATCATTAAAATATCTAGTACCCATGTCAACATATCCTTTTGCACAAATAACCATATGAGTATTATTTGTCATCAAGATTTTAGATGTAACTCATGGTTTAAATGCCAAGAATTGATCTAGTGAACAAGTCATGTGGTGGGAAGCTCCAAAGTCAATAATCCATATTACAGACTCTACAACTGTAGTCACAACAAGTGCATTGCCTTTCATCTTATCAAATCTATTAGAAAAACCCAAAGTTCTTGATTGTGTGGATGATGCTGATGATGATGGTGTAGAAGAAGAGGTTGAACTAGAAGACTTGGAAAAAAATGAAATATTATGCTCTTAAATGATTTGACTCATCCCTTCTAACTATTTCTTATAACAATTTTGTTCATTATGCCCATTTTTCTTGAAATATGCACAAGGGTCTCTCCTTCTTGGGTTTATCCTCTTTAGAAGAGATGGGAAGATCACTAGATTTTGTCTTAGTATTATATTTCTTCTTTCCTTTTCCTTTAGGTTGTTGAGATAACAATGCATGATGTTTTGGGAAGAGCATCTAACTAGATAAGATTGACTTATTCTCTAGTCAAACATTAAGAAATTTTTTGAAAAGAAGGCATGTTAAATGAGTTACCCAAGGCATCCATGATGGAATAAAAGGTAGAATCACAGACAATAAATCAACCCTTTAACTTAGACAAAATCAAGAAGAAACTTTCCGTACCAGATTTATCTTCTTGCATCTAGATAATTGTGAGCTCAACGATTTGAATTTTACCATATAATCTTCAATATTGGGAAATGTATCAATAGAAAGAGATACCAATTCTATCTCTAATTGCAAAGCACAAAATTCCCTAATAGTACCAAAAAAATATTTATATTTTTCCCATACTTCATTTGGTTTAGTGCATTCCTCAATATGAAACAACAGGTTATTAGAAACATGCAATGTAATCAAGCCAATAACCCTTCATATTTGTTCCTGTGAGAAAATATATCATACTCCCTAGTAAATTAGGGTTGATCATCACCCAAGGTAGTGCAAAAGAGCTTGGAAAGAAGTAACCTTTACATTTTGTTATTTCATGTGTGATAGTTATGAGGAGTGAGAGACATAAGAGCCAAGAGAGATAAATAAAAAAATATACTACAAAAATATGTCATGAACCTCCCAAATCTAAATCAATACTAAAAATGAATTCTCCCCAAAAGACATAACCTCTCTAGGTGTCAAGATGTCAAAGTAATCAATTAGAATTCGATATTGGAAAAAATTGAATAAAATTTACTTGGGGTTGAATTAGGTAGAGATTTTTTATTTAAAACTAAAGAGAGGTACATTTCTTATTCCTTTCCTATATTAAATTCAAGTGCATAAAAGGAAATTTAAAGATTACATGAATATCAGATTATTGCATTTAGATAGATGCATGTAACATAGGAAAGATTTATACAAGTGTTTTCTGAAAAGAGTAATCTTTATTGATAATAGAATGAATATGTCTCACACAAGCCGTGAGACTAACTTGTTCAATGTAGATGAAGAAAAGTATATACATTGATAGTTAAAAAAATAAGATGCACATGTAAGGAAAGAGGCCAATCATTGCTTGAATGATTGGTTCAGTGTGTGTTGCCTTGCTTTGTCTTCCGCCTCAAGCTTCTTTGTGTTTGTAAGATGGAGAAAATCAAATAGCATAGATTAAGTGACATCCAACACTTCGAAGCTAAAATCCCAATCTAAACAAGAGAAAACAATGAAAGCATAAGAGAAATAAAAACATTAAATCATAATACTCTCCATGCTTGAATCTTGAATCACTTCTCTTGCTCTCCTATTTCTCCTTTTTACAATATTTGCCCTCATATTTGTTGCTTCACATGTGCAAAATAGCTGCAAAATAGTAAGCAGAAAGTTGGAGACAATTAGCTATTAAATCAAAAATGGAGGAGAAAGGTTGCTTTTATAGACAACCATTGGAATGGATGGATGAGATTGATCTTCTAGAAAGATTCTAAGATCAACGGATGAGGATTCATGAGAGGGAGGTTATGAAATGGATGGACAAGATCGAGTTTCTAGAAAGATGTTAAAATCTACGGTTGAAAATTGATGCAACCAGAATATGCCATGCATGGAAAAAATATGACGCCGACGGCTATGATAGACATGCAGGACATGCAGGCTATGGCATGAAATAATGATAGGGGATCTTTGATCAAAATGGAGTTTATTCGAAAATGTAGGAGGATGACAAGTGGCAAATAAATAATTTATTTGGAGGAAATGAAAAAGAAGATTTAATTATATTCATAAATTTAATTAAAGGAGGAGATAGAAATTAAATATGGATAATTGATTTGGATCAATTATTTAAAGGAGAAGAATGACACATAAATAAATAATTTCGTCAATTATTTAATTATAGAAGAATAAAAGGTCAAATAATAATTATTATCTGGCTATATACATGTGATGAAAGATAAATAATTAAATAAATAATGATTTATTTAATTATTGAAGAAAGGGGTATTAGTGAGCAATTAATTTATTTTAATTGATCAGGATCTAGAATAAAGATTAGAAAGTGAATTAATTAAATAATTAAATAATTAAAAAATCATTTAATTAATAAAGGAATATGATCAGGAATAATTAAATAATTAAAATTATTTAATTATTAGAGGATGATGACTAAGGAAAAATGTTGCTCGTAGACTTTAGGACATTTTTCAGTGTCTACATTTTTCCCCTCTTTGACATAATGCAGTTCATCACGTTGTGTCAAAGAAATTTAATTCTGAAATATGCCCCAATGTAAAGAGAAAGGGGAAGGATGACCAAGATGGTTGTGGTATGCCCCCTCGAGAGGACATGCGGGTTCAAAGAGCATAAATGTGCTCTCGAAATGGAAGATAAGACTAGAGGATGAAAGATAGAAGAAATGTTAGCATGAAGGAGATGGATGTTAGCATGGAAAAAACAAGGGAGATGGGATGTTAGCATGAAAAGGGGAAAAAATATAGATAGGAAATGATAAGGGAACCAACTTTCATGCTTACATTTTTATATTTATTATCATTGGGCATCAAAAATGTAACAAATGGACCACAAACACCATGGTATGACATAAACCGAGGTCTGCAAGGTGACCATTTGGGAGAGACAAACAATAAAAAAGACAAGGAATGCCCCAACTCATACTAGGGACCCGATTGTCCCAATCTTTTTTCCAAGACAAACCACAGGCAACAAACAAAGAAAAGACGCCATGCTCCATCATCGTCCCTCTAAATCCATTGATAGGACATCCTCGAGGAGACTAGTAACATGACCCAAAACCAATCAAAAAGATAAAAAAATCCAAACCAACAAAGTGTTTGCCAAGATAGTGTTTTCCAGTGATAATGATGATTGTTTTATTAGTTGATTAGGTTGACCAAGATGACCGAGTTGATTGATTGGTTGATAAGTATTGATAAAGTGATTTGATTGACCACACCTAGCCTTAGGAAGGACACATCCTGATGAAGGAAAGATTGATTGACCAAGCTGATAAGATTGAGTGGTGTGACAAAGTTGATTGATAATGATAATGCCCGGTTTCAAGAAGGACACATCCTGATTAAGGAAAGATTGATTGACAAAGTTGACAAGATTGTTTGATTGTTTGACAAAGATTGATGAATATGACCAAGCGATGTGATGATATCCAATTGCAAGAAGGACACATACTGTTTAGGTAGAGGACACATCTGATAAAGTTGACCAAGTGACAAGTGTTGACATGACACCTAATTTCAAGGACACATCTTGCTTAGGGTAAATGACAAGGTTGAGAAAGTCTAATCCCAAGAAGGACGTATCCTGATAAAAGACAAGAGATAAGACCAAATGAGACAAACGATATAATGCCCCATTCCAATATAAGACTAGTGACCTGATTGAGTTGATGATAAGATAATTGATTGATGAAAGATTTAATTTGTCTGTTGTTTCTTGGTGTAGTTTGAATGATGATTGCTTTCAGATCAAGCACACGACCCAACTCGATGAACCCTAAAGTACTTGACCTAGGGGGCCTTGGGGGCTCATCGATAGATGGCCTTGCCTATGTAGTAATACACAAAGACCTCGTAGTTCGATATGACTTGACTTTGTCTTATTTGAAAAAATACCGAGTCATGATTTTATTTTGGACAACCTGAAGGGACTGACCTAATGCCTCGGAGGATCATTTAAGATGAGCCCTGCCTATGTAGCAAATGCACAGAGGCAACATAGTTCAACACGACTAACAAAATCGATTCAGGCTCTTTATTTTTGGAGTTTTGAAGATTTTATGATTCTTTTGGGATTTTGAAATATTTTGATTTTTTTGGATTTTGAAATGTTTTGATTTTTTTTGGATTTTGAAATATTTTGGTTTTTTTTGGATTTTGAAAGGTTTTGATGTTTTTGGATTTTTTATTTTTTTTCAGGACATTATTTGATTTTTATGATTTTTTCATTTGACGATTTTTATGATTTATTTTTTTTCAGGACATTTTATGATTTTTATGATTTTTTCAAGGTGATACCATGTATTATTTCCCATGAAGATGCAAGTCAAAGATTTTCCCTTAGTCAAGTATAGGACCAATTTACTAGGCATGAGGGGAAGTAGCGAATGCGATAGGTGGATATGAAAGTGAAGAATGCTAAATGTCAGGGGTTTTCAATCCATGGAAAGGATGACGATTTATTATGGATGAATGAGACTTTATTATGGATGATAACTATAGTGATCATGACAAATGTATGTGAAAGATACCCACAATCAACTAGGAAGGCATGCACATGGATCCAAGGACAAACATGATCTTGCCCCTAGTCAAGCTGAAAACCAATTGATAGGTGATGATGATGATGACAATGTTGTTTGATAGGGGAAGGACACATCCTGAAACAACATGAGGATGATGATTATGTGACTAAAGGATCAAGGTTTGTAGTAGGGATAGGAACAAAGCCAAGGAATTTTTCGGATGATGAGCTAGGTTGCATAGCAAGATTGTATGGATTAGACTCATTGCATTTGGAATGACTAACCTTAGAACTAGATGGTCCAATCATGGAGGGAACTTGGATACGTGGATTAGAATCCTTAAACCAATGACAAGGGAAAACAGGTCCAGCAATAGGTATAAAAGATAATGGATTGATTTTGGCAAAGGATAAGAGACATGAGGATTATTGGCTGATAGAATTAGCATATGATCTCCAAGGACTATGTCGCATAGGAATAATTTATTTCTCTAAGACATGGGTTTGGATAAATTTTATGAAGGAAATGACATGATATTTTATGGGTAGTGTATGACCAAGGATAGACATGTCAATAATTTTCCCAAAGCATGATTTATGTTTGTACCCCATTTCTTATCAAGATCAAGGTAGGTGGGAGAATGGATGGAAATGATAGGACTTACATGGATAGGTGGAAGTTTCATGAGAAATGCATGGAAGATGAGACAAGTTTCCCCCAAGTGTAATGATCCACATAGATAATTTCTTTACACATGACACCTATTTTCCAGGTTTTCATCATGGTACTTATCCAAAGTGCCATAAAAATGGTTTTCACTATTGGACGAATTTTTTCTCTTTACTATTTTTTTTTTTCTTTCTTTTTGATGATGTCACACAAGACACCTGTTTGCCAGGTTTTCATCAAGGTGACAATTTTTTTGATTTTTTTATATCGATTTGATGTTCTATATGATCACTGATTGTTTTGAATCCTTTGATGGTGTTGGTGTAGATACCGGTGTCGTGATATGCCAATAGTGACCTTGATGGAGTAGTTGTCTTGTTAGGATCATAACACTTGCATACAACTGTTTGATGTCATTGTGATCCTCTCTGATATTAGGTTTGGCCTTATCGAAATATGCACATTGTGATAGAGTACCATGAGAGTCCTTATGATAAAGAGTTTATGCCAAGATGTGACAAATTCGTGAGGTACAATTTTTGGAATGATGGATGATGGTAGCCATGGAAGGATTATTTGGATGTTTGGATGTAGCAGTTTTTATTTTCCAAACTTGGGATGGTGGATGATGGAGTTTGGAATTTTGATTGGGATAGCGTTTGGAACCAACATTTTTATATGCATTTCTTGATGACTATTTTGAAGGAGGTGGACATTTACTATATGTGGGAATCCTCTTTTCTTGTGGCTCCATATTTTGACTGACTTTTAAATTTGGAATATTTTCTTTGCTTGATCCAATTTTCTTTGGGACCCATTTTAACTTTATTTGTTCACTTGTATTTTTGTTTGATTCAATGGCCTTTGAAATTTTATTTTGAACTTTGGATTTCTAATAATTTTCTTTTTGTTGGTTCCAAATGGAAGATTTATTCATGTTGGAATGATGGTTTATGGTATGGATGGAAGGAGTGTTGGCAACAACCTTATGACAAAGACTACTCATGGCCCCCATTTTGATGTTTGTATCAGATAAAGTTTCCCCCAATATCAAGGAGGCACCACTAACATCATTTGATTCTCTAATTATAAAATAACCAAGACCTTGATGTCTAGGATTTGCATAAAATTGTACTGGTTCTATAATGCCTTGCTCATGTAGGCCTAGTCCTCTTCCTTTATACTGCATGCTCTAAAATATTCTATTTGCGATGGGATATTTTTTATTTTGAAAACAAGATGCTAACCCATCATTGTGTATGTGGAAATTGCTACTTGAAATTTGCTCATCTGCAAGAAAGCCTGCTTTGACAAAGGTAGATGCTCCTAGTTGATAGGATGTTTTGGTGTTATCATTCATCATGCTTGTTTCTTCTTGATCATTTGGGATATCGATTTGATCTATGGTGGATTTTGTATCTTCTTCTTTGACTTGATCCATAGTAGCTTCATTGTGTTCTCCTTTGACTTGATCAATAGTAGCTTCTTTATTCTCTTCTTTGATGTTATCCATATCATTGATTTGATTATCTATGTGTCCAAAGGAGGCAAGTGTCTCATTTTTGGAAATAGAGGTGTTTTTTGTTTGGATGGGATCATCTTCAAATGTTTGATCATGGATGGTATAAAGGTCGATAAGAGGATCATTTTGGATTTCTTGTTCCATGGTAGGATCTTGGTCAAAAATAGGTGTATCTTGGACAACATGGTTATGAATAGACTCTTGAGAAAGGATAGGTGTATTTTAGATGCCATGATTATCTAGAAGGAATTCTTGGATGGACTTAAGGATGGGGTCATGAGATGGACTACTTTGATCTTGATATGAAGGTGAAGCTATGATGTCATGCTTTGGACTTTCTTTTTGACATGTATCTTCAAGTTTAGGCAATGGAATTTGATTTTGGACAAGGATATGATTTTCTTTGATAGACCTAGGATTTTGAAATGGCAATAATGGAGCTTCAATAGAAAGATGTTTTTTAGTATTGGTAGGAAATGGAGGACATGATGGTGAGAAATGGTTAGATGGTGTAGGATCAACAATGTGATTAGATTTCCTAATTTTTTTTCATTTAGGAGTCGAACAAGTTCCTTTTCTAGTTGTCCTTGGAGAGCATTAATTAATGTGCTTTTATTGGATGGTATTGTAGTTTGGGATGGAGTGGATGGAAATGGGTTAGTGGATAATGGACTAGGATAAGATATGGAGGATTGGAATGGACTAGTAGATGATGGATTATGATAGGATGTGGAGGATTGGAATGGACTAGTGGAAGGTTGGTTTCCCTTGTCAAAGTTAGGATAGGGGTGACTAATGGAAATTTGTTGTGGATCAATAGCATGGATTGTGTTAAGGGACTCTTGATAGTGAGGGTAGATGGATGAAGGACTAGAGCTTATGGATTTTTGGTGAGAAGGGTATGTGAGTGGTTGGTATTGACGATTGAAGATTGATTGGTATTTAACTTGACTATGAAGAAGATCAAGGTAGAGTGAAGACATGATCATGAATTTGGATTAGGATGGATAAGGAAAAATTAGTGAGGACCATACAAAAATTGTGACCTTTGGATGACAATGCAAGGTTCCAATGCAAAATGGATATGAAACTATGTTTTTCTTTTTTGTGATTTTCAAGGATATAAGGATGCAAAGTGCCAATGTACCTAAGACCAAGATTAAGGAATGGTGGAATGATAATGACCCTATTACCAAGGATATGATATGAAAGGATGAACGTATGGGTAAATGCAAACTAAAGATATCACTAATGGAAGATTTGAGCAATTTTTTTTCTGATTTTTGATAGAGGCTGTTTGATATCAAATTGGACAAGTTTGATCTTGGGTTTTAGACTGCAAAATTTGGAATTGTTTCAAGTTGAATGTGTGTGTTTCCAGATTTGTGTAATGGTGTTTGTTTGTTTGAATGTTTGAGAAAACACTTGGAAAACACAATATTTTGTCCTTGGTCAAGCACAATAAAGACAAGCACAATCCTAGGTTAGGCAAGGACAATATTTGCTAGATTCCACGTGGGTTTCCCCAACCACACTTATTCTTAGCGTGTGAATCCAAAAGCTTGGACGTACGTGCTCCCCCTTAAATTTCACTCACTTCTCAGGCCAACCAAGCTTCCAACCCCCATAAAACTCCCATGGAAGGTTGATCACCTCTACTAAGAACTCCGAGAATGCGGATTCCTTCACAATGATCGTTTCTGTGCTAGCAAATAAAAGGATTTTGACTACACAAAGGTTTTTAGTTCGGGACCCCCATTCGAGTGGCCATACATGGGGCACAAGATTAAGCTCCCTTTAGGAGGCACTCTAGCCTAAAGAGGTTACACTCAACAGGGTTTTAGGGAGTGCTACTTGGTCCGTATGACACATCCACACTTGTAATCCTAGGCTTTCCCTTAGGATTCACATTTATATATAGGTCGGGGGTAGCTCGGCCAAAGTTCTCCATTGCCGGTCTGTCGCCTTGGGGTGAGTAATTTTTTCCACTAAGGAAGACCCAAGTTCTAGAGGCAATAACCATTTCTCTTACACCCAGGATCGCATGAATGCGCAAGGGGAGAGGATAATTTGATTATTGCATCAAAAGGTGACACAGAATTGAAGACAGTTGTAAATTTTAATTACCAAATGATAATGTGAGGAGGACACACAAGACACTTTGTTCATTTTAAAAGTTTAACTTGATGTGAAACAAATAAAGTTCATTTTAATCCAATGACATGAAATGCATGTTCATTTTAACCAGTGAGTGTGCATGCAAATTGTATTCATTTTAATCCCATGACATGAAATGCATGTTCATTTTAACCAATGAGTGTGAATGCAATTTATGTTCATTTTAAGCCCATGACATGAAATGCATGTTCATTTTAACCAATGAGTGTGCATGCAATTTGTTGTTCATTTTAAGCCCATGACATGAAATGCATGTTCATTTTAACTAATGAGTGTGCATACAATTTGTTGAAAGAAAACAAAATTTATTATGCCTAAAGAAATGAAAAACTCGATTTTTGTTTCTAAAGAAATAGTTTTTAGACTCCCTCCACATGCTAAAAACAAGAGATTAGTAACTCAAAATAAAAGTTTAATGACAACAAAAAATTGAAACGGCGATAACTTTCTCAAAACTTAACGGAATTTTAAATCGTTTGAATCCATGGAAAGCTAAAACTCAACCCTTCAAAAATAAAAAAGTATTTTTTCAAGATTCTACATGAAAAAAAATGTTAGAAGCAAAAGAAAACACGGGTTTTAATAGTTAAATTTAAAAAATAACAAATACTAAAACAACCATAACTTTCTCAAATCTTAACGAAATTTTAAACCGTTTGAAGTTTCAGAAAGCTAAGAGCGGGGCGTAAAAAACTTAGATAATCATTTTAAAAGATTTTATGTGCCCACTTTTTTGTGCTCAAAAGAAAATGATAGGATTTCGTATGAATTCTTGGCTACACTGCAAAACAGTAAAAATAAACAAGAAGACAAAAAAATTTCTCTACAAAATTATAAGATTTACTTCAGGTTCACCAATGTAAGATGAAGAAAATTAAATAGCATAGATTAAGTGACAACCAACACTTCTAAGCTAAAATCCCAATCTAAACAAGAGAAAACAATGAAAGCATAAGATAAATAAAAACATTAAATCATAATACTCCCCATGCTTGAATCTTAAATCACTTCTCTTGCTCTCCTATTTCTCCTTTTTACAATCTTTGCCCTCAAATTTGTTGCTTCACATGTGCAAAATACCTGCAAAATAGTAAGTAGAAATTTGGAGACAATTAGCTGTTAAATCAAAAATGGAGGAGAAAGGTTGCTTTTATAGACAACCATTCGAATGGACGGAAGAGATTGATCTTCTAGAAAGATTCTAAGATCAACGGATGAGGATTCATGAGAGGGAGGTTACGAAATGGATGGACAAGATGGAGTTTCTAGAAAAATGCTAAGATCTACGGTTGAAAATTGATGCAACCAGAATATGCCATGCATGAAAAAGATATGACGTCGACGGCTATGATGCCTGATGAGTATGACATACATGCATGACATGCAGGCTATGACATGAAATAATGATAGGGGATCTTTGACCAAAATGGAGTTTATTCAAAAATGGAGGAGGATGACAAGTGGCAAATAAATAATTTATTTGGAGGAAATGAAAAAGAGGATTTAATTAAATTCATAAATTTAATTAAAGGAGGAGATAGAAATTAAATATAGATAATTGATTTGGATCAATTATTTAAAGGAGAAGAATGACACATAAATAAATAATTTCATCAATTATTTAATTATAGAAGAATAAAAGGTCAAATAATAATTATTATCTGACTATAGACATGTGATGAAAGATAAATAATTAAATAAATAATGATTTATTTAATTATTGAAGAAAGGGGTATGAGTGACACAATTAATTTATTTTAATTGATCAGGATAGAATAAAGATTAAAAAGTGAATTAATTAAATAATTAAAAAATCATTTAATTAATAAAGGAATATGATTAGGAATAATTAAATAATTAAAATTATTTAATTATTAGAGGATGATGACTAAGGAAAAATGTTGCTCGTAGACTTTAAGACATTTTTCAGTGTCTACAGTGTCTTCCTAAGCTCCATATTTCTCCTAGTTCCTACATCTGAGTGATGAAATGTTGTTAGAGCAATGAAAGTCTCTCACATTACATGTACAAACACCCATGAACATATAAATTGATCTCAAAATACATTAAACAACCAATGCAAACCTTAGATGTCGAGGAAAACAACAAAGTCATCGAATACATCTAAGGCATGCATTATTTTTCTAAAATGTTTTCTTAATATGTAGATACAGGTAAATTATGTTTCCTAACTGATATATCAAATTACAGCATGTGTCGGCCTCCTACAATGATTTCAATAACTAAGCCTTTACAAACATGATTCAAAGATTGGACATCTGACCTGAATAGCCATCTTAACCATCATGAAGGTACATTTAAATTGTCAACTCAGGGATGTGAACTTGAAATGGGTCAGCACAATATGCACACTAGGAACTTCAAAGTAGTCAACTTCATTCTAAAACTAAGAAAGACTAATGATGAAGGTAAATTACATGGAAATAAATTAAGCAAAGGTTGAACACTACTCAACAATAAAACTCAAACTGAACATGCATAACATAAATGAAAGTCTGAGCAGCAAACAGGAACAATCACATAATGGAATTTTAGTGGCTGCAAGAACAGTCAATGCAAGATTCTTACTAAGTACTGAACAAAAGCTAATACTAATCTATCTAAGCTAACATATTACTCACCAAGTGGGCCCCCTTGGATGAGTATCCTCCAAAACTAATGCAAACTTAGATTAAACTTAGATACTCAATTCAAAATCTCATTTCAATCATTGGAAAATGCAAATACAAAAGAGTATGTCTGGTATTCTCAGCTTGTATAATAACTTGGTGATCAACTGCCTAACAAGGAGGATCCAAACCTTATTTATTAGCTAAATAGGGTAGTCAACTCCCACTAACTGAGAGGATGCCATTTAGGGAAAACAAAGAAAAGAGTGGAAGGGGAATTACACATGCAAGGGAATCCATTTAGAGATGCCCAAACTTGGACTCGACCACTACAGTAATGCCCACATTGCTCAGTGTCATTAAAGATCGGCATAAGGCAGTTACATGCAACTGGCATGGGAATCTTTCACTGTCATCCTCTAGTTACCTTCACACGCTTCCTCTGCATGACCAGCTGGCAACTGTGTTTCTCAACTTAGCATTTCCAATCATGTCTACATGGTAATGTCAGTACGCATAATAACTACATAAATAAAATTATCTTCAAAAAAATCCATCAATCACATGCAAGATTAATATAGATAGTCCACATAATAAGTTAATATCATTAAAACTGGCAAAAAGGGAATTAAACCCAAATGTCTTAAGGTTTGAGAGAAATATAAAAGTGTCAGTCATGTAATATCAAAATCCATGGTAATTTCAGCAAATAGACTATGGATTCTACCCATAACTAGTCCAAAAACTAGACTCATTACTCCCACCAACCTAACGTTTTTTTGGTCCTCTAGCAGGGGAAGAGTTATGCTTCTGCTTGGTCATGGCTTTGAAATCTACAACTAATAACTGCCCAATGTTAGTGTCTACTGTGGGTGAATCAAGGTTCCAATAGAATCCTCCCAACCGGTCGAGTCTCCTCCATATTTGGTTTTCCCCAGTAATGTCATATCAAAAGAATATGAAATTTGGTACAAGCCACATGAGGATAGGTGGCTGAAAATTTAGGGGAAGCTATTCTCGCCCCTTTTTTCTCCCAATCTGAATATATCTTTCAATTATTTTTAGTGCAGCAACATAGTTTTGGATGGAATGTGGTTCATCTTGTTTTAGCTCATTGGTTAATGTGTTCCATCTTTGGGATAGGTATCTTCTCATAGTATCCTCTTTTGCTTCTATTTTTACCTCGTACTCACTATATGCTGTCTCAATCCAAGACATAATATTGTTACCATAGCTCGGCCTGAAAAGCATTCTATTCCAGTCTATGTAAATGCCTCTTGAGTTCCTAGATTCAACTCTAATAGCCAAAGGAATATTGGATTCCTTCCCCTTGTAAGCATTATATTGTTCACCCCAAATAATCTCATTTTGTACCCATGACATAAATGCTCTCAATGCAGGTTCCAATCTTGGTCTTTACTGACAGCGACATTGTGTAAATAAAATTCACATAGTAAATTTTTCATTTCTGGGGAGGCAATTCTGTAAGCATTGAAAAATTCAACAGGAGTTTCAATTGAAGGATTCAAACCTGAAATATCTCTTGACATTTTAAAGGAGAAATACTTTTCCTTTAGGTGCAAAACATAAACTCTTGGTGGTGTTCTGCATGCTACAATTTACAGCACCAAGGTTGCAATATTATCCATCCTCTCTTTTAGAGAGGCAATCTCCTGATTCTGGTCATCAATGATTTCATCCTTCTCTTCAATTTCCTTTTTCAATATTTTCTTCTCCTTTTTCCATTCTTCCTCTCATCTATGTATCTCTTTCCACAAATTTAAAAATACTGCATGAACTGTAAAACTAGGGGATTATGAATTCCTACCAATACCTTTGTTGATGCTCCATATAGTACTAATTACATTGATTCAGGTGGTCCAACAGGTTCTGACCACGAGGGTACACTTTCTTCTTCGACTTCCTGCTGCATGACTTCTTCTTCCTGTTCTTGTGATTGTTGGAGGAACTCTTGATCTTGCTGCAAGAAAACTTGATCTTGCTGCAGGAACTCCGGATTTTCTTCATGTTCTCAAATCTCCACTTCTTCTGCAATGGCAGCAAGATCTGCCAGGGTCATTTTTGTTGCTTCTTCAAATAAATCCTTGTCTTTAACATTTTCCTACCCCATTGGGGCCTCTGCACTCTCATGTGATGTCCTTTTATGCTTAGGGTTTTTTCGTGAAGGAATATCATCAAAAGGTGTCGATTTCTCAAGAGAGCTCTCATATTTTTCTTCGACTGCAAGATGAATAGTGCTAGCCTTTCTCTTTCTAGTACTTGGCACCTCTCTATCTACAAGCTTTGTTTTGACTTTTCCTTTTCCTTTTTCAGCCCGTGCCTTCCATTTTTGTGCCCTAGTTATTAATAGGGTCCCAAGTGGAACATCATCGTCAAAATTCGAGGAAGAACTTTTTCTTCTGGAGTGCTCAATTTTTGAGGAACTAATATCTATAGTTCCTTTTGCTGCAAGAGGGGTCATACCAGCACTAGAGGTCAAAGCACTAGGGGTGGCTTCAGCCATGCTTAATTTTTTTCCAGACCTACATGTCCGAGGTGAAACCCTAGGTTGCAACTGCTCAGGTTTGTACTGATCAACTTTTATAAAATCCTCCCAGGTCATTCTAGGTGTTGCATTATGCAGAGATTTTACAACCAACAATTTTATTAGACAATGGTGGGAAACATAGTTATCCTTACCTTTTTGAGTTTTCATTTCCATGATGGAGATAAGGTTGTACAAGATATTAGGCACATTCATCCTCCTCCCATGCCTCATATGACTCAACAATTTGAAATGCACTGAATGTAGATTCGATAGTCGACCCTCACAAGTGATATATCTGATGATGTAGATGGCTGTTTGCTTCCATGGCTTAGGCAGAGAGATTCTTTTAGCACCCTGTTTGTCAATAGTGATTGGGGGATCACCATGCACTGTGAATATAGCCCTGCCTGACCTGGCGTCTCTAGAAATAGGGTAAGGTTCACCATCAACTGGCAACTTTGATACTTCTACAATTAATTCCTCATTTGCTATGACCTCCAACCCTTTCACTATGTATTTTCCATCTAAAAATTTCTGGGCAAACTCCAATGCAATACCTTCATCAAAACCATCCAGTTTCAGAAAATAATCCAACCAACCACAGTTTTGAAACTTGGCCAAGCACTGTGCATCTTGTAACAAAGTATCATGAACTGAGGGCTCATTTTGAATGAGTCTACCTCGCATTGTCTATAATCAATTTTTTACCCTACAATATTTCCTTCTGTAACTCTCGTCTGTAAGAAAATTCCTTTTTGTACATCTGTTAGTTGAATTGTTGATCGAATTTTTCCTTTACTCTATTTTTAGCAATTACCATTTACATTTCAAGATTATGACAGGGTTAATAATGGAAAGAAATGGTAATAAAAGGAAGTTATGATGAAATTAAATGGCAGGGGCAGTTTAGTGTCACATCACATATGCAAGCCGTCTTTTATTTGAAATTTCAAATTAGCTCAGCAAGATTTGCTGACGCAAACAATCATGGACTGACATATGGCGATATATTCACATCTTTTGTACCCCTCCCCCCAACCTAAATTTGGACATGTTTCTACACATGAGAGATGGTAGCAGTGATTGACAGGGGGATTATGTGAATGTCCATACTAACATATAGTAATTAAATGAAACGCTTTAAAAGATAATTAAGAATGCAATTAATGTGCACATACCTGAGTGTGTACAAACATGATGGTGTAGAGGATTCATTGCAACGATCATGGAGAAAGTACTGTTCACCTTTTTTTTAAGAAATAATTGAGCAATTAATGACGATGAAGTGGGATGGTGTGAGGTGGAATGAAGTGATGGGAGAGAGAGAAAGGTGGTATAGATGGAGGGATGGGTAGATGGGTGAAGAAATGGACTTCTACAAAAGTAGAAGTCTTTATTATGACAAGTATGTACCTTAATTAGGCAGAAGGAGGGACACTAGGTCCACTAAACTTTGGTTACAAGAACTTCTTGGCTGCAAGAACTGTGCTCGGGTACTGCATGTTGGATGAACTGCTGGAGGAAATCTTCTTTGGATACTGGCTTCTGATACAATTTGAGATGATGCCCATTGATTAGTAATTTGAATCTAACAGGGTCAATGGTGGTGAGCTGCACAACACCATTAGGAAATACCTCAAAAATTTCATATGGCCCTAGCCACCTTGTCTGTAATTTTCCTGCATTATCCTGATACCTTGAGTCATAAAGCAATGCCCAGTCACCTGGCTGAATTTTTTTTCTTTGATAAATTTATCATGCCATTTGACTCTTTGATTCTGCACTAATTCAGTATGGTGCAGGGTTGATTTACTCATCTCATCTAATGCATTCAACTGTATTATCTTTTCTTTCTATGCCTCAGAAATTTCCATCCCTAATTCAACTGTAGTTCTGAGAGTCTTGTGCTCGAATTCAATGGGCATCATGGTTGTCTTCCCATAAAATAGCTCAAATGGTGTGAAGACTATAGCTATCTTCCATGTGGTTATGTAATCCCAAACTACTTCTGCTAATTTGTTTGCCCAATCCTTTATGTGACTATTCACTATTTTGGTTAGGATGGCCTCCATTGTTTTGGTTAGGATGGCCTCAATCTCTCTGTTTGTCACCTCAACTTTTCCATTTGCTTGAGGGTGATAACGAGTGGACTTTCTATGCCTTATGTTATATTCATTAACCAATGCTATAACAAGTGTTGAGGTAAAATAAGCTCCTTGATAAGTTACTATTTCTCTAGGTACTCCATATCATGTAAAAATTTCTTCATAAAGAAATTCTGCAACCTTGTTGTCTCTTGCATGTTCCATGGCTTTGAATGTACCCATTTAGTTACATAATCAGTGCATACCAAAATATAAGACTTACCATTTGATGGGGGGTCAATGGGTCCCACAAAGTCCAATCCCCACTTGTCAAAGGGAGTGACTACTATTTGAGGATAGAGTGGCATCTCATCTGACTTGGTTGGCCAACCCATCCTTTGCTATCTATCACATTTTCTTGTATATCTTCCTGCATCTTTGTGGAGTGTAGGCCAATAGTATCCTATGCTAAAAAATTTCATTGTTGTCCTCTTGGCTACAAAGTGTCCTCCACATGGTTCATCATGGCATACATGCAGAATATCATAGGTCTCATCTTCCCTCACACATATTCTAATAACATGATCTGGTCCAGTATAAAACAGGCATCCAACTATCCATGAAAAAGGGAAATATTTTTCAATCAACACTCTTCTCTCTTTTGGAGAGAAGTCAGGAGGAACCCTCCCTGTCACAAGGTAATTGGATATGTCAACATACTAGGGTGTTTGCACACTAATGGAGAATAGATGCTCATCAGGGAAGGAATCATCTATGGCTTGACTGTCGTCTGATGTGGTCATCCTGGAAAGAAAATATGCAACAACATTGGCCTTCCCTGGTTTGTCCACAATAGTTATGTAAAACTCCTACAACAACAACAACCATCTAGCTAACCTTCTTGAAATCAGGGGTTTATTCATGAGATATCGAATGGTTGCATGATTAGTGTGCACAAAGATCTGGTAACTTGTTATATAGTGCTTGAATTTTTTCAGGGCATAGATTATTGCCAACATTTCTTTCTCTGTTACTGTGTAATTGAATTCAGGTCCCTGCAAGTTTTTGCTGACAAAATAAATGGCATTCTCAATGGATCCTTCTTTTTATCCTAGGACTGCTCTTATGGCATAATCTAAGGCATATTTATGGATGTGAAATGGGATTTCCCAATTAGGTCCCTTAAGTACAGGAGCATGAGTTCGAGTTGTCTTTAAATCAAAAAATGCTTTATCACAACCTTTTGTCCATTGAAACTCAACATCTTTAGTCAGGAGACTATACAGTGGTGTTGCTATTTTGCTAAAATATTTGATGAAATGCCTATAATATCCTGCATGTCCTAGGAAACTCCTAACTTCCTTTTGTTTTGAAGGTGTGGGAAGACTAGCAATTACCTCAATCTTTGCAAGGTCAACTTGAATACCATGGTGTGAAATGTAGTGGTCAAGGACTACACCCTCTTGCATCATCATGAAGCATTTCTCACTGTTTAGAGATAGATTTTGGTCTTCACATCTCTGTAGGACTTTCTTCAAATTTTCTAACGCTTCATCAAAAGTAGCACCATAGGTGGTAAAATAATCCATATAAATTTCCATGCAGTCAAGGGATATGTCTAAAAATATGTTGATGACTGCTCTCTAAAAAGTTGTAGGTGCATTGCATAACCCAAAGGGAAACATTGAATAGGCATATGTCCCTCATGATAATGTGAAGGTTGTCTTCTGGTGCAATTTGAATCTGATTGTAGCCACTAAATCCATCAAGGAAAGAAAAGTACTACTTACCCACAAGAGAGTCTAGGAATTGATCTACAAAAGGCAAGGGAAAGGGATCCTTCTTAGTAGCAACATTGAGCTCCCTATAGTCAACAAAAACTCACCATTTTCCTCCCTTCTTGGGCACAATTACCAATGGAGACACCCACTGGATGTCTAAAATAGGGTAGATAAATCCTACATCTAATAACTTTTAGAGCTCCATTTTGACAATCTCTTGTAATGCAGGGTTGATCCTCCTTTGTGGCTGCCTTACATGTGTACAATCATCTTTGATATATATACTATGAGTGTAGAGCTTTGGATCGAGTCCCTTCATATCATGGTAATCCTAGGCAAATGCTTTTTGATGGGATTTCAACAAATTTTCCAATGTCAACTGTTGTCCCTCACTCAATTTACTGTTGATATTCAAATATTTTCCTTCGAACACTTGTACTTGTGTAACTAACTCTATCATAGCTGCTTCATTAAGACATGGTACCTTAAGTTCATGTGGCAGCATTGTGTGGAACATACCTATTTTTGCAAGAAGTTTTTTTGCTAAAAGAGTGACTGTAGGAAGTCTGTCCGTAGAGACAATGGCTGCAAGAAGAGTGGCTACAGGAAGTCTATTTGTACAAATAGCAGCTGCAAGAAGATTAGGTAGAACTGATAGAATTGTTTGCACGAGGTCCGTAGAACCAGACACATGAGTGGATGATGTCTCGTCTATCTGACAATGGTTTTGAATGATACTAGATAACACTTCATCCTCATCTTGAAGCTATAGGAAATGACTTCTTCCTAGCATCATGAGCTGTGCCACAGATTTAACATCTTCAGCCTCTTCACCAACTTGTGTCCATATAGAATTATCTTCATGGGATGGCTGAGCAGGAGGATAAAGAACAAGCTTTTCGGTGTTCCTACCATAAAAAATGGTCATGTCACCTGACCAACATCTAATATAAGCATCTACAGTTGCTAACCATGGCCTACCAAGGATAATGGGATACCCGTTAAGTGTAGCTTTGGGAGAAAGAACCATGAAGTCAGCTAGTTATTCCCAAGAGTCTAGAATCACCACAAGGTCTCCTACTATGCCATCAGGCTTAACAGTGGAACTATCAGCAAGCTGTAGGACAATAGGAGTGGATCTCATGCTTGCAATATTCATTTGCTGCAGGATGTATTCAGTCATCACATTGATTTTTGCACCTAAGTCAATCAAAGCATTCTTTATATTTATCCCATTTATGATAACTTCAACCACAGGACTACTTGGATCATTGTACTTGGGGATAGTTACTTTTCCAAGTATGATGTCAGCAAGCTGCCCCACTACATGAACTGTAGTTGGGTCCTTCTTTTGCCTGTCCGGTTTCTTAAGGCATGCTTCTTTAATTTCCTTGCCATAGATAGGGACATCTTTTATGGCTTGGAATAGGGGTATCTAGACACATATATATTATACCTTTCAAATTTTCTCAGTAATATATTCATATGATGTTGTTACTCTTCTTTTATTCCCTCAATACCTTTTTGAAAATGATTTGACTTCCTTTATATACCCTCATGTCTTAATGAAAGGAGACATCCTTTGGAATAGAGTATACACATATCCTTTCCAAAGGTTATGTCTTTTTGTTCCCCTTAATGTTATTTAATTTTCTTTTCAACTGTTGCATTAAACACCATTAGTTATTAACTATTGAGATTCCTTTCCAATCGATTCCTAAAAACATTATTTATTATTAATTATGGAATTGCTGGACATTAAGAGGTATCACTACATATTAATTTTTCCCAAGCTGAGTGCTGCGACTTGGTGTTGGGTGCATATTTTCACAGGGGCGTGACAAATTGTCACTTTGGTTTAGACTTGAATATAATCGCTTATGGGTTTATTACAATGGTAGATATAATCCGAGTTGAAGCCTTCTTAACCCTCCTAGCTATTACTTTATGATTTTTTTATAAGAAACATGCAATAGAGTTATGGGTCTCTAGTTCTTGATCTGAGTGTTGTATCTTTGTTTGGCATCAATTTAATAATGCTCCTATTAAGATTTATCCCAATAAGATCTTCTTGCATCCACCTAAATCTTTCATCCCTTTTCTTAGCTTTATTTGTTAAATAGAAAGTAAGCTTGAAGAATCTCTTGAGTTGAAGGTTTTTGACAACAAACTTAGCTTGTAAAATTCATGGAGTAATTGTCCTTTCACAACATATAACATGCTCAAACATGATGGTTTGAAGCCTTTCAATACGAACTCTCAACGCTCAATTTTCTTATTATTGTTGCTACAACTAATATAAATGATTTCATAGTCATTCCTAAAATTTGTTCCTATTAGCATTAATAGTCACACACTCTAATTAAAAACAAATTCAAAAATCATTATACTAAACTAAATCTAGAAGTCATTTATTTTGGGAAAAGACATAATACTTTTGAATGCATGTTTAAGCTCAAATTCATTGCATGAGGAAACTTATAAAGAATGTTAAAAGTTTTTAGTAACATTTACTATAGCAAATACATCACCATATAGCTTATATATCTAATTTCTTAGGAATGATGACAAGTTAATTTAGACAAAATCGATAGCATTCAATACAATGAATCTATGTCCTACATGAATTGATAAAACTGGAATTATATTTTAACAAATAAAACTAGACCACTTACATAGACACATGTTTTAATGATGTGCACTAAATTCAAATGGAACCGAACAAAAGAAAAAATGTTTGTGGAGTGGAAAACTTCATTTGAGTTATGAGATGCTAGCACCTATAACCTAAAAGCATGGATTTGATTCAGAGTAATCAAAATTCCTCCATAAAAAAACCATGGTGGTGGAAGAAATATTGTTGTACTTGAAGAGGGTTTTAGATCCCTATAGAGGCAAGTTCAAGCACTGCAAGAGGAGTTGTGTAGAGGGTTTGAGCCAAGGAAGGGAGATGAAAGTGAAGATGAATTTGAAGAAGAATAGGATGTAGTAGATCATGAGAAAGTTAGATTATTTAAGGCCACCTCCAGGATTAGAAAAAGGCCAAAGATTGATCTTTCTACATATTTTGGAAATATTAACCCAGAAGAGTTGATCGATTAGATCAATGATGTGGATGAGTACTTTGATTATGAGGAGGTGGAAGATCTTGAGATGGTCAAATTTTTGAAGACCAAGCTAAAAATTCATGCCAATATTTGATGGAAAGAAGTACAATTAGAAAGAAATAGGAGGGAAAAAATAACAAGATGGGATCAAATGGTACAAAATATAAAGAGACGGTTCATTCTTATTCCTTATGAGTTAGAGTTGTTGAAAAGGATGCAAGGTTTGAAGTAGGCAAGTAGGTCTATCAAAGAATATACAAAAGAGTTTTACAGGGTCATGATTATAAAAAACCATTTGCAGGCCAACAAGGAAAAGGTAGCCCATTATATATATGGGTTGAAGCCAAGCATTCAAGAGGAGCTAAGTTTGGTCAAAATGACTACTATTAAAGATGCTTATTAGTTTTCCCTGAAGGTGGAAGAGAAGTTGAATAGAATATTTGAAAGAAAGCAAAGAGGAAGCGGTCATGGTGGAAGGACTAGTGAAATATAATAAATAAATTAAGACCAAAACAAGAAGGAAGAAGCTAGTAGCAAACAAAACCAAAAAGGAGATAATTCCTACCATCCTCATGAGAAAATTAATGGTGACCAAAGAGGAAGAGGAAGGTTTGGATGGAGCCCTAGAAGAGAAGGATTTCATTGAACTTGTTTACAATGTCAAGTATATTGAGCATACAAGTGTGCACAACATAAAGGAAGGAAAAATAGAAGGTTTGAAGGCGATGCATGAGTTACATGTGTAGATGAATATTTTAAATCTGAGAATTTTGAAGATGTTGAAAGAAGAAAAGTTCTTGTCACAAGGAGAGACTTGATAAATGAGGAGAAATCTCTAGTTCAAAGGAAACGTTTATTTCACACAAGGTTAAAGTATGAATGGTGTATAATTACGCTATGCACTTGTAGAGTCGAGTGCCTCAGCAAAGGAGGACTCAAAAGTGAAAGAGGCATAATTTGAGAATAGGAAAGGGCTTGTCCACATGGGAGTCACACGTAATGTTGAGCAGTGCCACACGAGGTTGACCTCTCAAGGAGAAAAAGGCACATTCGATCCATGCACTGGTCTAGCCTCGTGACAATTGGTATGAGAGCAAAAAAAAGTTGCTCTTCTAATACTCAAAGGGAGTATTGGAGGTTAGAGTTTGGATCTCATCAGAGTGAGAGGTAGAGTCCTCTCCGAGCCAAACACAATCAGCCTGTTATGAGCTGAGTAAGGAACAACTTCATCGAAGACTAAGAAAGAGGCCGGCCAGGGTACATTAAGATTGATGTTGAAGTTGTGAAGCCAGTGTGGTTTCGAAGAGTCAGTTTGCGATTAGAGTGACAAGGGAGTATCGAGAGAAGGTCTCATTCCAATAGTGCAGTCAGTTGTGTGAGTAGATCAAGTGGGCCAGTTGGGCATGGTCCTAAAGTTATTCACTGCATAGAGGCATGGCAGTGAGCAACATCTAGTAGAGGTGTGAAAGTGAATCAGTATAGTTTGAAAGAGTATCATGTGGTTCAGAGGCTGATCCAAAGAAAGGGATAAGGATTTAGAAGCGATCCGTGGCCAAGTTCCAGGGCAACACTAGTTTTTGATTGAATTTGGGCATCTATGTATCTTCTTGAGGGTGGTATTGGTTGTTGTGATTTTTAAGATGTTGGAAGATGGTATGGGTCCTCTTTCCTAGTGTGGGAGGGGGCAACAAAGGGATTATGGGTGCCTGAGTTGTGCAGAACTTCTGCAGCAGAAAAACAAAGGAGATTTAGATGGTGTGTTGCTAAAGTGGGGTGAATCAAAGAAATCTTGCACATAGAAGGTCTTAGTAGTTCATGTGGAGTGAAGCAGACAGGTGTAAGGGAGTGTTGGGACAAGAACCAATGTTGAGTTTGGGTACGTCCACATGGATGTGGGTACCAAGTTGGTGCAGAGAGGTCCATTTGGAATGTACTCGAAGGTGTTGTGGTAAAGGAAAAAATCAACAAGATATGATCTTTGGAGAATCAACGTAGGATTCTGGAGTAGACTCACCAATGTTGGGAGTTGACCTAATGGTGTAGAATTCTAAGAAGCTAGCCTAAGAGAAAGAGGCCGCAGTAGGGTTCAGAACCTTGAAGAAAATTTGCATCACAAGGATGCACACTGGGGTGAGCCAGACTCGTGCCCTTGAGTTGGACACCAGTGTGGACACCAGATAGAGGCACTATTTGCAAACAAAGTGCAAGTTAGTCAACTGAGTATTGGAGTCGCTATCCAACAGTGGTTGCAAGGGATCCTCAAATGTGAGGAATTGAAAAGGAAGTCAACATGGCCTACAAGCTAGGTTAGGATGTCGCAATTTGTTGGGGAATGTCTACAGTGAAGCATAAGTCGATAGTGAAATCGACATGGTGTAGTTGTTGCAGTGGTGTTGTGTTTTTTTTGCAAAGGTTTTGGGGGACTTGTGTTGGACACTAAGTTTAGGGCATAGGATCTTGATAGGGTCAGATCTGAGGTGAAATGGATGGAGGACTTGATTGCATCCAAGTGCATTAGTTCAAGGCATCAGATTATGCCAGACACAACTTCGAGGTGAAATCGAATGGGAGACCTGCACAAGGCAGCGCTCAAGGTGTAGGAACCATTATTCGGGATGTTGCATCTGAGGCAAAATCAGGTGGAATTCAAGGTTGGAATATTTTGTAATCGAGTAGGCTGAGTCACAAGATAGCAAGAAAGGATGGAAGGTTCAGAATTGAAGTAGGCTGAGTCACAAAAGAAGTTTGCAAAAAGGAAAAAGGCTTCAGAGCTAAGCAAGATCACGAAGGTTGAAACTAGTTGAGCTTTTGGTGTAGTGTAATGGGGAAAATATGCACGTAAAGGTGAGAAAATGATAGACACAAAGGTGTTCCATAGCAGTATTATGAGCATGCAAAAGAAACAAGGTGGATGCAAAGGTGCACTCAATGCAAATGAAGTATATAAAGCAGAGGTGTGGGTAGACTCCAAGAGTTTGCAGAAGTACACCATAAAAGCTGGAAAAAAGTATGAAAAAGTATTGAAGGATCGCCAGATGTAGGACATGTATCAGCAGACAAAAGTTTTTTCATCTTGGGTTGCATGTGATGGGCGAGAGACTCCAAGTAGTTGAGTGGGTGCAGGGCACACCACAAAGCCATGCTTAAAGGGTATACTAGTTAGAGGAGGCTACAATACTAGGGCATCATGGGAAGACAAGATGGTGTGGCGAATAGAAGCTATGAAGCCAAAAGTTAAAGGAGTGATTTCAAGAAAAAGTGTCAAAAGAGGCTATATTGGTCGATGGAGGCTAGGTATTGAACCTACACAAAAGGGTTGTTGCAGTGAGATTTTAGTGGATGCTGGAAGTGGATGAGTAGTAGAAGGGTGTCTGGGCATGGATGCAAATGTTCTCAGTGGAGAAGCTCAGAAGTTAGTCAAGGCAGGGCCTTGCAAAGTGTTGTAGTGTTAGGGACACAAAAAAGAGCTTTACTTAAAAATGAGACAAGATGTCTTTGGTTCAAAATTTGAAGATCCCTTGGATAGGTTCGTAAGTCTTCCAGGAAGTGGTTAAGCATAGGTCTCATGTCCAGATGTTCGATGTTGAGGACGTCACATGCTTTTAAGTGAGGGAGAATGTAAGGGGCTTGAAGTGAATAGTGCACTTGAGGATCACTGGACCCAGTCTAAATGTGGTGCAACAGGGTTGCAACCTTGGTGTTGCAAGCTAGGTACAGTGCGTGCGTCAATGCGTGAGCTAGGAAAGTCACAGTGGTGGTGCGAGTTGGACACAAGGAGTCTATTGGACATGGTGTCTAGGACTCGTCTTGAATACACACCCAACCAAGGAGCCATACATCGAGCCATTATGCACCTACTAAGCCATGAGGCATGATCCAAGTCTATAGTCCATTAGACATGGCCAAGTTGCATTGGAAGGCGCTTGATGTTAGTGTTGCGAAATTGTTGAGGCGAGTTGGGAAAACATGGTTCGAATGTTGAAGCCGAGTTACTTGGGGTAGCATGGGAAAAGTGCAACATGGAGCATAAAGAAGTGCCGAGTCATGCCAAGTCATGGTGAGTTAATGTAGGTTGCAAGAGTGGTGCAACTCTACAAGGTGAGTTCAACTCATCAAGAAGTTAGTCAGGCTTGGAGCCTGCAAAGGAGTGAAGGTCCTTATGGGCTATTTGGTGATGGAAAAAAATCAGAAATGGGGGAGTCATCACAAAGTATGGTGTCATCATACTGATGTATGGGAATCATACTAATAGATTATATAGGGAGGTATGGTTGTTCAAAAGAAAAGGAGCACCATAGGGATGCAACTAGGTTGCACCAAGAGTCCACTATAGGACACCAAATGGAAAGGGTGTTCCAGTGCTCTTCCTTCCAAGAGTGAAACAAAAGTAGCTTCCGCCTCGAGTCCTGTTGTGGCTCAAATGTCATTATGGTTTTTAGGAGCGAGGAAGTCTCATTCTACCCTAGCCATGGTGTGAGTGGTTTGGTGGTGATCCCAATGTCTCGAACCCTGTGAAAGCTAGTAATAGGGCCAACATGAGATAGTTCCAAGGTTAGCTGCCAAGGGAACTGGATGTTGGATCTCATCCCAAGTAGTGGGGTAAAAAGAGGAATGCAAGGTTGGGGAAGCTTTGAATTCGAGTTGACAGAGTAAACCTGGGATGGAAGGACTCATTCCAGTAGTGTTGGAAAAGCCTAGAACTTATGGGGGAGTTTCAACAAGGTGTCTCATATGAGCCTGAGGACAAAAGCGACAGGGTTGATTCTTAGCATTGAGGTGCAAGTCAAGGAGCTGCATCGAGTACGCTCCTCGCAAGTGTGGTAGTGAATAGAAAGATCAAGGATGGATTCCAACAAAGTTGTTAGTTTCCCAAGAATAGGATGCAAAGGAAGGAATACAAAATATCTAGTTTGGTATAGTTGGTGCAAGGTCTCAACAAGGGTTGTGTGGAGCAACATGATGCTATTTGAAAGGTGGAACCAAGTCGGACTTGGGAAGTAACTGAGTAGGTGTCAAGTGGAATCAAGGTGCAGTCCTTGAAGTCATTGGACCGAGTCATCAAGGGACCTCAGGGTCAATGGTGCAAGGGGGAGGCAAGTCCCCAAAAGAGCTAAAAGGGACTCAATGTGAGTTTGGTGTTGGATCTCAAAGTGCTCAGGGAGCACGTCTGCATGAAGAGTGAACTCAAAGTTCAAGGTGGACGGGTTTAGTAAATAGTTTCCTTATGGGTGACATAAAGGATGAAGGACTCGGTAAAGTTTGTGATGTTATCATTGATAGTGTGTGACCAAAAGTTGGGAAAATAAGCAAGAGTCATTAAAAACCACAAAATTTTAGATTCAAGAAAATTAATTCCAATCTATCCATGAAGAACAAAGTGACATAAATCAAAGCAATAACTTCTTATGTTAACATTGAATCACCTCCATTGTCCTTCTCCATTTTTCTTTGTAAGCTATTTTTTCTCTCAAATTTTATGTGTGTACAATTGCAATTTAAGCTCATACGAATATGATAGAAAAATATCAAATATTTGTGGTTAGCCTTCAAATGAAGATGAAGGTTGATTTTATAGAAAATGCAGATTTGGATGGACAGTCTAGTTTTGAGGAAGAACTAAAAAGATCGATGGTGGAGAATCAATGAGAGGGATTGACTGATGAATTAACTAGTTGGATGATTCCAATTAACTCAATGCATGATTTAGTTAAGAGAACTGATTGAGAATTTAACTCAGACTAATTGGTAGTAGACTGAATTGAACTGATTGATGAAGAACTCAAAGTGAGTGAGAGTGAAGTGGATTGATGAGTGGAATCAAATTGATTGATTAGTGGACTAAGAGTAAGTCTTAATCAGGAGGTGAGTTGTAAATTAATAATTAATCAAATTAATTAATTATTAATGACATGTGCAAATAGATTAAATAAATAAAATAATTAATTTTATTTATTTATGGGGAATGGATAATGGACAATTAAATAAATAATAATAATTTGTTTAATTAATTTAGAAGAATAAAGATAATTAGTGACGTAATTTATTTAATTGATTAAGAAAGAATAATAGTAAATTTGAATTAATTAAATAATATGAAATTATTTAAAAACATTGCTTGTGGGCTAGGAGAATTTTTAGTGTCTATATTTTTCCCCTCTTTGAAACAATGCAATTTTAAGAATTGTTTCAAAGAATATCAAGAAAAATTTGCTCAAAAATTTCCCTAGTGACAGTGGGATAGTGTGGTTCCCCTTCGAGAAATTTGGTGAAAATGTCAAAAAATTATCCAAATTTACTGACAAATCTAATGTGTTTAGATGTGATGAATACAAAAAAACATAAGTGTAGGGCGTTTAGGTCAGCAATGGTAGTAGGGTGACATGCTCATGCATGTAGTGTAATATAGGGGTCCATTAGGGCATGTCATCTATATATATAGTCCCTTTGTGGTAAATAATCCCCATTTGTGCATATTTCTTTTGAGATTTAGAGAGGAGTGTAAAGAGCTTGAGGAGACCAATTGTGGAGCTATGTCTAGGATTTCAGAGAGCAACCATTAAGGAGCACAAGTGTGGAGCTATGAACAACTAGCTAGATCAAGAGACATGGTATGCACCCTATCCCAAATTTGAATTTGTTTTGTTTTTTTCTAGATTTAGGGATAAAAAATAGAGCCACAAATGCAATGTAGAATTTTTTGCCACATTCATCATCGCAAATGACACATTTGTAGAATATTATGTTACAATTGTACATTTTTTATGCATTTATCACATAGTGTCACAAGTGTTTTACAGACCACAATTGATTTGTGTGCCACATTTATTATAGTGTGATGCATTTGTTAGATATAATAAAGCAACTATTTATCCATACCACAATTGAATTACATGATGCATGTGTCTAAACTGACACATTAGACTATTAAAGTGATGCATTTGACTATCCAAGTTAAAAATGAATTCTACAACAAAATATTTAGGGTTTAACTGGTCAAATAAGATTATCCAAGTGTTATTATTGACCTAATGTGTTGTTTAAGTCTAGGAGATATTGCTACCAATATATATGTGTGAGTGCTGGTCAATTTATATGGCGCTTCGAGATCACATGGATATGGGTGAGTGTGCTACTCTTCATGCACTTGGATTGTACTACATCACCTTTATGCCAAAGATTAGGGATAACATGGGACTTATTATAGCATTGGTGGAGCAGTGTTATTAAGAGACCAACTCCTTTGATCTTCCCACTTGTGAGGCTATGGTGACCTTGGAGGACATATGGCGTATACTATGCATTCCTATTCATGGTGAGAGATTCATTTATGATCCATACTATGGGTTGGTAGCTATGATAAATTTTTTTGAGATTGATGACCTAGGTATTGAGTATGAGATCCAGTTGGAGACATTAATAGACCACTATGAGAGGTTGATTGTAATCATTTGCAGTATTGTAGCTGGTTTTTTGGTTCCTGGTCAGTGTGGGCATGGGTTTCTAGTGGGATGGGGATGGATGCTAAAGGGTATGGTGGGAGAGGACATAGTATATTCTTGGAGCCCATGTGTTCTTGTGATGCTCTATTTTTAGCTTCATGGTAAAGCCTATAGGGGAGCATGTTCCATTTGTTTTGGAGTGACATTGTTGCATGTGTGGGTATGGGAGCATATTGGTATTGCTCAACTGGTGACTACTAGAGATCTACCTACATGATTACTATATGTTTACATCTATTGTGGTGTTGTTATACAAAGCCATATTGGGGATATTATGTACTGGAGGCATGAGATATAAATGATTTTCAATTTTACATGGAGGCTTTACAAGTAGCTTTTGGCATGGGATGATGATGTAGAGCACCTACCCTACTATAGATAGACATGATACTTGATTAGATGTGTAGTCCAATCATAGGAAATTATTAAGAGACAACTATTAGATAAGGTGCAATAGAAATTTGGTAAGCATCAGGATGTTCCCATGGGTTTTTCCATGTTTCCAAGATCATCACGAGAGGTGGGGCATTGGGGACCTATGATCAATCCTTAGGTTGAATTTTAGGAGTTCGATGGGATCCAACCAATACATTGGGGTGCAAGTCCAAAGGTGTCTAATGCAAGTACCACTCCAGAGTATGATTCCTGGTTTGCATAGCACATGCCTACACCATTTATAAATCTTGGGGTACCTATTCCTCTAGAGTGACAAGGATGAGATTAGAGAGATTAAGGGGGAGAGAAGAGGAGATGAAGGGGAGATTATGGGGATGGAGGAGATGGAGATGGATGAAGATGTAGAGGAAGAGTTCTGCTAGTTATTCTTGTAGTCATTTCATTAGCATGATTGTCACCGATCGTAGAGGAGGAGGAGGTGTAAGGGGAGGAGGAGGTTGTGCAGGAGGAGGAGAATGTTGTAAAGGATATGATAGTGGATGATGGGCTAGAGGATGTCCTTGTCAGATAGTTTTTACAAGATGTTCTCATGAATGAGGCCGAGGTCGAAGCACCAAATGTGAAGGGATAGATGTTAGCTTTATAGGCTTGAGTGAAATTCTTACAAGCATAGGTTGCACAACTCATCATAGAGAGGGATTCCACTATCATCAAGGCACATAGGGAAGAGTGGTTCTCAGTGAGATTTATAGAGATAATGAATGGGCCTATAGTAGATTAGGCTTGATAGGTTTATCAGGAAAGTCAGGAGACCCGTTACTATAGGGAGTTATAATATGAGAATATTGTACCACCAACACAAAGGGCTCTGAGTTACACATAGAGCTGCTTGCAAAGAAGATTACAGATCAAGACACCTTGTAGGAGGACCATGAGCAGTGGTGGGGTAGAGGGACCTAGGAGGTCTCCACATCCACTACCATGGACACATGGAGAGCAAGAATGGGAAGGGTCATTTGGACATATATAGGATAGGCCATCCCTTGGGCTATCACCATCAGAGGATAAGGGAAACACTAGTTATCCCAATTGATTATTGTATATAGACACTCATGTATATTTTAGTTGAGTCTGTGAGCTCCAATTTTTATAGTCACTCCAGTTTTATACTATGACACAATTTTTGTGATATATATAGATATATAAATATATATGTGTGTGTAAGGGGTAAAAGTGGAATGAGTAAACAGGAATGAATTCAAGCAAAGAATCCAAAAACAAAGGATAAAACCCACTTACCAATGAGATCAAGATTTCTTAAGTAAATGAATTCAAACAAAGATTAGATCAATCAAAACAAACGAATTCAAAAGCAGGAAATAACCTTACCAATCTCATTGTTGAGTAACTTTAGTTGAAATGTAAGTCGTATTGCTTCAATAAAAAGGCTCCATGATAGTTTTCAAAAGCTTCAATACATGATGACCTAATGCTATGATAAATGATCTCAATTGCTCAAGAATCAAATGAACATGACTTCGCTATGAAAAGTCTAGGTAATGATTATGAAGGATGAAGGGTTATTCTATAGATTTTAGGAAATTAGATCAACGATCTTGATTTGATATCAAAGGCTTTGAATGAATGAGAGGAATTGATTGCCTAGTTAATTGACTGCAACTGACTACATGATTCCAGTTAATTTGTTGCATGAGATATTGATTTAAGAGTTAAGTCAATCGATTGATCAGAACACTAGTTAGTCAATCTCAGTTGGCTGAGAGAGTGTTAATTAATATTTGAAGAAATAATACATGATATAATTAATTAATTAATTAATTTTTGGAGGAACGTGTAAGATAAGATTGATGAATAAATAAAATATTTATTTATTAATGGATGATGTTTGCGGTAAAAGAAGAGAATTAAATAATTAAAGTAATTACTTAATTTAGAAGAAGTGTGAATGTGAGGGATTAGATAATTAAACATAATTATTTAATTTATGCATGATGGTAAATGTTTAATTAAACAATTAGTGGTAATTATTTAATTAGAATAGAGGAATAAGTGAATTTAGTAACATAAACAGATAATTAATGTTTATTTAATTAATTAGGATGAATGAGGTTATATTAGTGATAAAATAGTGAATTAATTCAACAATTCAAAATTATTTCCAGGGAAATAGGGTTAAATTATGGAAATGAAGTGAAAAGGGAATTAATGATGCAAATAAAGTGAAATGATGCTAAATGAAATAATGGTAATGAAAATCATATCAATGATGGAAAAATGCAATTTCAGGATGTGCGTTATGCATTAGGCATTTTTACTTGTCTACAATATGAGATACATTATTTTTTGTGGTGATTATATAATGTCTTTATGGTTTATATGCATGTTTTTATGATGATGTGATCTTATGGTGATGCATTTTTTTGTTTATGTGATGGTTCCCATATGATGTGTATGTGGATTTATGATGTATATTATGCTAATGTATGATCACCTATGCATGGATGGATGGGTGCCTATGATGTTGATTTATGCTTCTATGTATGATGTTATGTATGGATAAGTAATGTTTATGATTTATGATGGGACTAATCATGTTTATATCGCCTGTATGAAGGATGGAATTACATTCTTATGAAATATTATGGAAATGCTTTATATTATTCTATGTTGATGATGACGATTCTATAAAAAATAATGCAATACAATTTATGTTTAGTTTTATGTAATATAAATGACCTAACATGCTTATGATGATGTATATGATGTTCTAACATGAGTGTGGATGCAAGATTATGCAAAATTGATGCATTTATTTTTGTGTGTCCCAACACACCATCAGTATGAGTAGGACCTAATGGAAGAAATGTTAGAAGAAAAAGTTAATAAAGAGTGAAGAATGGTTAGATAGACTGGTGGAGTGAAATGAAAGGAATGAAATGGACCAATGTCGATGTATGATTGGTAGGATAGATTTTATGCTTTAGTTAGTGCATGATTATCATCATAGAGCATATTTATTTTGAAAATGGACAATGTACACCAATGTATGAGATAGACATAGGTGTGAAATGTTATCCCTTTATGTAGATAGATAGATAGCAGACAAGGAGTGTCATGACACATCCTAGTGACAATAAAACCTTATCAAAATATGTGAGGAAGTAGCCACAAAGCATGTTGATCCTGATGCAAAAAATTATAGATGACCTTTAACTTGGATACAATGTTTTGATTATGCCAAATGGAACCCTAATCAAATACAAGGAACTTATTTTCCCCAACCATATTGTTAAGACAAACTGTAAATAGAAATCAAACAAAAAAATCATGATCCATCCTTGCCCCTCTAATCACTTGTGGATATCCTCAAGTAGCATAAGAACATGATAGAAAATAAATAATATTAAAATATAAGACCAACTAGACCAAATAATTCAATAGCCATTTAGATCTTCTTACCAACAATGAGTTATTTATTGATAGGAATCAAAGAATTATATTTGATTTGAGTAAATATCTCGTATAAGATGCCTAGTCTACTTTTGATGATGCAACAACCTATATAATAAAAATGATAGTTAATAATGATAGATGATGTTGATAGATAATTAGGAAATTGATCAGCTAGGTTGAAGGCTTCTTTGATAGTTTGTCTGTAGTTTTGTGATTTGTTGAGATCAATTTTCTATAGGATTTTTTCTTTTTGTCTGAACAAGATGTCAATCTCAGCGAGGAATAATTTATTATGAAAGATGGATTGTGATGGATGTAAAATTTATTACGAATTTTTGATAGTTTACTATGAAAAGTGAATTGTGATGAGGGATTGTGATAATATCCTTTGATATCATGTCAAAGATCCTATATGAAAACCTAAGTTGAATATTTCCCCTAGTCAAGTATAGGACCAGTTATTATAGAAGGAATGGGTATGGGAAGTAAGTGAATTGAAATATCAACCATTCTTAGGCCATGAGAGGTGTGATAAAGATGTATTATGATGGAGCCTATTCTTGGTTTATTGTGGATGGAATGAAAAATAAAATAGAATAATGATGGATGGTAGAGCAATGACCTACTACATATGGAACCTTTTTAGGTTTTCACCATGGTACTTATCCAAAGTGCCACTGAAGTGGTTTTCACTATTGGATAGATTATTTCTCTTCACTTTTTTTTTCTATTTTTTCTATTTTTGATATTTTAGAACTCTAAAAGTCATGTATAAAACTTGTGAAGGTGCATACTATTGATGGGATCTGGAAGCAGTTCACCTTCAGGAGTAGCTATTTGATATACGTTAGATCCATATGTTGCAGTGATAATGTAAGGACCCAACCAATTAGGTTCAAAATTGCCTAGCTTTTCTCTATCCAACCGATTCTTTAGATTATATTTTAGGACTAAGTCAACGTTATCAAAGTTTCAAACTTGAGCTCTTTTTTTTGTAATTATAATGGAGACAATTTTGATAGTCCTGTAGACAAACTAATGTAGTTTGATGTATCTCATTTATTAGCTCTAGCTCATGTAGTCTGGATATTTTGTAGTCTTCATAATGAAAAAACTACTGCATGAAGAATCTCAAGGATGGTAACTCATCCTTGATAAGAAGGATGGATTCAAAATCGAAGATAAGGGAATATGGTGTGGCACCAATGTGAGTGCAAATGCTTCTATGATAATCCCATAAGGTAGGGCTTAGCTGTATATTCCAATCAAAGCCAACATCATTAATAGTCTTCTTTAGGATTTTGATTATGGATTTATTAGATGCATCCGCTTGACCATTACCCTAGGGATAATAAGGAGTGACAAAGTTATGTTGAATATGATACTTATCACATAGTTCCCAGACATCCTAGTTCTTGAAAGGATGAACATTATCTATGATAATAGAAAGGGGAACACCATATCGGCATATGATGTAGTTAAGGATAAATTTTGTGAGTTATTTTTCCGTGATGTGGGTCATGGGAATGGCTTCAATCCATTTTGTAAAATATTCAGTGGCAATATACTAAATTTATGGCCATTAGTGAAAATAGGGCGAATCTTTCCTACAAGGTCGCGTCCCCATTGAGAGAAGGGCCAAAATGATGTAACCAAGTGAAGCTCCTGTGCTGGTGTGTGAACAAGATCTCTATGAATCCGAAATTGATGAAATTTCTTAACAAAGTGGTGTACATCACATTCCATAGTGGGCCAATAGTATCCAATTCTCATGTGTTTTTTGGGCTAAGGTACGAACACTAGAATGAGCTTTGTGCTTCGTGTAAATTGTTTTGTGCTTCTTTTGTGTCAAGACATCTAGGAAGATTAATATCTAGAATAAGTCAATATAACGTGTCAGCGATGAAAAAATATTCAAAGGCTTGAGATGTGAAGGTTTTATGTTGTTTGTTTGATAACTTAGGGAGAAATATTTGGCTATGAAGGTAATTAGATGTCTTTGTACCAAGGTAAATCAGGACCAATAATTTCACATATGAGGTCTAATTCAAGGACATCGATAGCGGGGATCAAAATTTGTTCCACCAAGAACTCACACTAATGCACATTAATAGGTATGTCAAGGAGATATATTATGGTAGCCATGGTGTTTGTATCTATTGAATTTTCTCAAACATGATGACATTAAGGTATTGTTTAAAAATGTGGACCATGTTTTTGTATGACATAAGATTTTCATCTTTGGTCTCATAGTCATTGTCAACCTTTTAGACAACCAATTGGAAATCATCGTAGACATGAAGGTGCTTGATCTTCTATTTGATAGATGTATTAATCAACAAAGCTTCATATTAAACAATGTTGTTCATACACGGGAATGCTATTCTTTATGAGTTAGGGACAATATCTCCCTATGGTGTAATAAAAATAAGTTTGAATCCCAAACCATGGTGTGTATCCGATCCATGAAAATATATTTACTATAACATGCTTGATGTTTTACCTATTATTTTCACCTAAGTTTAACCCACATGTGAATTCAAAACATAGCAACAATTTTTTTTTCATATTTTCCATTTAAATAAAAAATGCATATATGAAAAAATTATATTTCAATTCCCATTACATTTCAATAATAAAAATACATATTCTAAATAATCCCATTTCAATTGAAGTAACATTACATAATCCCAATTAATGATTTACAATTTCATATATATTTTTCATAAAGATATAAAGGTCATGATTACATACATAGCTTTCACTAGCTCAATGGAATAAAGTACAAATAGTCCAAATGTCCTTGTTGTCATACATCCTCAAATTTCAGTTTCCTATTGCATGAGGGAGAGCATCGTCCTATTGCAAGAATGAAGGTGTTGTCATTGATGTCAACTGGTCAATTGGTTATCAACTGGTTGTAGTTGTCATTGATATCATGAATTTAGGTTATTGGCTATATATATCGAGGATATTGAAAAAATTGTATTGAAGGAAGATTGCAGGTGTTCAGTTGTTGCTCTGGGTTTTTCTCTGAGATTTGCTTCTATGTGTGTGCAGTTCAGATATGTTGATCATGGTTGTTGGAAGCTGCTATATCCAAATTTTTGGTTTTTGATTCATTAGATAGTGTGAGTTATGTTCACCAGTTGTGAACTGTGGTTTTCTATGTATTTGGCTAAGGTCCTAGAGAAATGTTGTTGGTCCATATTTCTCTTTGGTTAAGTCTTGTGACTTGTGGTTCTAGAGTTAAGTTGTTATGATCATGTTGAAGATAATTTTGATATTTAGAAGGATTGTGCTTAATTGTTCTATGTGTTTTACATTGGTTTGGTCGACCTTGTGTTGAATACTACCTTCAAAAATGATGAAGTTTGTTGGGACCTATTTGGGTCCTCATCAAGCATGTGTTTGGGTCGCCCTCATTCTAATTCCACTCGAGGATGTTTTGGCACTGACCTAATTTGAATTTAATGATGGATGGAAGACTTTGGATATGTTTCAATGTTGAATATGGTATAAATATCCTTGTTGTCATACATCCTCAAATTTTAGTTTCCTACTACATGAGGGAGAGCATCAACCTGTTGCAAGAATGAAGGTGTTGTCATTGATGTCAATTGGTCAATTGGTTATCAATTGGTTGTTGTTGTCATTGATATCGTGAATGCAGGTTATTAGCTGTATATATTGAGGATATTGAGAAAATTTTATTGAAGGAAGATTGCAAGTGTTCAGTTGTTGCTCTGGGTTTTTCTCTAAGATTCGCTTCTATGTGTGTGCGGTTCATATATGTTGATCATGGTTGTTGGAAGCTGCTATATCCAAATTTTTGGTTTTTGATTCATTATATAGTGTGAGTTATGTTCACCAATTGTGAACTGTGGTTTTCTGTGTATTTGGCTAAGGTCCTGGAGAAATGTTGTTGGTTCAAATTTCTCTTTGGTTAAGTCTTGTGACTTGCGGTTCTAGAGTTAAGTTACTATAATCATATTGAAGATAATTTCGATATCTAGAAGGATTGTGCTTAATTTTTCTATGTGTTTTACATTGGTTTGGCCGACCTTGTGTTTAACACTACCTTCAAAATTGATGAATTGTGTTGGGACTTATTTGGGTCCTCATCAAGCAAGTGTTTTTGGTCACCCTCATTCTAATTCCACTCGAGGATGTTTTGGTGCTGACCTAGTTTGAATTTAATGATGGATGGCATACTTTGGATATGTTTCAAAGTTGAAGATGGTATAAATATAGGATGGGTGAGTGGTGAAAAGTAGAATAAAGAGATAAGTGAAAAGAAATAGAGTAGATAAATGCAAAAAAGATGTGAATCAGTGGGTGTATGTGATATTAGTGTGGTAGATTAGTGCAAATCCTAAATGATAAGTTTTTCAGATGTAGTGAGTTGAAGGTGGACTCTATCATTCATGCATGTTTGCAAGTGGTTGAGTTAATTGTGGTGGATTTCTCAGTTGCATTGGGATTTTCTTCTCTTGATAACATATCTCTTCTATCTTCTTTGTATCTATGTGGTAGTGAGCCCTCTGAGTGGTTAACCCTATTGGACAGTGAGTCCTGGTTCGAATAGTGAGTCCTTGTTTTGGCAGTGAGTCTTTTTGTAAGGAAGTGATCCTTTTGTAATCGGTTTTGATATTATCTATAGTATGATTTAATCTTCATGGTGGTTTTTCCCTCATTGGGTTTTCCACATAAATCTTGTGTTACTATGTTTGTGTGATGGTTTTCAAATTTTCCACTTGCACTTAATGTTTAATCATTTTAGCAGAGTTAATAATTGTGATAGATCTAAGTTTCATGAATGTTATAAAGTTTAATTTTTTTATAACTGATTCACCCCCCCTCTCAGTCGTCTTGTTCAAAAATTGATATCAGAGCTTGGTTCCTTGGAGAAGAGCTTAATCGCTTAAGGAAGGTCTAGGATAGTTAGCAAAATTACTCATGATTATCTAAGGTTGGATGGAACTAATTATGCTATCTAGAAAATAATAATGGAAGAATATCTAGAGTAATATGGATATGATGTAGAGAAATCTTACAAGAATCCTTACACTCCCCCTGCTAGTGGTTCAAGTATAGATGATGAGATCAAGGCACATGAAGTGAACAATAAGGTGAAGTACATTTTGAAGAATAGTCTTGTACATTTTGAGTTGATTAAAGTTCAAAATCTGAAGACCACTAAGGAAGTCTAGCATGCTATGGAAAAGGTACATGAAGGTGATGAAAGGGTCAAAAAGGTAAAATTGTTGAATTTGTAAACACAGTTTGTGCTCCTACACATGTCTAAAGATGAGAATGTTAAAGGTTATGTACAAAGATTGGATGAGGTAGTAGTTGGAATGTGAGGACTTGGTGCTACAATAGATGAATCTAGAATTGTAAAGAAGATTCTTAGAACTCTCCTTGTTGCTTACATCGAAAAGGTATATTCTATTAAAGAACATATAGAGTACAAGACTTAAACTAAAGATCAGTTGCTAGGAAATTTGACATCTTATGAGATGAGAAAGCCGAATTTGAGAAATGGATCCAAATCAGTGACTTATTTTAAGGATACAAAAGTTGAAGATCTGAATGAAGAAAATATTGATGAAGTAGAAGCTAACTTTGTGAGAAATATGAAGAAAGTCTCTGGAAAGTATGAAGGTAAGTTACCCTTTAAATTCTTTAGTTGTGGAGGAATAGGTCATTATGTTGCAAGGTGACTAGAAAGAGCTAAGAAGAATAAACAAATATATAAGAAAGAAAAGAAAGGTAAGAAGATCAATAGAGAATATTATGTATATTTGATGAAGAATATAATTATTGAGATCTTGATGACAATGAATGCTTGTTCTTTGCTATTAAATATGAACCTACTTCTGCTAATTCTGAAAAATAGGTGAAGGAATGCCCTCTAGAGAAGGAGAAAAATGAAGGCACTTTAATCTCTTCCCTACATGCTAAATAGGAAAAAAACTATTGGGTTGTTGACAATGGTTGTTCACATCACATGACTGGTGATAAGAGTAAGTTTGTTAAAATTGAAAAATATGATGGAGGCTTAGTTATGTGTGTAGATGATACTGGTGCTAAGATTTGTGGGATAGGCTCAATAAGTTTTGATGGAAAAAATAATACTAATGATGTATATTATGTTAAGGGTTTAGGGCATGATATTTTGAGTGTTGGATAGATGTGCAGTAAAGGATATAATATTGTATTTGGGGATGAAATATGTGAGATTAGGAAAGCATACAAAATAGTGATTGTTGTAGGAAAGAAATCTGAAGGAAATATCTATCAACTTAAGGGTGTTGATGGACGATGCTTTATGACTTAGATTAATGACATTTGGTTATGGCATCGAAGAATATGTCAAATGAATTTTTATAACTTGGAAAGGATTAGTGCAGTTCAGGCTGTGGGAGATTTACCAAGGATTACTAATCTTGTTAATTCTATTTGTAGGAATTATTAGTTTTTAAAGCAAGCAAGAAACCATTACAGATCAAAGGAACAATCTACAACTAGAGTACTGGATTTAATTCATATAGATATCTATGGTTCAACCAGAGTGAGAATTCTACAAGGTGAAAGACACTTTATGCTTTTGATTGATGATTATTCTAGATATACATGGGTTACATTTCTTAGAGAGGAATTATATGCATTAGATAGATTTAAGACATTCAAAGCTATGGTTGAAAATGAAGTAAATTTGAGGATAAAATTCTTAAGGTATGAAAAAGGTGGTGAATTCACTTCCCATGAGTTTATTATGTTTTCTGAAGTGAATGGAATAAAAAGACAATTATCTGCTTTGAGAACTCCTCAGCAGAATGGAGTTGTTGAAAGGAAGAACAAAACAATTCAAGAGGCTGCTAGATCAATGATTACTAAGGAAGGTTTACCGAAAGTTTATTGGAGAGAAGATATTCACACCGTTGTTTATGTATTTAATTAAGTTCAAGCAATAAAAAATAGTACAAAGACCCCTATGAGCTATGGTGTGGAATAATTCTTACTGTTAAGTATTTCAAGGTATTTGGAAGCAAATGCTTTTGATTAGAGATAAATAGGTTTTGAAGGGGCCCTGAAACCCTATACAAAAAAGAGCAAAGGTAGCAAAGATAAAGCAAATTGGCTACTCAACCAAACACCAAAAAATAGGCTGATTACAAAACAATCAGCACCCCATTAGCAAATAATGTGAAGCCAAAACAACAAAACCATACAAAAAGAGAACAAAATCGACAGAATTTAGAGAAGTTCCTTAAGCATTCTTGCTACTTACAAATCCTTAGAGATCGCCTTGTTGTGCATTTCCATGACCTCCTCCACATCTTACGTTGGCACCATTTTGCACTTCTTGGTTTTGCTTTGAGTGCGAACGCTCGGCCCCATGCCCAATTTTGAAACCTACAACTCCTTATCAACATCCTCACCCACCTCCTTGTTCATCGACTCACTAAATAGAGATTTTGAATCCACTCCCTTGCCTTCTCATTCAAGAACACAAGCCCTTCAGTCGAGGATTCAATTTTCTCCTTGCTAAGACTGATAATCGTGTCAAGGTATTTACACAATATAAGGGATTTCCTTTCTAACGTTGAAAACCTCAGGCCATAATCTCTCTTTAAATTTTCCATGTCCTCCACCATCAGGCCCAAACTAGAGTTCAAAAATTTAACCAAACTGAAGATGGAATCCTTTTCCTTTAGGCTTTTGAGAGTAGAAATATTGCATCGTGTAATCATGTCATGTTTATTATGGAGGTCCTGAACCTCTTGAACCAACCACACAAGAAAATTAAAGGAAATATCAACCCCTTAACTAGACCAAAGGTGTATGTGTAGTACATGGAACGCCAGAATAATCCCCTCCCCTGATGGGAACTCATGGGAGGATCATCATCTTGAAAACCTTTAGGAAAATTAACCTTGGTCTTACCCTTATCTTTAGAAGCCAATGCATCAGGAGACTCATCCATGTCCACCACACTGTTCACTTTCCCAACAACAAGGTCCCCTCCAACATCACCATGACCTAGGTCCTTATTCACAAGATCCACCACCTCACCGACTTGGTTAACCCCTAAATCCTCTGACATCTTTTTCACAACATCCTTGGAGCACACCGAACCCTATTTATTAGCCTTCCCCATACTACCTTTACCCTCCTCTACCTCTTCATTGAAAGCCTCCTAAATTTTGTGTTTAACATGCAGGTTGGAGGGTTTCACCTTTTTAGTAGAAACTTTATTCCCTCTAGAAGAGGGGGTGTAGTCCAAGTGTGTGTGGTAACAATCCAACCATGCATCATAATCCTCCTCAATTTGGCATTTCCCACTCCCCTTATCCCTCTTCTTTGACTTGAAAGAATTAACATGACCAGGGGCTTCAATAACATAATTAGCCTTAATATGATCCATGATAAGCAACATTAAACCCTCATGTAGGAAAGGGTTCCTCAGATTCTTTCTATAATTCGCAATCCCTTCTTCCAAAGAAAGAAAAAGGTAGAAAGGGAAAGAGATGAGCTTACCATGGAGAAAGTGATTGAGCATCACAAAATGATGGCCATACAGAGCTGAATACCTACCATCCAAGGTGAAATAACACATCAACGCCATGAAAAACTCATGCTAGATAGGTTTAATTTTAGACCTATCATATCCCCCACAGTCAAGCCTCACCATTTTGGTTCTCTCTATCCCGAAGAAAATTCAATCTAGCAACTCCTGACAAATTTTTGTCCCTATAAAAATTTCTTCCTTTGGTCAACATCCCAGTGACCTCCGTGATGAATTCCTCATTGATAGTGGTATCCCTGCCAAACATGCTCAACACTAGACCATGCCAAGCATCAAAAAACTCCTTGGAAAATTTTATTTTAAAACCATGCAATTTCTCCATGAAAGGGGTAACCCCTCCCTTCTGCAAAATATCCCAAACCTCAGCATTAGCTTTGAACTCATTGCATGAAATAGGCTCAATCCTACACCTATCCCCACCCATCATTGAATGCAATCACTTCAAAAAAGAAAGAACAAACAACATACAATTGCATCTAAACACCAGGGCAAGAGGAAGAAAAGGACCCATAAAGCGTGTGGGCCTGCCAACTATAGTAGTGAAGACAATAATGGCAAGGAGCAACCTACATTTACAATTTGGATACCCACAAATTCCAATGAGCTTCACAAGTGTGAAGTGTCTTATCAACCTGAGTTGAACATGATTACCATGCAAGCCTTTAGTCCAGGAGACGACTTCCTCCAACAAGCTATGATTTTTCATTATTAAGTAAGGTAATTAAATCAATGGGCAGATTATCATTAGCCTCCCAATATCTGGCTGATGTCACCCCTAGATTCACCATCAAGTCAACCACCCCATTCACTTCATGAAAGGCATGGGAAATACACACCTCATTAAAATCATGCAACATAGATCGAGCATCCAAAATAAAATTTTCAATTATCCATAAAGGAGGTGAACAATTCCTTAGGTAGTTAATTTTATTTAGAGAGTCCCCTTTGACCCATAACTTAGAGACCCCCTTCTCCATAGCCATCTTGATGGCATGATAGGTTGCTACTACTTCAACATAGTGGTTTGTCTAGATTCCTAAAGGGAGCACCAACGTCGAAACAATCCTACCATTATGATATCTTAACACTCACCCACAATCAACAGGTCCCATATTTCCTTTAGCTGAACCATCAAAGTTGATTTTATACCAACCAAGAGGAGGAGAGTACTAAACAACCCCTTCCCTATCTGATTTCTTTCTTAAGAGGCTTAACAATATCAAATGTAAGTTTCCAATGGTCCGCCACCCCAACATCATAATTAGAGACCATCACATGACCAAAGATATTAGAATTTTCCACTGCCTGTATGAAATTCTCCCTAATGGCCAAAACAATTTAAAAAAATAAGGAGATTGAGGAGAGGGCAGCATCCTTGAAAATTCTATTGTTCCTCTCCTTCCAAAAACCCCATATAATATGAGTAAGCATGAGGGACCAAAGCAACATCAAGGACAAATTAGAAGAGGGCATTTTCCATTGTAGCCAAAGCTCCCAAATAGATGCAAGGAATATCCAATCCACTTTCCAGAGGTTAAGAAAGTGGGACCACACCTCCTGAAAAAAGTTGCAAACAATAAACAAATAAAAATAGTCCTTTGCATCCTTTTTGCACAGGTAGCATCTATTAGGCATGGAGAAGCCCCTTTTCCACAAATTATTAATGGTTAGTGTAGACACCAAATATTGTCCCATGATCGAAACCACACTCGACATCTTATACGATATGTGTCATTCCTAAAATCAGGCTTTATCAAACAAACACCAATTACACAAAAAATAGATTAAATTTTGGCAAATATTCTTATTGGTTGTTGACTTTATGGAATGTTTTGTCTTATCTTTTCCTTTGGCTTTGTCTTTGAGTTCAGTTACTAGCTTTCTCAAGGACGTCCCGTGAAGGATTTAGAGAAGCAAGGATGTCTGGGGACTCTTTTTTTATTTGATTGTTGTTTGTCGACTGTCTTTTGGCTTTGTCTTTGAGTTTAGTTACTAGATTCCTCAAGGATGTCCCACAGAGGATTTAGAGGAGCGATGATGTCTCATGACTCATTTTTTTTATTTGCTTGTTGTCTGTGGTTTGTCCTGACAAAAAGATGGGCAATTTTTCCCTTAGTATGAGTTAAGCCACTTCTTGTCTGTGACTCTCTATTTTTAGTAGGTGGATGACCTTGCACAACTTGTTCTATCTCATATCATGGTGTTTGTTATCCATTTGTATCATTTAACACCCAATGATGATTTAATGCAAGGCCTATAAATGTATTTGGAAAAATATTGAACATTCCAAGATTCTTGTAACATCCATTTCTAAATACTAACATCCAGATTTTCCATGCTAACATTTCTTCTATCAAGCATTATGATGGAGTCCTGTGACACACAAAAAAATAGAGTATTTGACATATGCATTCATGTTACAAACATCATTTAGACATTTTCATACATATGTACATATTAAATCATATATATATGCTTCATTTGAAAAGACACAAAAACATACATATCTATCACATCTAGGAAACCATGACATACATGCATTTACCATTATCAATTGTACATATTATAATGCATTCACATGGTATTGTACATATTCAAATCACATTGCATTTCATCATGATAAACATAGTATCCATATATGACATCTATAATACGATACAAGCAAATGCATACATCATCATAAAGAATTAACAGATCATCATAGGCTGCATATATCATAAAGTAAATAACAACATCCATAACACATGCATAAATAGAAAACATGCATAAATAGAACTGCATATCATATAAATAACCACCAAAAATTATATATATATATCTAAAAAACGTGTGTCATAGTATAATGTTATAATGTATCTCCCACAAATGAGAGCTCACAGGCTCGATGGATACACCATATACATGTCAAAATACATAAATCAAAAGTGGATCTATCCACTGCTGCCATGCTCCCTAGTGCTCTGATTACTAGACGTGCTATGTTATCGCCTACTGCGCGACCGACCATTGCTCAGTGCCTCTGATTCTCTCAGAGCTCTACACTCAGGTGGGACTGCTAACTCATATAGATCCCTATAATATTGCTCTCTCCTCCCTAGTTTGAGGAGTGCATGCAATGTGTCAATAGTTGTACTATGCATTTGGCCACAAATTCAATAACCCTCTGATATGCCTGCTAGGCTTGGATCACTGCATTGTACCTCTCCTTCTATAAGGTATCCCTCTCCATCTGAATACCATCCCTCTCCACTTGTATACCATCCCTTTCCACCCGTAGGGACTTTACCTCAGCCTCCAATGCCTGCACTCTAGCCTATAATCTGACCAACTCCTCATCCCTATCCCCGAAACCTCCCCTGATGGGCACATCCTCATAACCCTCCTCGTCGACTATGATCCTCTCATGGAGGATGCACTCCTCACCCATATCCTCATCCTACGGCTACTCCTCATGTACCTCTATATCTAAATCCATGGTAGCCATGACAACTAATACCTCTAGCTCCTCTCTCTCACCCTCCTATCGCTCCTCCTCATGTCTCTCCTCTTCATGTATCCCCTCCTCCTGTCGATCCTCCTCATGTCTCTCCTCCTCTTGTCTCTCCTCCTCCTCTCCCTCCTCTCCCTCCTCTTAGATAGGAGAAAGTGACCTCCTCCTCCTCCTCAATCTTTGGTGAACTCTCTATCCATCACCTCCTCTCCCACCCCGAACACCATTATCATCATCTTCATCGTCACATCCACCATCACCCTGACCTCCACCATCCCCTTAGCCTCCATCTCCTCTACCTCTTCCACCACCTCTCCTAATTTGAGGACCCCATCCTCATCTCAATATTGGACCCGGCTTGTCAGGATATGTCAACAGGCTAGGCCTGTGTATCCTCCACCAGGCATCATACATAGGAGTGGTCCTGACATCTACTAATCCTTCCCTCCAAACCTAATGCTATGCATGCAATCTATCAATGTCCTAATTTTCTATAGCCACTGCAATCATTGTCCCCCAAGGTGTAACCTCTCTCGATGACCTCATAAATACTGCCAACCCACGAGGCTCTCCTTGCTACTCTCTAAACTATCTGAGCACCCGATCTAACAGATACATCTTAATAATTTGAACAAATTACACAGTCCTCCCAATCAAGTACCTCTCCTGCTGAAACCATGCTAGATGTTGATGTTCATCTAGCCACTAATGACTATCCATGTATGGCCTCTAGATAAAATTGACTAGTTTTTTACAGGTTTTCCGTATGTTTTCGACGTAATTGCTAAGACAAAATCTCACAATCTACAATATCCTGAGCCACATATGCTATTTCACACTGCAATCGCCATCCCGAACGTTGCAATTGATTTTTCTGCACCACATCTGTCATTCTGCGATGCAATTGTCTAGTTTTAGGTTTTTTGTTAGACTTTTTAGTTTTATGCAATTTTAGTTTTCTAGGTTAGGATTTTTTGGTTACTGATAATCTGTTGATAGTGTGTGGCAAGAGGAATTTAATTTTTATGTTGTAGTTTCATTTTTACAGGATCTAGAAGCTATAAGTCCCATTTGTCAAAGGCTAAAATTGAAACTACTGATGAATCTGATGCAAGACACTTGTCAAAGAATTGATTTTGAAACTAATTTTATGATTAGCTTAGATCATGCTCTCGTTTAGTGCTTAAAATTAACAACTGTCTACTGTCCTCACTCTATTTAGATTAGAACCCGATTTAATAACAAAAGTATCCTCGCCCCTCATGCACTTGTGCGATCCTAGGTGTAAGAGAAATTGTTATTAACTCTAGATCTGGGTCTACCTTGGTGGGGAAAAGTACTCACCCCAAAGTGACTCAAAACTAGTGATGAGCTAAAGAAAACCTACTCCCAACCTATAAATAAATTTTAATGTTGAGGAAAACTCATCATTACAGGAGCTCTTGTAGACAATCAAGTGATAGTGATTCCCTCAGTACCCTCGTGGTGCATTAAAACCTATAGAGTGTAACCTCTATAGGCTGGGAAGCCTCCTTATCAGAGCTAATCTTGCCTCTTGCGTGGCCTTCTAAACAGGTGTTCTTATAAAAAAATCCATTTGTTTTTAGATTACCAAAATCCCCTATTTACTGGTATAGGAGGTCGGACCTTCGAAGTTGTCCCACATACTTGTCATTCTTAGTAGAGATGAAGAGTTTTTCATGGGAGATTCATGAGAGCTTGAAGATTGGATGACCCGAAGAAGTGAGTGTTGTAGAGGGGATCCAGTGTGGTCAAGCTTCTAATCATCTGCTCTGAATAAGCGCAACTGAAGAAATCCAAGTGGGAATTCAATAGATATTGTCCTAGACAAAGCATAGGATCGTACTTGTCTATTTTGAATTTAAACATTTTCATATCAAAACCATACCAAAAACAAATTGTCTTCTAACTGTCTTATGTTTTGCAAAAATTTGATCAGAATCAAACTAAAAGAAACCTACAATTTTTTCCAAAATTACACAAAAATCATACCCTATTTCTAGTAAATCACATCTACTAGTATGAAGCATAATTTCCTGTCGTAAACCATATCTACTAAATCTAAACCTCAATTTCCTGTTGTAAACCGTATCTACTAATCTAAACCACAACCGCTTGTCAAATGACGCATCTGATATCGAAAACCGCAACTGCCTGTAAACCGACACATCTGCTAAAAATGAACCGCAATTGCTTGACAACTAGAAAAACAAATTTCACCATCACAACCTGAGGTCAAGTAGTCAAAACTAGTTTCTGATTATCCTTTCACAACGATCTCTGAGCATAAACTAGAAATATTTTCTCACACTTTTCGTCATTACATCTTTTAGTATCATTTAACCATAGCAATAGACATATCAATTGCAAATCCTAGTCACATTTTAGGAGTCTTCATTACCTTGAAATCAATTAGACTTTTAGGATAGTCACCTTTGTAGATTTTAAATTAGGCCAACTTTCCATGCTTTAGATAAACCTTTCCTTCAATGAAAATTGTCATAGAACCTAGTCAACTATCCTACTAGTTATTTTTTGTCATTTTGGTGAGTCTTTTCCAGCTCGTCAGTCCAATTTGGGAACTCACTTTGTCTCTTACAAAACGTTTTTTGACAAACTAAATTGAAGCCTTGACTAAAATTTGCATGGTTGGTAACCTCTTTTCAAATCTCCCACAACTGATTACCCATAAAAGCTTGCATACACTTTAGCATACTTAGACATAGTCATTTTAGAAAACCATCATTTTAGACATAAATCAACATTTAGCATCCCTTATTTTCCAAAAAAATACCAAAAACATAGTTGCATTAGCATTCATTCCTTATATCCAAAAAAAAATGCAAAAACATAGACTCAAATCATATCATTCATAGACATACTTTTGCATCATCCCCATTTTGAGCATATCTTACATGATCAAAACAAGGTCCAAAAATAAACAAAGAGAAATGGTTGATCCACAAGACTACATCAATCTGTTTTCAAACCCACCATTAGGGACATCTAGACCTCACAAAGTGTTATTGGAAAAATTTGTCACTAGAGACCCACAAGGACAGGTTTTAGTTGAAGACATGGACGTTGTTGTCCAAGATCCAAATTTTTCCTCTTTTGTAGATGAATGTTTAGCACAAGATCCTCAATGATATCTAGTAAAATTGTTAGTAGAAGGTGCCACATTACCTCCTAGATTTGACATTCACACATTGAGAACTTCATCTACCCAAGGGACAAACACGATGACATCTAGTGTCTCTATTCCTCAAGTAACTGCAACTATACCATCTAGAGTACCTAGCCAAATTGCCTCAGTAGTAAATACAACACCATTTGGTACATCAAGCATGAAACAAGGCCTTAGTTTTTTCATGGGAGCATCATCGTCAAATCCCTTTGGCATGAATACTGGAAGCAAAAGGCCAAGAGTTAGCATAAACATGACAAATTCTATACCAAACATCAACACCACTAGTGCCATTCCACAAATAGGGGTTTCAAAAATAGGGCACATACCCACATTGAACCAGAATTCATCAAAAAACATTGGGTTTCAGAACACTTACATAGACCCCAATAACGCAACCAACACGTCATTGACACAAGCAGATGTTCTACAAACATAAATGGAAACCCTACAAAAACAAATGGACAACATGGCGATGTCTACCAAAAGGACTTTTTCGAAAAAAGACTTATGTCCATTTCCCTTTGACAAAGCTTTATACATGACACCCTTCCCACATGGATATGCTATACCAAACTTGCCTAAGTATAATGGGAAGCGTAATCCTCTGGAACATATAAGGGAATTTTCCACAATGTGCATGGATGTCACATATGATCCCACGTATGCTATGAGACTTTTTCCGAGGAGCCTTGTTGGAATAACACTTGAATGGTTTTCTAAACTTCCATATGACATAAGGTCATGCAGTGAACTTGCTGAAAATTTTGTAGAATACTTCACCTTCTACATTGAAAATGAAATAACAATAGCATCCTTATGTCACTCCATACAAGAGGAAGGAGAGAACTTCATCATCTTCTTCCAGAGATGGAGGAGTCTAGCTAGTTGATGCCCTGTTGAAATACCTGAAAAGTAGAAGGTCACTATATTCTTAGAAAACCTTAATCCAAAATTGAGAAGTGACTTAAGAGTACACTATTGTACTTTTTTTGTGGACCTAGTAGAAAAAGGCATCATAGATGAAAATGATCTCATTGATAAAGGCAAAATCAAGATGTCAAACATGAATCCAAATGTTCAAAATGCCCCTAATGACAGGAACACATTTTGGTCCCGAAACAAGAAAGTAAGTAGCAATGGAGTTGATGCTAAGAGCCTACATACAAGACCAGTCATCACACTTAGATGACATAACCACTCTAATGACACACCCAACAATGTCAACCAAACTACCAATCTTATCCAAAAAAATGCAAAAACCATGACCGCAAAGGAGGTTTCCAAAACACGAATTAACTCCCCTAGGGGAACCAATCAAATCAGTCTTCAAACAACTGCTGCAACACAATATCATACAACTTCCTGAGCCAAGACAATATGATCCTAGACAATTTAAACCCTCTTGGTGGGATGAAAATGCTTTTTGTGATTTGCATCGAACTAAGGGACACAGTCTATCACAATTTCGACAATTGAAGAAAATTATATAGGATCTCATTGAAAACAAAACTATTGAAGTTAATGGATAGAAAAAAACCACAAAAAATGACCACAAGGTCTTCACTGATCCATTACATGACCATAGAAAAGGAAAAGTCTCAAGTTCAGGAAATAAGACCAATAATTTGGCCAACTATATTAATTCCAAGTATGACTATACCCACGACACAATCATAAATCATTCGAGCCATCGATGAAAATATCAACACTATTACCATAAAGAAAAGTTATGAATGTGTTGTCAACACTCGCCGAACCAAGATAACCATTGAAGGTTCTCTAGTGTAGCAACAAACACAGTCCTCCAAGTCTTAGTACAATTTACTTGAACAATTGGGGAAGACTCCAACACAAATTTCTATCTTGGAATTGTTGACTATATCACCTGATCATCAAGCTATCTTAGACAAAGTCTTGCAAAGAACTACTATTCCCACCAACCTAGATGTCAATCATTTCTAGGAGATTGTAGGCTACCTAACCAAATCTCATCATGCTACCTTCCGTGAACAAGATTACTCAAATGAGATGACAAACCAGAATGACCCATTACACCTCGAAGTTCTTGTTCACAAAAAAAAAGTTAGATGAGTCTTGGTAGACAGAGGAGCAGGGTTGAATCTTTGCACCTTGAAACTAGTTAAGGCATTAGGCTTCTTAGAGGAATGTGTGGACACTACTAAGAGCATTTTCATTAAGGCATATTATGACGAAGAAAGATCATCTAAAGGAGTTGTAACACTCCCCATCAAAATTGGTCCTGTGGTTATGGATACTAGTTTCCAAGTCTTGGAATTCGTCCTTCCCTATAATATTTTAGTGGGTAGACCTTGGATACATGTTATGAAATCCATCCCTTCCACTTACCATCAATGTCTTAAATTCCCATACAATGGCACCAAGATCATGATAGATGGTGATCCTGATCCTTTCTAGTGCTGCACTAGCCTACGTGAGATACCACAATGACAGGTGCCTATTAATCAAGAGGCTTCATCATCCAACACATCCCAGTATATCGATCAATCCACTCTTTCCAAAAAATCTACATCCCAAACAACATATTCCACTCCTAAGGTCAAGATCCAAGATAAGGGTTATGGAGAGTATCATATGAAAGCATCTTATTGTATCAACTAGTTGGTTCCTCCCAAATCATATGGTCTACCAACAATAGATAGGAGACAATACATGGTCATGTTCCACATCACTCCCACAACGACCTTTAAAAAATGGGGGGAACTAAGTAGAGAAGCTACAGATCAAGAAGATGTGACTTCTTGGTTATACAAAGAAGACAATGAAGAACCTCCTCCGCTCGTTTAAATACCTATAGATCAATATGCAAAAGGTTTTATAATAATGAAAAAAAAGGATATGAAAGACATAGTGGGTTAGGACTACATCAAAATGGAAGGACTGAACCTATCATTATATCTAAATGGTTGAAAGGTCTAGGGCTTACTGATTAAGATTGGCGTTCCTAGTACCTCAACACCATCATAAGAGGAAGTGAGTGTTTTTGAAGATATCGAGACATCCAATGATCCACCTGACCAATACCACTGTGATTCCCCCGAATCTAATGAATATGAGTAGGATTTCCTCTCCTCCACCACTTTCATGGACCTTGATAAACTATTTGGGGAACTTGACCAAATGCTTAATCCTTCACAAAATCCACCAAGTTTCTATCCTCAAATGTCTCTGACAAAAGAAGAATGGCTCAAACATTACTATTGGGAATCTCTTGATCTTGCCTCTTGCGAACCTGATGAACTTGCTTCTGATAACTAAACCTTCACAATGGGTCTACCTTAGAATCTACCTACACCTAAGAAAAAGAATAAGGAGGATTTGGTAAGAAAATTTTGTGATCATGTCAACATATCTATCCTCACCCTATTATCCTCTACCTTTGATACTTTTGATGATGTCATGATCCTAGTATATCCCCAGCTTATCGATTGGGATCAACAAGACACCCCCATATTAGATACCTTTGGGAACGACGAAGCAATAACTGAGTTTATGGGATTGCGAGAAGGCATACCTATGGTGACCATAAGGCTGGATTTACCATAGACTTCGATAACATGAATTATTTTGGGGAGTCGGTTCACCCCTCCAGTTGCAAAAGTAGAAACAATAAGAAAAAGAAGAAAAAAAGAAAAATGATGAGTCCCTAAGTGAAAATTGAAAGGCGCCTTTGGACGATGAAAAAGTAAAAATAAAGGAAACATCCAAGGGAAAAAACCTCTCTGAGGCACCCAAGGAAGGATGGTTGAACATTATATCCATTGCTCAAGAAAAGTCACCAATGTTAGTTGAAGAATCTGTGGAGATCAATATAGGCACTGAAGACAATCCTTGGGTAATCTATTTTGCAACATCTTTGACAGAAACAAAACAACTTGAATTCCATAACTTCTTCACAGAAAGATAAATCAAATTTGCATGGTCATATGCCAACATTCCTGGACTGGATCCTGATCTAGTATTAAATCATTTTCCTTTACAACCAGGTGTTAAACCCGAGAAGCAAAAATTAAGGAAAATGCACTCACAAATTGCTTTATTAGTCAAAGTTGAAATAAAGAAACTATTGGATGTTGAATTTATTAGATCAATTGACTATGCATAATGGATTTTAAATCTTGTACGAGTCACAAAACCAACAGGGGGCATCTGCATCTGTACAGACTTTAGAGATATAAAAAAACATGTTCTAAGGATGATTTTCCTTTTCCAAATATTGACATGATTGTGGAAATAACAACAAGATATGTGATGCTATCCCTCATGGATGGTTTCTTGGGATATAATCAAATCAAAATTGCACATAAAGACTACATAAGACAACTTTTACTTATACATGAGGAACTTATTGCTAGAACGTCATGCCTTTTGGACTCAAAAATACTGGAGACACATACCAATGCACCATGACAACTATTTTCCATGATCTCATACACAATCTCATGGAGGACTATGTGGATGATCTGATAGCTAAATCACTGACAAGGGCTGATCACTTACAATTCCTAGATAAGATTTTTCAAAGACTAGACGATTTATAGTACAATTGGCAGATAAAATACATCCGTTCCAATATCTAATCAGAAAAGGAGTACCATTTGTATGGATGGATAAGTGTCAAGAATATTTACAATAGATCAAGGATTACCTACTTACACCACTAGTGCTAATGCCACCTATTTATGGACGACATTTGATACTCTACATTTTAGCAACCACATCACCGCTAGGAGCCTTACTTGCACATAATGACAATGAGGGTTGTGAAAGGGAAATCTACTATATCGGTCGTACTTTGGTGGGATATGAGCTAAATTATAGTCACATAGATGTAGTTTTTGCTACTCAAAAACTTAGGCACTACATGTTGAACCACCAAACAGTGTTGGTCACAAAGATAGATCCTTTGAAGTATCTCCTTAGTAAAGCAACACTAACAAGACGACTGTCTAAATGGGTAATGGTACTCAGTGAATATGATATACAATATGTAGAAAGAAAAGCTATAAAAGGATAAGTTATTGCTGATTAACCTGAAGATGCACCAATTAAGGTAGATCATCCTCTAGTTGTAGATTTTCCTGATGAGTTCATCTTCACCATTGACACAAGAATGACATGGAAGTTATACTTTGATGGGTTCCACACTAATCATGGCTCAGGAGCAGACATTTTTTTTATCACACCACACGGTGATACTATTCCTAAGTCATTCAAAATTGCTTTCCATGCACCAATAGTATAGAAGAATATGAGGCTCGTATAACATGATTATGAATGGAAATCAAATGGAAGATTAAGCACCTACAAGTTTGTGGAGATTCTCAGCTAGTAGTTTGACAAGTTAATCCTCTTACAAGATGACAAACTCGCCTCATACAAGCGAATGAAAGATAGTTTCAAACAATACTTTGACAGCATCAACTTTCATCAAATACCCTATATTCAGAACAGGGCAACAAACACCATGGCGATCGTTGGTTCAATCTTAGACATTCCTAGAAACATGCCTAAATTTGATTTTTTGGTAGAACAACTTTTGGTCCCTACCTTTGACGTCCCAAATTTTGAGATTGTGTGTGAACTTGTTGGTCCCAATTTCCCATGGTACAAATAAATATATGACTACCTCCATGCCCAAATCCTACCCCTAGACCTCTCGAACAACCAACGTGGGACATTTATCCGTAAGTCTTCAAAGTATACCATCATCGAAGACACCCTCTATAGAGGTGCTCTAGATAACACCTTGTTGAGATGTCTCGATACTGAAGAAGCACAAGCGACCTTATGTGGGGTACATGAGGTTATATTTGGATCACACTCTAGCGGTCCCACCTTAGCTAAAAATATTATGAGACTAGGCTATTATTGGCCTACAATGGAAAAGGACTCATATGTCTTCATCAAGAAATGTCGACAGTGCCAGATTCATGGAGACTTGATACACACACCAGCACAGGAACTCCGTCCAATAAATTCACCATGTCCCTTTTCCCAATGGGGACTTGATCTCATCAGTAAGATACATCCTACATCCTCCAATGATCATAAATTCATCATTACTGTAACTGAGTACTTTACCAAGTGGATTGAAGCCATTCCTATGACCTACATTACCGACATACAAATTTCTAAGTTCATCCTTAACTACATCATTTTTCGGTATGGGGTTCCTCAATCCATAATAATGGATAATGGCCACCCATTCAGAAACCAAGAAGTCTATCACCTTTGCCAAGAATTCCATCTCCAACACCACTTTTCTACACCATATTACCCATAGGGTAACAAACAAGTTGAGGCATCTAACAAGACAATCCTTAGAATCCTCAAAAATACTATCAATGACACTGGTCGCGATTGACATTTACAACTTAATCCTATCCTATGGGCTTATTGCACAAGCATCCACACCCCCATTGGTGCCACTCCATACTCCTTAGTATTCGGTTCTGAAGCCATCTTTCCTATAGAGGTCAAAATTCCTTCCCTAAGGGTATCTTTGAAAGGGCATATTGACTATGAAGAGTACCATGCGTCAAGAATGCATGAGCTAGAGTTCTTGGATGAATGAAGAAAAAAGGTACTAGATCACCTCCAAGCATATCAAAACCACCTTCATCACAACTATAACAGGAAAGTCTTGAGTCTACATTTTGACATTGGTGACCTAGTCTTAATGGAGAATCCAAAGAATCAAGCAGAAAGAGAAAAACCAAGAAAGTCTTGAGTCTACATTTTGATATTGGCGACCTAGTCTTAATGGAAAATCCAAAGAATCAAGCAGAAAGAGAAAAACTAGGAAATTTTGAACCAAATTGGTTAGGGCCTTACATTAGCACAAAGGCCTTTGGATTAGGAGCATACCGACTCTCTACACTTGAAGGAGAACCATTGTTAGAACCAATCAACAACCTTCATCTAAAGAGGTTCTATACATAGCTTTTGAGAACCTTGTCTTAATCATGAAAAATACAAAAAGAATAGAAAAAATCAAAAAAATTGTTACCTTGATGAAAACTTGGCAAAAAGGCATCTTTGTGACACCAAAAAAATTGAAAAATCAATAAAATACTGAAGAGAAATAATTCGTCCAATAGTGAAAACCAAGCAAATAGGTGCCATGGGTAGTCAAATTTTCTCCTTCGTCTACCATTATTCCAATCTGATGAACCTTTCATGTCTTATTATCACTCATAATAAACAGTTGTCCTATCCATAACTTTGAACAATTGACATCACGTCCACTCCCCATTCCATCCTATTGGTCTTATACCTGACTGGGGGAAAATATTCAACCTACATCATTTGGATCTTGCACTTGCTATTATAATGTCATAAAATATCCTGATAAATCCAAAAACATCATAAAATGTCCTAAAAAATCCAAAAAAATCATAAAACCTCAAAAAGACAAAAAAAAATAAAAACATATTGAAACCCAAAAACATTTAGATAACTTTCAAAAATCCCAAAAACAAAGTCAAAGTCATTGTAGATAGTTATCATCGTTCGAACTAAAAATCCCAAAAACAAAGTCAAAGTCAGTTTTGTCAGATAGTTATCATCGTGTCGAACTATGTTGCCTCTACAACTGGACGTAGGCAAGGCCATCTATCGATGTGCCCCCGAGGCATTAGGTCAGTCTTGTTAGGTTTTTCAAATATCAAACAATAAAATCATGACTCATTCTTTGTACATCAAATTTGTTGGCCGTGTTGAACTATGAGGTCTCTACGTGTATAACGTAGGCAAGGCCATCAATTGATGAGCCCTTGAGGCCACACTAGGTTAGCCCTTTAGGTTTTGTCTCATTCACTATCACACACATCAAATATCTTCAAATAAAATAAATATTTTTCAGCCAGTCTTGTTAATCAACAGTCATGTCAAACTACGAGGTTTTTGCATGTATAACGTAGGCAAGGAAATCAATCGATGAGCCCCCAAGGCTGCACTAGGTTAGTCCTTTAGGTTTCATCGTGTCAGTCAAAATAAGTCAGACATTTTCATCACACACAAAAAAATGTCAAAACATCACGACAAGTCATGCATCAACAAGACATAACAATTCAACATGGTCATTAAGCCAAACCAAACAAACTGCCAAAAAATTCAAATAAACAAACAATCAATCTATGTCTTAAGCAAGATGTGTCCTTCCTAAAAACAAACATTATCATTTGGTCAAGAATTATCATTTCCTTATACAGGTGGTTAGATGATCGAAACCAGACTCGACGTCTTATACAATATTTGTCTTTCTGAAACCAAGCTTCATCATTGCCTTATATAGGTGGTCACATAATCAAAACTAGAATCAACGTGTGACCAAGACCAAACTTGACATCTTATATGATATGTGTCTTTCTGAAACTAGGCTTCATCATTGCCTAATATAGGTAGTCACATGATTGAAACCGGACTCAACGTCTTATACGATACGCGTCTTTCCTGAAACCAGGCTTCGTGAAATGACAAACAACAAACAACAAATAGATCAGATTTTGGAAAATATTCTTACTATCTGTTGACATTATGACTTCTTTTGTCTTATCTTTTCATTTGGATTTGTCTTTGATTCCGGTTACTAGCTTTCTCAAGGATTTCCCATGAAGGATTTAGAGAAGCAAGGATGTCTCAAGACTCTTTTTCTTTGACTGTTGTTTGTCTATTGTCTTTTGACTTTGTTTTCGAGTCAAGTTACTAGCTTCCTCAAGGATATCCCATGAAGGATTAGAGGAGCGATGATGTCTCATGACTCATCTTTTATTTGCTTGTTGTCCGTGGTTTGTCTTGACAAAAACATTGTGGCAATTTTTCCTTTAGTACGAGTTAAGACACTCCCCGTCTGTGACTGTTTGTTTTTAGCAGGTGGATGACCTTACACACCTTGGTCTATCTCACATCATGGTGTTTTTTATCCATTTGTATCATTTAATTCCCAATGATGATTTAATGCAAGGCCTATTATGATTTAGAAAAATATTGAAGATTCCAAGATTCTTGTAACATCCATTTCTAATACTAACATCTAGATTTTATGTGCTATCATTTCTTATATCCTGCATTATGATGGAGTCTTGTGACACAAAAAATAGAGTATTTTGCATATGCATTCATGTTACACATATCATTTAGAAATTTTCATACATATGTACACATTAAATCATATAAATGTTGCATTTGAAATTTTTTTTAAGAAATATACATATCTATCGCATCTAGGAAACCATGGCATACATGCATTGGCCATTATCAACTGTACATATAGATTCACATGGAATTTTACATATTCAAATCACATTGAATTTCATCATGATAAACATAGTATCCATACATGAAATCTATTATACCATACAAGCAAATGCATACATCATCATAAAGAATGAACACATCATCATAGGCTACATACATATCATAAAGTAAATAACGACATCCATAACACATGCATAAATAGAACTGCATATCATATAAATCGCCACCAAAAATGATATATATATATATCTCAAAAAAGTGTCATAGTACAATGTCATAATGTATCTCCTACAAATAAGAGCTCGCAGGCTCGAAGGATACACCATACACATTTCAAACTACATAAATCAAAAGTGGATCTATCCACTACTACCATGCTCCCCAATGCTCTGACTGCTGCTCTCGCCTCTGCTGGACTTGCTATGTGATTACCTATTGTGTGACCAACCACTGCTCAATGCCTCTGATGCACTTAGAGCCCTACACTTAGGTGGGATTGCTGACTCATATAGATTCATGTAATACTTCTCACTCCTACCTGCTGTAAGGAGTGCCTATGTTGCGTCAGTAGATGTACCTATGCATCCGACCACAAAGTCAATTACCCTCTGATCTTCCTGCTAGGCTCGGATCACTGCACTGTCCCTCTCCATTTGTAAGGCATCCATCTCCATTTGAATATCATCCCTCTCTGATCGTAGGGATTGTACCTCGGTCTTCAGTGCCTGCACTCTGGCTTGTAATCTGGCCATCTTCTCATCTTTGTCCCTGGAACCACCCCTGATGGGTAGATCCTTGTAATCCTCCTCCCCAACTATGATCCTCTCATGGAAAATGTGCTCCTCCTCACCCATCTCCTCATCCTATGGCTTCTCCTCATGTCCTCCTACATCTAACTCCATGGTAGTTGTGGCAGCTAATACCTCCAGCTCCTCCCTCTCTCCCTCCTCATAACCCTCCTCCTATTGCTCCTCCTCATGTCTCTCCTCATGTCGCTCCTCCTCTTGTCTCTCCTCATCCTGTGTCCCCTCCTTCTGTCACTCCTCCTCATGTGTCTCCTCATCCTCTCCCTCCTCTTGGATAGGAGAAAGTGACCTCCTCCTCCTCCTCCTCCTCAATCTTCAGTGAAATCTGCTCTGACTGCTGCTCTCGCCTCTGCTGGACTTGCTATGTGATTACCTATTGTGTGACCAACCACTGCTCAATGCCTCTGATGCACTTAGAGCCCTACACTCAGGTGGGATTGCTGACTCATATAGATTCATTTAATACTTCTCACTCCTACCTGCTGTAAGGAGTGCCTGTGTTGCGTCAGTAGATGTACCTGTGCATCCGACCACAAAGTCAATTACCCTCTGATCTTCCTGCTGGGCTCGGATCACTGCACTATCCCTCTCCATTTGTAAGGTATCCATCTCCATTTGAATATCATCCCTCTCTAATTGTAGGGATTGTACCTCGGCCTTCAGTGCCTGCACTCTGGCTTGTAATCTGGCCATCTCCTCATCTCTGTCCCTGGAACCACCCCTGATGGGTAGATCCTTGTAATCCTCCTCCCCAACTATGATCCTCTCATGGAAAATGTGCTCCTCCTCACCCATCTCCTCATCCTATGGCTTCTCCTCATGTCCTCCTACATCTAACTCCATGGTAGTTGTGGTAGCTAATACCTCTAGCTCCTCCCTCTCTCCCTCCTCATAACCCTCCTCCTATTGCTCCTCCTCATGTCTCTCCTCATGTCGCTCCTCCTCTTGTCTCTCCTCATCCTGTGTCCCCTCCTTCTGTCACTCCTCCTCATGTGTCTCCTCATCCTCTCCCTCCTCTTGGATAGGAGAAAGTGACCTCCTCCTCCTCCTCCTCAATCTTCAGTGAAATCTCTATTCATCACCTCCTCTCCCACCCCATCCACCATCACCATCATGTCTATCATCACCTCCACCATCACCTTGACCTCCACCATCCCATTGGCCTCCATATCCTCTACCTCTGTTCCTACCTCTCCTACCTCGAGGACCCTGTCCTCGTCTCACTACTAGGGCAGGATGGTCAAGATCTGTCAATAGAGTAGGCTTGTGTATCCTCCACCAGGCATCATACTTAGGAGTGGTCTTGACACCTCCTCTCCCACCCCAACCACCATCACCATCATGTTTGTCATCACCTCCACCATCACCTCGACGTCCACCACCCCATTGACCTCCATCTCCTCTACCTTTGTTCCTACCTCTCCTACCTCGAGGACCTTGTCCTCGTCTCACTACTAGGGCAGGATGGTCAAGATCTATCAACGAAGTAGGCATGTGTATCCTCCACCAGGCATCATACTCAAGAGTGGTCCCGACATCTATTATTCCCCCCTCCAGACCCATTGATGTGCCTTTAGTTTTTCAATAGCCTTCTCTCCTGTAGCAACTACAATCATCAGCCCCTAGGGTGTAACCTCTCTTGATGACTGTGAAAATGTTGCCAACCCATGAGGCTCTCCCCTTTTCTCTCTAAACTATCTGAGCACATGGTCTAGCAAGTACATCTCAATAATGTGAACGAACTACACCATCCTCCCAATCAGGTACCTCTCCTACCGACACCACAGTAGATGCTCATGCTCATCAAGCCACCGATGGCTATCCATTTATGACCTTTAGATAAAACTAACCAGTGTGTCCAGACCATGTCTCCAATAACCAATGTCCCCCACATGTGTCTATGTCTCTGCCCCTACGTACATACATGCATATGGTGTAGTGGTCTCCATATGCCGATCCACAGGTGGAAAAAACACTACAATGTGCTCCCAAGCCCAGACCATCAATAATGTGACCCCACAACTCATAGACCGTCCTCATCTATATACAATATCATGAAGTTGAAAGTATACCATAGCCAATAAACAAGGACCCCATGCATATACTATCTCCCTAGCCAACATACCTACTAGCATCTCCCCCCACCCAATTGGAAACTCGTGCCCATGCCGATCTGGGATCACTATCTCGTCTATCATAGTATATAATATGTAGTCAAATATCTGATACCAAGCAACCAATTTCTCCCATCTGATCTCATATCTGTCTATACCAAGCTAAGCTATATCATCATATACAAAAAATTATGTCAGTGCCCGATATCCTGCTCCAAGATCATATCTCACTCTCTCTTCCTAGATAGGTAGCCACAAAATCCTGTAGACATCCTCTATAGTAATCATCAACTCTCCTATAGGAAGATGAAAAAAAGACATCTCTGAATGCCAATACTCAGCCAGTGCAGTCAACATATCCCTATTTTCCCTAATGACGGGCATGGACACCACATGATACAAGTCGAGTCTCCACAAGCTATGCCTCACTGCTACTCAACCGATCCATCAAATGATAGGTCTTAGGCGGCTTGGACTCTCTCGTATAAATCAGATCTAAATGAACCTGTCATCAACATCATAACCACTATGTCAGTGACTTTCACATATGTCATAAAAGTAGGTCAAATCAAACCTTGGTCAAAAATTTTGGTAGTCAATTATGTCGCTTCAATTCAAATGCATCATTCTTTCTACAATTGCGATGCATAATAACATATGCGTCATAGAACAAAAATTGTGTCAAACCCTCAATTCAATTGTGAATCATTATGCCAATTGTGTCACTCATGAGTAATTGCGGCTCACAATTTGTGATTGTGCACAACCATAGATAATTGTGTCACACATACATAGGTGCAGTCAACAAACTATAGATGCATCACATATTAACAATTGCGTCGCAAAATTAAAACAACCTAACCTACCTTAGGCGAGTTGACATCAATTGTGTCATTTTGCATGCAAATGCATACAATGTGAATGCAATTGCAGCTTTTGTCATGTGACACAACTGACTGTTAAAATTAAAACCTATCTAGAAGTGCATGAAAACAAAATTTGACTAAGCGGGTTCGAAGTGACTTACCGAATCTCCTACGCCCTCTGGCCACCTAAACGAACAAACTTTGTAAGCCATCTGCTTGCGAAAAGGAACTCACTCCATCTTCAGTTAGAGCTCCAAATCTCCAAGGTTCAAAGTACAAAATGAACTCAAATTTCCAAATTCCTATTTATACCCCCATCAAAATTAGGGTTTCTGCCCTAAGGTTATAACTGGAGGCACTTTTTGTCATGTTTGAAACACAGTCAGACACTCTAAACATCACGAAATTCAAAACCGACTTTGCCTTTGCTTTTCTAGCTATCAAGTTGACTTTTCGAAATAATTTTAAATTTTTTTAAATTTTTTTTGAAAAAATTGTAAATTTCTTCCGAGGGGGCACACCTTATCTAGCTATCACTAGGGAATATTTTAACTAATTTTATCTGACACAACGCGATAAACAACATCGTATCAAAGAGGCGAAAACTGTAGACACCAAATATTGTCCTAGGCCTATGACCCTTTAACTTCTGCATAATTCTTACATCTTCATTTCTCATAATTAAACAATGTTAATTATTTAATTATTTTCTAAAGTCGTATGTCCTCTATTAATTAAATAAATTTAATTATTTAATTAATTCATTCTTACCTTTATTATTTCTAGATTAATTAAATAAATAATTATGTCTCTAATTAAATCTATCTTCTATTAAATAATCATTTTAAATTATTTAATTAATTCCTATCACACTTTCAACTATAATTAAATAATCATTTCAAATTATTTAATTATTCCTTAGCCTTTTCTCCATTTAATTAAATAAATCTTTATTTATTTAATTTAATCCTAAAATCTTGAATGCTGAATTAAATTATTATTTAATTCATGTAAAGGTTTATCCATGACATATTCCTCTATAATTAGATAATCTCTTTGTTATCTAATTATTTACTTATCACTTAAGTCTAGATCTAATTTGATCATTTAGTTATCTGGTGATTTAATATCTGATTGTCTCTAACAAACATACTTTCTTTCTTAATCAACTAGTTATCTACATTTATTCTTATCTCCTACGTGCAAACCTTTATTAATTAAATAACTTTATTTATTTAATTAATTTATCCTGATCTTCTATCTATTTCAAGCTTTATCAATTACATGCAGTCTTTATTCTTCAATATCAACTAGTTTCCACTAAAGATTAAATTATTATTTAATTTAATCTCCCACCATTTATGCTTTTTCACTCACACTAATTTAACCCTAAACCTAATGCATGTCACAAATTTTAATCTCAATCTTCGAATTATCTTTTAATTTGAGCCTATCATTCGAAAATCAATTTTCTATAAATTGGCTTTATCTTCATCATTATTACCTCTCCCGAAATCTTATGAGTTTTGGAAGTAAATTTTATAATCTTCAATGTTTTGCTATTATCATTTGTCATAAGGCCACACTTGCATGCTTAATTAAAAATATGAGGGCAAGTATCATACTACAACAAAATGGAGAAGTATAATGGAGGTTAATCATGGAATCACATAGATGTTTGGTAAAATAGTTTCATTTATGCATTATTTATATAAGTTTTCCATTATTCTCTATTATTAGCTTAGGTTTAGTTTAAATTTGTTGCTTGTTCTGCTAACCATGAATTTTCCCTGTGCTACAGTTAGGATTTTGTCCTGCACCATTAACCATAAGAACATATTAATTTTGGGAATCATCTTAGATGACCAAACAAGACCCCAAGGAGGCCTTGGCCCCACAATATTATTGAGAAAGTTAAAAGTTGAAGCCACTGAATAATGTACTTGTGGAAGCATCCTCCAAACCACCTTGTCCCATTGAGGAGAAACAAGGATATGAACTTGAGATAATACTCTATACAAATCTAACAACTCTTGGAAGTTTCCTCATGAATCCTTCTCCACTCAACATTAATAATATAATCAACAACATGAGTCCTAAATTACTGAATACACAGATCCCTCAGGGGGGCTCTCAATCAACATCTCGTAGAGGACCGTGACCAAACCACCAATCATTCCAAGAAAGAATATCCCTCCATTTCCATCTGACCATTGAAGGCTAGCAGAGACAACACCTCTGGCCTTGACCAAGGAATTCCAAAAGAAAGAACCAAAAGGAGGAGAGAAGTCATCCCTTAAGAACTCCTTGAATTTTTCCACACCATCGAGATACTTAGAAGTAAGAATTGCCGACAAATCCTTATCACCAAGAAGAAGAAGCCACAATTATTTAGCAACAAGAGCATAATTAAATTTTTTAATCCTACGCAGACCTAAACCACCTTGGCTTTTTGAGTGACACACCTCCTCCCACAACATAAAACTCATTCTTTTCTTTTCCTCCACACCAGACCATAAATTTTCTTTTTGAATACTTTTGATCTTTTCCAAAATTTTCATGGCATCTGGAAAAGGCTAAGAGCAGACATTGAGATATTTTACAATGTGGACTTAATTAAAACCAATTTACCAACCTAATAGAGAAGAGCACCTTTCCAACCTGCCAGCTTAGCATTAAACTAGTCAATAAAAACATCCTAAAAGGAATCATGAACCAAATTAGCTTCAAGAGGCAAGCCAAGATAAATCGAGGGAAAAGTTCCAATCAAACACTAAAGAATACCAATAATTCTTTGCATCCTTCTCTTTGGGGTATTGAGGAAAAAAATCGTGCTCTTTCGAAGACTCACCAATTTCCCCGAGGTAGCCTGATACTTCTGAAGGACCATTTTGATGGATTTAGCTTCCGCAATAGACACCTCTCCCATAATCATCGTATCATCAAAAAATTGTTGATGTGAAAAAGGAGGAGAAGAGGAAGTAGGCTACAACCCCTTTAAAGATCCCAAAGAAACTTTTTGTTGCAAAGATCTCCCTAGGGATTCTGCCAAAATTATGAAAAAAGGAAGGGAAAAATTGGGTCACCCTGTCTCACATCCCTAGAGCTCTTAAAGAAATCCAAAGGAGAACCGTTAACCAACATAGAAAAGGACACCATCGAGGTGAGGCTTTGAATCAACTTAACAAAATTGTTAGAAAAACCAAAAGAAGAAAGGACCTTAATCAAAAAAGGCCAATTCACGTGATAATAAGATTTCACAAGATCAAATTTTAACAAAAAGCCTACCCTCTTATTAACCATCAACAAATGAATATTTTCATGCACAGTAATAATAGGGTCAAGAATTTTCCTACCAAAAACAAAACTAAATTGATGCAGAGAAATAATCAAAGGAATAACCCTTTGCAACCTCAAGGCTAGGACCTTGGAAAAAATATTGTAAATAGAATTGCAAAGGTTGATGGGTTTGAACTCATTGAAGGCTGAGGCACCAAGAGTTTTCATAATCAACACAATCCTTCAGCAGATTACAAATACCAAAAAACTCCTTGGTAGCATCCATCACATCCTTGGAGACAATTGTCCAAAATTCTTGGAAGAAGAACATGGGGAAATCATAAGGCCTAGGTGCCTTATTCCCCACAAAATGGAAGACCACTTTCTTAACTTCCCCCATAGAAGGGATACCACACAACCTGCTATTAAGATCATCAATCAAAATTCTAGGAATAACATCTAGAACCTGACCTTGAGCCTCTAGAGATGGAACAAAATTATCAGACAAGAGATTAGAAAAGTGGGTAGCAGTTGCACGATGAATTTCCCCATCATTCTCAATCAACACACCATCTTGACAAATACACTTAATATGATTGGAGGATTGATGCTTCAAGGTGGTAATATGGAAGAATTTAGTGTTCTTGTCTCCACAATTGAGCCAAACCGCACATGATCTCTGTTTCCAGAACTCCTCCTCCCTGGCCACAATATTACGAAGACAGGACAAAAGAACACTCTCCTCATTCGCTAGATTAGTATTGTAGCCCGATGCTTGAATATTATGTTGCAAGAGATCTAGATCCTCCTTGATATAGGAATTCTATTGGAAGATATTCCCAAAGGAATACTTACTCCAATTCCTCACATTAGACTTCACCAACGCTAGCTTCTTAGAAATTCTATACATAGCCATCCCATCGACTTGAATATTCGACCAAGAGGATAGATTAAATTTGAAATATGGATGAGATGCCCCTATTTTTCAAACCTGAAGGGGAAGGAACACCTTCTACCAACTATTTGGAAGCAAATGTTATATTAGAGGGGATGAAGAAAATTTAGGAAAGTTTGATGCAATAAGTGATGAAGGAATTTTTCTTGGATATTGTACTAGAAGCAAGGCTTATAGATGTGTCAACATAAGACTAAGGAAGATTGTAGAAAGCTCAAATTTCAAGGTTGATGAAGCAATGAAGAATTCAATTGATGTTTATGGATATGTATCTGATGAACTTGATTGTGTAAGAATTGAAGAAATTATGGAAGAACGGGAAAAGAATGATCAAGAGAAGAAAAATTAAGAAAGAGAAGAACAAAAAGCTTTGGCGGTGTCCCCTAAGACACCTAGATACATGTAGAAGAATCATTCATAAAATTAGATCATTGGAGACAAGACAAAAGGTGCATTGACAAGGAGAAGAGTTGTTACTGGTGAAGTAAATCTATGTTTACTTTTTAAGATTGAACCAAAGACTGTAAGTGAAGAACATAAAGATGAGCATTGGATGGAAGCTATGAAGGAAGAACTCATGCAAATTGAGAAGAATCAAACATGGGAATTGGTCCCAAGACTGATAGATAAAAATATTATTGGATCAAAGTGGGTATTCATAAATAAGTTGAATGGGAATGGAAAAGTGGTCAGAAAAAAAGCAATGCTTGTGTGTAAGGGTTACTCACAAGTAGAAGGCATATATTTCAGGATACTTTTGATTTGGTGGCAAGAATGGAATCTATCAAAATTTTCTTAGCATTTTCTACTCATAGATATTTCAAATTCTATCAGATGGATGTCAAGTCTACATTTTTGGATGGTGAGCTAGAAGAAGAGGTCTACATGGAACAACTGGAAAGATTTCAATTGTTAGATCAACTAGATATGGTGTGTAGATTGAAGAAAGCTTTATATGGATTGGAGCAAGCTCCTAGAGATTGGTATGCAATTTTAGATAGGTATTTGATTCAACAAAGGTACAACAGATAGTAACCTTTACTTTAAAGTTGAAAATGAAAAAATCTTGATTATGGTTGTATATGTTGATGACATTATTTTTGGAGGAAATGAAACTATGTGTAAGATTTTTGTGGAAGAAATACAAAAACAATTTGAGATGTCTATGTTTGGAGAGATGAATTTATTTCTTGGGCTGAAAATTAATCAAAAAGAGAAAGGAATATTTATTTCATAATATAAGTATGAAAGAGAGATGTTGAAGAAGTTTGGGATGGAAGGTTCCAAACCAGTATGCACTCATATGGTGACTGGTTGCAAATTAGGAAAATATGATGATTCACCTAAGGCTTATCAGAGCAACTATAGATCTATGATTGGTGGAATATTGTATTTGACTGCTACTAGATCGAATATTATGTATGTTGTCTGTCTTGTGGCTAGATTTCAAGAAGATCCTAAGGAAACGCATGTTTCTGCTATTAAAAGAATATTCAGATATTTGAATGGAACTCTAGATTATGGCTGATGATATCCTAGAGATACTGACTTTACACTAAGTTCTTATACATATGTAGATTGGGATGGATGTGTAGATGATAGAAAAAGTACAAGTGGTGGTGCATTTTTTCTTGGTTGGAGATTAGTGGCATGGTTGAGTAAAAAGAAAGATTCGATTTCCTTATCTACTACTGAAGTTGAGTATATTGCTTCTACATCTTGTTGTACATAAGTTCTATGGATGAAACAAAAATTGAAAGATATCATATTTGTGTATGATGATCCTCTTTCTATCTTCTATGATAATAAAAAAACAATTAACATTTCAAAGAATTCAGTGATGCACTCGAGGACAAAGCATATATCTATTAGGTATCATCTCTTGAGAGAGAAGGTTGTGGAGAATTAATCAAATCTTGAGTATGTCTCTACGAAGGATCAGATTGTTGATATATTTATGAAGGCTATTCCTAAAGATACTTTTGAGTATCTTTGGGATAAGTTATGGGTCATTTCCCCTCCTTTCTTGAACTAGATGCATAAGGAGATGCATCAGTCTCGTGGTTCTATGGATCTATCTTTCTTCTAGATTGATGTTTTGGTGGCTACCTCTTAAGGGGGAGAAAGTAGTGTCATGTGTTGTCATTGAAAGAGTATTTTGTTTTTAATGTCAAAGGGGAAATCAATGTAAAACATCTTTTACCTTTTCCATTGATGTCAAAGGGGGAGATGAGAGAGATGTGATTAAAAATAGAATGAGAGATGAGAGATTATCTACTAAGGGGGAGAAATAGAAAGAGAAAGCATGAGAAGTTTTTTCAGAGCTAGTATGTTGTCTTTGATGGTTTTTTACATCATGTGTTGTCATCAATGAAAAACGGGGAGATTGTTGCAAGAATGAAGGTGTTGTCATTGATGTTGACTAGTCAATTGGTTAACAACTAATTGTTGTTGTCATTGATGTCGCATAATGCAGGTTGTTGGTTGTATATGTCCAGGATATTGAGAAAATTATATTGAAGGAAGATTGTAGGTGTTCAATGGTTGCTCCAAGTTTTTCTCTGGAATTTGCTTTTATGTGTGTGCAGTTCAAATATGTTGATCATGGTTGTTGGAAGTTTCTATATCTAGATTTTTGGTTTTTGATTCATTGTGTAGTGTGAGTTATGTTCACCAGTTGTGAACTATGGTTTTTTGTATATTTGGCTAAGGTTTGGGAGAAATGTTGTTGGTCTGAATTTCTCTTTGGTTAAGTCTTATGACTTGCGGTTATAAAGTTATGTTGTTATGATCGTGTTGAAGATAATTTAAGTATCTAGAAGGATCGTGCTTAATTGTTCTATGTGTTTTAAATTGGTTTGTCCAACCTTATGTTAAACACTACCTTTAGAATTGATGAAGTGTGTTGGGACCTATTTGGATCCTCATCAAGCATGTGTTTGGGTCACCCTCATTCTAATTCCACCCTAGGATGTTTTGGCACATACCTAATTTGAATTTAATGATGGATGGCAAACTTTGCATATGTTTGAAAGTTGAAGATGGTATAAATACATGATGACTGAGTGGTGAAAAGTAGAACAAAGAGATAAGTGCAAATAAATAGAGAAGATAGATGTGAAGTAGATGCAAATTAGTGGGTGTATGTGATATGAGTGTGGTAGATCAGTGTGAAGCCTAAATGCTAAGTTTTCAGATGCAATGAGTTGAAGGTGGACTCTATCATTCATGCATGTTTGCAAGAAGGTTGAGTAAATTGTGGTGGATTTCTTTGTTGCATTGAGTTTTTCTTCTCTCTATAACATATCTCTTCTATCTTCTTTGTATCTCTGTGGTAGTGATCCCTTCGGGTGGTTAACCCTGTTGGATAGTGAGTCCTTATTTTGGTAGTGAGCCTTTTTCTTAGGCAATGATCTTTTTGTAATCGATTTTGATATTCTCTATAGTTTGAGTTAATCTTCACCGTGGTTTTTCCCTCATTGGGTTTTCCACGTAAATATGGTATTACTATGTTTGTGTGATGGTTTTCAGTTTTTCCACTTGCACTTAATGTTTAATAATTTTAGTAGAGTTAAGAATTGTGATAGATCTAAGTTCTGGTGAATGTTATAAAGTTTAAATTTTCTACAAATAATTCACCCCCCTCTCAGTTGTCTTGTTCAACACACCCAAGTGATTTTTTTGCCAACCATGGATTTACTGTTGTCCCCCACAGATCTATCGAACTGGTAATATGGCCCTACCATTCAACAAATATTTTTATTTGATATCCCTCATAATGATAATATCCTACCTGAGCTTAGTGTTGTGTCCTACATAAATAGAGCTACCATATAGTAGATACTTTCCTACATGCTTGACATTCCCAACCTAGTCATGCAACCCAGGCCCATAGTGAATCGATAGTGTAATCCGTGGCAACTTATACTACTTTGGCCAAAGATTTTATCATTACATTCAAATTCAGTTTTAAAGAGTGGTGTCTCACCTCTATAAAGTGGACATCATATTTTCACCCACCTTATTACTCTATTTAATAAATTATATGACCATACTAACTCATAATGAGTCTATTCCATATCATGATTCCATCCCAAAAGGATAATATATTTTCAAGTGATCTATATGACCAACTAGGATATTCCCAACCTTGGTTCAACTTTACCCAAGGACTAACCTCATTAACTATAAAGGTTTTCCTCGCATCATAAGCTAATAATTTCAATATAACACTTCAATGCAATATTTTTCCCATACTACATGATCCATGTAAGCATACATATGGTTTATAACAACCTAGGTATTATATTAATACTCAATGGTTACCTTGTTTAGCAAACACAAATACATAATTCTAACATAATGGATAATATACAAAAATCAACCATTAAGGTTTCACCAAAATAAGAATCCATGAAATTCATGCAAGAAAGCTCAACATAACATATAATCATCTTTCCTCAAACACTTGAAATCATAAGAAAATATGGTATCAAACATAAAAAGAATAGAGAAGTAAAATTAGCATGTCCAAAAAATAGCTCCCAATACAAAATTTGCCTCTTAAGCTTGGTGCCAAATTTCTATTTGTTGCTCCTTCTCTTTTCATATTGCTCACCAATCTATCTCTAAATCCAAATAATCAATACTACACAAGAAAAACCTCCAACTCTCTCAATGAAAAACTCACTCTCTCACACCTCTCTAAAACACTTAAGAACTCAGCTATATGCTCAAGAAATTCTATAGAAAAATTTGGATTGAAATAATGAAAATAGTGAATGCTTAAAACCCAAAAGGCTATCCTCTATTTATGCAAAATTTTGAGAAGCTTAATGCTATAATTAAGTTCTCAAATATTCTGCCTTTTCTCTTTCATTTTCCACCACTAAATAGAAAAAACCAACTTCTCTTCTAAATGAGTTGACTAAGCCAATATAAGTGCAAAGTGGCTGCTCAAATAACTAAAATGAAAACATATAAATATCCCCAACAACTTCAGCCTCTTTACCATGGTTGAGTTTCCCTTATGAATTGCCAACAATAGATCTTTTTCTCAGTAGAAATGATGTCCTATAGGTTTCTTATTTACATTGTGGTCTTTGGTTGCTTGCCATGACAAGTTGACCTCTTCATTATCTTTAGCCAGCTCATGGCTTGACCAAGTCTTACATTTCCTTAAGGCTATGTGTGGCTTTTCTCTTACAACTTCGACTTCTATTTGCATTTTACCACTAACCATTGTGCAACATAATACTTATTAAATGCCTTACAAATGTTTCCCAAGTGATTTCACTTATGCGATTTACTTGCAATAATAACATCCACAATTTATGTATTTTCATTTGCAACTATAATAATCTTCACATGGATGTGATATATGTGCAGCCGATGGTTTATACGTTGTTGGATTTATGCAAGCCATTCACTATTTATTTCATCCACATTATATATGCATTGAAGTTTACTTTATAACTTCCATATATACATAACATCATATTTATATATATGTTATAATATCATCATTATAATATATATTAGCATATATATACACATTAAAATCATTGGTTGTCATTTATATATATTAATATCTATATTATATACATATATCGTTATTTTAATATTCATAATAAACACGCATTTTTATATATTCACTGATTAGTATATATATAATGTATATATACATATATGTCATATATGTCCCATCGATATCCTCATGTATATGATATATTCGTGTATGACTATACTCCAGTATGTCTACCTACATATACACACACACATATGCTCACATGCATGAGTTATCACATTAACATACATATATACATTCAATGTATATACTTATCGATTAATATATAAGTATAAATACATGAAGAAGAACTTAACTCAATACAAAGATTTAATCATGTAATTCAAACTAAGAAACAATCAAGAAATCAAAGAATAATATCAAAATCTATTTAAAATCTCTCTTTTTGTAAAAATCCATTCCAATATATTAATATATAGGAATAAAGTATTTTTCTTAAAAAAAACAATCAAGAAATCAAAGAATAATACCAAAATAATTTCAAAACATTAACCAAACTATGACCAAAGGTTTTCTTACCAATTCCCGAACTAACTCGACTCAACTAGACCACACTAGGATGTTAGTGTGTGATAGCTCAAGTAGGTACATTAGGGGTTACCAAACCAAATTCCTCTCCTGGGTGATACTCCCTCTCTCTTCCTGGAGGGCTCAATTCCTTCTTGCATCCAACTTAGTGCATCAAAATAGTAGTTAGCTAATAACATAACATCCATATGCATCAGATATCATTTGCATCATTAAAGCATTAAAGTAATCACATTGCAATACATATTCACTCATTGAATTTTCCATCATAATATACAAAACATCTTCATGTGTTAAAATATTTTAACTCATCAAAGTAACAATAAATAGGGAATAACACAATGGGGTGTAACTGTTGGCAAAACAAGGATAGACAACTGAGAGGGGGGAGTGAATCAGTTGTCACAGATTATTCAAAATTATTAAACCACATCAGAAACACAAAGAACACCAAGATTTTATACGTGGAAACCCTGTTAGGGAAAAAACCATGGTGGATGTCAGTCCACAATATTATACCCTGTTAAAAGTATAGAGATGAATAATGAGAATGCACATGCATTCAGGCACACTGCCTAGAGCTCACTGCTCAAAGAAGACACACTATCCTACACAAATATTCAGATTAAAACCATCTAAAGGATTTGAACTGAGAAATTAGCTTCTTCAAAAGCCTGATTATAGTTCTGGTTAAGCACAAAAACACTTCTTCACACTTCACTCAATCTTCTTCACACTCTGCTCTGCAATTGAATGATTTGATCTTTATTCACACATAACACTTGCATACTTTGCATTAAACCCATACAATTATCAAATGAAGAATACAATCACTCTTATATATCCACTACATGGAATTACATCAACAAATTTTTCGGCCAAAAATAAAATGATAAAAGAATACAAACTGTCGGCCCAATTCATGAAAAGATTTCGATGCCCACAAATCGAAGTTGGTCACAATATAATGAATACCTAAAACAACATCCTCGAACATGCCAAATATTCAAAAATTAATCCACAAGGATCCACAACATGCTACAATCACCATTTTGGCCAATAACATGAAAAACCAAACATACAAAGGAAAAATTTTCGATCACGAGCATACCAATCAACGCAGATGTGCAACAAAGATAGAGCATGATCTAGAAACATCAACGAACATCACAGGAGCATACAAAACAACTCAAATTACCAGTATCACATTTTCTTCTTCTAGAAACACTAGCTACAGTAACAAAATAACTGTAGGAACATAAAAACTCACAACTTGCTCAAATCTTGATGCGCACCTCTGAAAATTTTGGTAGATAAACTAGATAGGCTAAAAAAAAAACCCTTTAATCTGCAACTTCTGAATACCAACATACTGAACTTTCCAACACGCTAAACATCATAGCTTCACAAACAACCTTCAACATATTTATTATAATTTTCTCAATATCCTCGATATACACAGCCTTCAAGACACCAATGCTAATAGTGTTGACATCAATGAAAACCACATATCAACAAATCAACCACAACATCCAACAATCTCCCCCTTTAGCATTGATGGCAACACATGATGTGAAAAATACACCATCAATGCAACCAAATCTTCTTCCAACAATCTCCCCTTTACACATTGTTGTTCTCATATTGTTCTTCTCCCCCTTACTTTTAGCTCTTCCATAGTTTTTCACATTAATCTTCTCCCCCTTTGACATCAATGGAAAAGTTACACATGCTTTGAATCACATATTTGAATCATCTGACTACCCCCCTTGAGTAGTAGCCACCACAACATCAATCCGGATCAAGATATGACTATGAATGCATAGATTGATGCAAAGACTATTCATCTTAGTTCTGATTAGGAGGGGTAATCACCTCTAACTTATCTTTGAGATACTCAAAAGTATATTTAGGCAAATGATTAGTAAAGATGTCTTCAAATGTTCCTTAGTAGACTCATACTCCAGTCTAACTTCTTTGTCACTCACTTTGTTTGTCAAAAAATGATATTTGATAGATATATGCTTTGTCTTTGAATGCAGCACCAGATTCTTAGAAATGTTTATTGCACTTGAATTATCACAAAATATAGCAATAGGATCATCATACTCAATTCTGATATCTCTCAGCATCTGCTTCATCCATATTACTTGAGTACAATTATTTGCAGTAGCAATATATTCTTCCTCAATAATAGATAAGGAAATTGAATTATATTTTTTACTTAACCAAGACATCAACTTATTCCCCAAGAAGAATAAACCACCACTAGTACTTTTCTCATCATCCAAATCACCTACCCAATCTGCATCAGTAAAGGTGCTCAAAGTAAGATCATCTTTAGGATACCAAAGGCCAAAATCAACTGTCCCTTTCAAGTATCTAAAAATTCTCTTTACAATAGTCACATGGGATTCCTTCGGAACAACTTGATATCTAGGAACCATACATAATTCATTCATGATGTTAGGTCTGGTCTGAGTCAAATAAAGTAATCCACCGATCATTGACCTGTATCTTGTCTAATTTTCCATAGGAGAATCACCATTCTATGTTAACTTGCATCTGGTTACCTTGGGTGTACCAATAGGCTTTGAGTCTTCCATGTCAAAAAAATTCAGTAGCTCTCTTACATATTTGGACTGAGATATAAAAATTCCATTATCTAACTGAGTGATTTGCAATCCCAAAAAGAACATCTCTATGATCATAGACATTTAAAATTCACTCTTCATTTCATCAGCAAACTTCATACACAAATCATCATCACCTCCAAAAATGATGTTATCAACAAAGACTTCAATAATCAATTCTTTATCATGATCCACTTTAAAATACAGATTATTGTCAGCAATACCTTTATTAAATCCAAGCTTCAACAAGTATTTATCCACTCTAGCATACCAGGCTCTAGGGGCTTGCTTGAGTCCATACAATGCTTTATTCAATCGATCAACCATATCTCCCTTATCAGTCAGTTGAAATCCATCCAATAGCTCAACATATACTTCTTCTTCTAGCTCACCATTCAAAAATGTTGACTTTACATCCATTTGATAGACTTTGTAGTTCTTAAAAGCAACATAAGCAAGAAAAAATCTTACAGATTCAATTCTAGCAACAGGGGAAAAGGTTTCTTCAAAATCAATACCTTCCATCTGTGAGTGCCCTTTACATACCAGTCTTGCTTTATTCTTGACCACTTCACCTTGTTCATCCAGCTTATTCTGAAAGACCCATTTAGTTCCAATCACATTTTTATCCTGAGGTCTGGGAACAAGAATACATGTATCATTTTTCTCTATCTACATCAGTTCTTCCTTCATTTCTTCCATCCAATGTTCATCTTTAAATGCTTCATTGACATTGTTGGGATCAGTCTTGGAAATCAGACAATACTCTTCTGCAATTCTTCTTCTAGTCTGCACACCTTTGTTCGTATCTCCTATAATCTAATCTTCAGGATGATTTAGCTTTACATACCTCAGAACTTTAGGATTCTCTCGAACTTCTGGTTCTTTTGTTCTCTCTTCTACACTTCCACTAGCCTCTCCTTGATTCTCTTGATTGATCAGAACAATTTGGACTTGATTATGTGTCTGAGCATTTTTCTTTTATCAGTACTATCAAGTTGGTCATCTGAATCATATCCACAATATCTGGATGATCTAGCAGTGTCTTCATCAACTCTCACATTTTCACTTTCAACCATTTTCCTCAATCTTCTATTATAGCACTGATAGGCCTTGCTTTTAGTAGAATAACCCAGAAAGATTCTTTCATCACTCCTAGCATCAAACTTTCCTATATCTTCATCTCTCTTGATGTAACATCTACTTCCAATATTTTGAAATATTTAACAGTAGGCTTATAACCAAACCACAACTCAAAATAAGTCTTACTAGAATTACCATTGACATTTACTCGGTTAAGAGTATACACAATAGTGCTTATAGCTTCTCTCCAATAGATATGAGGTACATTACCTTCCAACATCATAGTTCTAGCAACATCTAGAATTGTTCTGTTCTTTCTCTCTACAACTCCATTCTGTTGAGGAGTCCGAGGAGTAGATAACTGTCTTTTGATTCCATGCTCTTCACAGAAAGAATTGAACTCCCATGAACTAAACTCACCACATCTATCTGATCTTAAGCATTTAATCTTCAAACCTATCTCATTCTCTGCCATAGCTTTGAAACTTTTGAACTTCTCTAATGCTTCATATTTTTCTCTCAAGAAAACAATCCATATCATCATAGAGTAATCATCAATAAGCAACATAAAGTACCTTTCTCCTTGTAGACTTCTAATTCTAGAGGGACCACATAGATCAGTATGCACAAGCTCTAGTACTCCATTAGAATGATGTTGTTTTCTCCAAAAATAAACTCTAGTCTACTTTCCCATCTGACATTCCTTGCATATGGTTTTAATAGGCTTCACTAGCTTAGGAAGATCTCTTACTGCTTGAGTGGAGCTTATCTTGACAATGTTATCAAAATTCACATAACACAACCTTCTATGCCATAATCAACTTTCATCAACTTGAGAAATTAAACAACTTTCACTAGCAACACTCAGGTGAAAAATATTACTTCTTGTGTTTGTACCTGAAGCAATTACATTTCCAAAAATTCCCAGTATCCTGCACTTTCCATCTTTGAATTGAAGATTGTATCCTTTGTCGACCATCTATCCAACACTCAACAGATTATGCTTCAAGCCTTCTACATAAAGGACATCATCAATATTATGTTTACCACCAAGAGAAATAGTGCCTCTGCCACAAATCACACCAGCATTGTTATCTCCAAATCTTACAACACCACCGTCATACATCCCCAAGCTTACAAACTTTCTTTTGTCACCAGTCACATGATGTGAGCATTCGATGTCAATCACCCACTCATCATTTTCTTCAATTCTAGCTACAAGAGATTTTTCCACATTCTTATTACTAGCAAATTCAGTGGACACCAAACCATTTTCCTTGATAGCAATGAATACCCATCCATCCTCATTTCCATTTTCTTTATCAGATTCTTCATCAGTAACACCTTGTTCAACTTAATAACATTTCTTTTGAAATATAGGTTTGTTTGGTTTGGACCTAGGAACTCTTTTAGGACATCTTGATGCAAAATGACCTATCTTATTGCAAGAGAAACATTTAATAGACAACTTTCCTTTGTAGTTACCTTGTCCTCTGGATTCTCTTTTCATAATCAGTTCTTCCAACTCTTCTACCTCTCTTTCTTCATCTTCAATCTATTTCATCTCATCTTCATACTTGAATATATTTCTATAACTTTCTCCTGGATCATATCTTTGTTTGTTTCTTCTAGATACAGTAGATTTAAATATAGATACTATATTAGGGATAGAGTCACCAAATTCACTCAACTCAAAGGCAACAACCTTACCAATTAGCATATCTCTTGTGACATTTGTTACTGTCCCGAGCTCTTCAATAACACGAGCTTTCAATTTGTAAGAAGTAGGCAATGATCTGAGCACTTTAGCTACAATCTCTTGTTCATCCAAGATTCCACCAACAAATCTAATACCCATCACTAGTTCATTTAATTTTTGCATGAAAGAAATAATGTTTTCATCTTTGCCCATTTTCAAGTTTTCCCACTTGCCTTTTAGACTTTGTAACTTAGCAACTTCCACTTGTGCATCTCCTTCATACAATGTTTCCAACTTCTTCCAGATCTCATGTGCTATTTTTAGATCCATCACATTTATCATCTATGAATCTATCAGAGCACTCAATAATGCTTTTATAGCCCTGATATTTGTTTCAGCTTCTTTGATCTCATCAGGAGTAGAGGGACCATTCCGAGGAATATCATATCTATTCTTTGTAATCTTCTAGAAGGGTTCACCAATGCACTTCAAATGACACTCCATACTAGCCTTCCACAGAGAGCAGTTTGTTCCACCGATTCAAGGACTATCCTTCTTGTATGATGCCATCTCGGATCACCTCAAGCTATTAAACTCTTTCAGAGGAACTTGCTTTGATACCAATTATTGGAAAAATAAGGATAGACAATTGAGAGGGAGGGTGAATTAGTTGTCAGATTATTCAAATTTATTAAACCTTACTCAACTTATTCTCAGATCTGATGAAAGAAAATTAATCATAAACAATCACCACATCAAAAACACAAACAACACCAAGATTTTATACATGGAAACCCTGTTAGGGAAAAAACCACAATGGATGTCAGTCCACAATATTATACCTTGTTAAAAGTATAGAGATGAATAATGAGAATGCACATGCATTCAGGTACACTTCCTAGAGCTCATTGCTCAAAGAAGACACACTATCTTACATAAATATTTAGATTAAAATCATCTAAAGGATTTGAACTGAAAAATTAGCTTCTTCAAAATCCTGATTACAATTTTGATTAAGGATAGAAACACTTCTTCACACTTCTCTCAATCTTCTTCACACTCTGCTCAACAATCAAATGATCTGATCTTTATTCGCACATAGCACTTGCATAATTTTCATTACACACATACACTTCTCAAATGAAGAAGACAATCGCTCTTATATATCCGCTACATGGAATTACACCAACAACTTTGTCGGCCAAAAATAAAATGATAAATGAATACAAACTATCGGCCTGATTCATGAACAAATGTCAATGCGCACCAACCGAAGTTGGTCACAACATAATGAAGACCTAAAACAACACCCTCGAATGTGCCAAAAATTCAAAAAATAATCCACAAAGATCCACAACATGCTACAATCACCATGTCGGCCAAGAACATGAAAACCCAAATATGCAAAGGAAAAATATTTGATCACGAGCACACCGATCAACACGGATGTGAAACAAAGATAGAGCACAATCTAGAAACATCAACGAACATCACATGAGCATACACAACAACTCAAATTACCAGAGTCAGGTTCTCTTCTTCCAGAAACACTAGCTATAATAACAAAATAAGTGTAGGAACACAAAAACTCACAACTTGCTCAAATCTTGATGCACACCTCTGAAACTTTTGGTAGATAAACTAGATAGGCTCAACAACAAACCCTTTAATCATCAACTTCTGAATACCAACATATTGAACTTTCCAACACGTCAAACTTCACAACTTCACATACAACCTTCAACATATTTATTATAATTTTCTCAATATCCTCGACATATACATCCTTCAAGACACCAAAGCTAATAGTGTTGACATAAATGACAACCCCATATAAGCAACTCAACCACAACATCTAACAGTAATATTTATCATGTTTAAAGGTCTCTAGTGTGAAAATCACTTCATTAGGAAAATTTGATTCAAGAGGGTGACATGCTGGAGTAGGGGTGTCTTCTTTTTCATTAGCTATCACCTGTCCTATTACTTTTTGATCAACATATTCAATGTTGAATATGCTCAAAATTATTACCCATTTTTCCAAGATACTTTAAAGGGTCTATCTTTGCTATAAGCTTGGTCTGAATATTTAACATGTAATGTGAAATATTTTGTGGCAAAGACAACAACAAGATATTTATGCTCAATAAGAGTGTAATTAAGTTCATACCACATGTGTATGACTGATGTAGTATATATCTCTCTCTTTTCCTTCTTCATCATTTTGTGCTAAGAGATCTCCCCAATACTGATGACTTAGCTAATATGTATATAATTAATGATTTTTGGTCAATATGTGGCATTAAGATTGGTGGTGATAATAGGTAATTATTGAGTTGTTGAAAGGCCTACTGATAGTGATTGGTTCATCTGAATGGAACACCCTTGTGAGGAAAGTGTTGAAAAGGATGGAATTTATCTACTAATTGGGAAATTAATCTATGAATGAATTGTAGATTCCCTTGTAGACTACACAACTGTGTTAGATTAGAAGGTGGTGGAATATCGATGAGGGATTTCACCTTTTTAGAATCAACCTTGATACCTTTGTGAGAAATAATATATCCAAGGAATTTTCCAGAAGGTACTCCAAACACACTTTTTTGGATTCAATCTAAATTTGTATTATTCCAACCCAGTGAAAATATTGTCAAGCATATCCAGATGACTTTCTCTTGTGAGAGATTGTTCTAATAAGTCATCAACATAGTCTTCCATAAGGGTATACATCATATCATGAAATATTATAGTCATAGCCCTCTAATAAGTCACTCTACCATTCTTAACACCGAAGGGCATTATGTTCCAGAAATAGGTACCCTAGGGACAAGTAAAATTTATTTTGTGTTGATCTTCGAGAGCAATTTTAATTTGACTATAGTTGGAGAATTTGTCCATGAGTGACATCTCATACCCAGTAGTTAGATTTACTATGCTATCAATATTAGGTAAGGGTAAATCATACTTAGGGAAGGCTTTCTTTAAGTCCTTGAAATTTTTACAGATTTGAATTACTCATGTGGGTTTGGTGACTAGCATAAAATTTGAAATCCATTCAACATAGTCTATAGGTATAATAAAACCAACATCTAACAAAATTTTCAATTCAATCTTGACCAATAAGGCAATTTGCAAGTGAATCTTCCTTAGTTTTTGCTTGAAAGGTTTTTCATTTGGAAGAAGAGGCAAATGATGAAGGATTAATTTAGGGTCTCGTCCAAGAATTTTAGCATAAGAACAAGAAAAAATGATTTGTCATTGAAAGAATAAGCTGATGAAATTTTGTCTTTCTGTCTTTGTCAAAGAAGCTACAAAGTTTATGATCTTGGGGTTCTCAAGTCTACTGATATTGACACCCTTTGATTTCTCTACCAAAATTGGAGATCTCTCTTGATTGGTAGAGAGTATATCCAACCTTCCATCTTTAGGTTCCCCGGAGAAGTTTTCACCCTCGGATATGTCCTTTATCTTTTCTTTTTTTTAGTCTAGAGGTTCCTTTTGATTTTCACCTGGAGACCTATTATTTTTTGTTTTTTCACTTTTGTGGCTTGAAGGTGGAGTAGACTCACCAAAATAGGCAGTCGTGTCAAGGTTTGTGGTAAATCCAAATTTATGATCACCCTGAGGTATACCCTCTTGAAGTCCCATAAACTCAGCTATAACTTTATCGTTTATAAAAATATATAAGCTTGATGGTCCTTGTTGATCCCAAACTATTAGATGTGGGTGGATTAGGGGCAAGTTATCATCACTAACTAAAAATATCAAGGATGAAGTAGATGTGGTAAAGATCAAGGAATCTTCAAGGTACCAAATGGTGTCAATCTAGGCATGGCCATCAATATGTTGGTTCTTATGAGGGTTGGTTTTAGTATTTTCCTTATAATTCTTCACATTATAAAAAACATTAGCATCTTTATTGAAAATAAACTTAGTACTAGGAGCATTCAAATTTAATGGTTTATACCCAAGCCCTTTGTTCCTTGGTAATTTTTTAAGTTGTATAGGTTCTTTCATTCCTTGTTTTTGTAATCCTAGTCCATTATGATTGTCATAACCTTTTTGTTTCATGATAGAAAATCCTTTACCATAGTATTCAACAACAACTGAGTAGGCTTTTCATCCCCTTCATCTTTGCAGATCCAAGCAAAGATGTCTTCATCTATAGATTCCTTACCTAGTTCACCCACTTAGTGAGAGTAGTGGGATATTGATATTGAACGACTACCTTAGCATCCTTTTGGATAGGGCATGGCTTACCATAAGATTTTTGTGAGGTGGGAATCTTACTAATGCAAAATGGGTTTTCAATGTTATTAGCCACAAACTATTAGATTCAAGTAAAATAACTCTAATTTATCAATGAAGAACAAAGTGACAAAAGAAATCAAGAAATTAAAATAATCAAAGAAATAAATTCCTACAACAACATTGAATCACCTCCATTTTTCTTTGTAATTTATTGTTTCTCAGATTATATGTGTTCATGATTACAATAAGATCGAATGAATATGATAGAAAAATATCAAAGATTCATGGTTAGCCTTCAAATGAAGATTTGGATATATGGTCTAGATTTGAGGAAGAACTTAAAATATCGATGGTGGAGAATTAATGGGAGGAAAATTGATTGATCAGTTAATTGGTTGCATGATTTCAATTAATTGAATGTGTGATTCAGTTAAGAGAATTGATTGAAAAGTTAACTTAGACTGAGTAATAGTAGACTGAATTGATTAATGAAAGAAGTCAAAGTGACTAGGAGTGAAGTGGATTGATTGAGGAGTGGACTCAAATTGATTTAGTGGACTGATAGTAAGTCTTAGTCAGGAGGCGAGTTGGAATTTAATAATTAATTTAATTAATTAATTATTAATGGCATGTGCAAATGGATTAAATAAATAAAATAATTAATTTTATTTATTTATAGAGAATGGATAATGTTGAGGAATTAAAGGATAATTAAATAATTAAATTAATTATTTAATTTAGGAAAGGGATAATGGATAATTAAATAAATAATAATAATTCATTTAATTAATTTAGAAGATTAAAGATAATTAGTGATGTAATTAAATAAATATTTAATTGATTAAGGATGAATAATAATAAATATGAATTAGGGTCGAGGGGCCTAGCTTGATTGGCTAAATAATCTTATTGTAGGAAAGAGGTCATGAGGTCTAGTCTCCCCCATCCCTATGGTACTAGAGGGTGTGTTGCACCAATATCATTGGTCATGTGAAAAAAGTTTACTAGACGCACTACAGTTTATAGGGGGCTACCCAATTCCTGCAGTCTAAAAAAATAGTAAATATGAATTAATTAAATAATATGGAATTATTTAATTAATAATAGAATATGAAATTAGTAAATTAAATAATTACCAATTATTTAATTATATGGATAAGACGAGAATTAGTGTAGAAATTTCATTTGTAGGCTATGAATTTTTTTATTGTCTACAGATAATGGTAGCACTAATAATCTTGTTTCAAAGGAGAAGGTTAACAAATTGATAGTTGGAGAGAAGGAGACATCCACATCAATATCGGATTGCATGGCTATAGAAGGACCACAGAGCTTTGGTCAATGATAAATGTTTAGAAAAATTCAAGATTGGGAATTACAATGATGAATTGTTATGTGATATCATGCCTATGGATGTTTTTCATATGTTATTCAAGAGACCATGGAAATTTTATCGACGTGTAGTACATGATGGACATGCCAAAGTATATTTCCTAACAAAGGATGGAGTTCACCACAAGTTGAAGCCCTCAAAGGAAGTGGAAGAAAAGGTATGTAGTAGTGCCATAATTTATTTAGTTGATGGTAGAATTTTTTTGGATGGTATGAAGCACAGGCATATGTGTTATGCATTGATTCCTAGAGTTAATAAAGAAGGTAAAGATATACTAGTAGAAGTATTAGACCTATTAGAGGATTTCCATGACAATGTGTTTGATAATGTACCTAAGGGTTTATCCCTGGTGAGAAATATTTGTCACTAGATGGATTTGATACAAGGAACCAACCTATCTAGTAAGGAAACCCATAGAATGACTCATGTAGAAAATGAAGAATTGAACAAACAAGTTCAAGAGATATTAAAGAAAGGATTGATTTGTAAGATTTTGAGTCCATGTACCATGTGGTACCTACAATAATAGCACCAAAGAAATATGGAAATGGAGAATGTGTACATACTCTTGAGCCATTAACAAGATTACAATCAAATACATATTTCCATTGTCAAGGACATATGACCTTATGGTTGTTTGAGTGGAGCCAAGTACTTCAAAAATATTGACCTAAAGAATGGGTATCATCAAATCTATATCAAAGAATAGATGAGTGGAATATAGCTTTCAAGACTAAAGAGAGCTTGTACATTTGGTTATTCATGCCATTTGGGCTAACTAATGCACTGAGCACATTTATGTAGTTTATGAATGAGGTATTGAAATTTTAAAGAAAATTTATCATTGTTTATTTGGATTAAATTTTTATTTTCAATAAGATATTTTAGAAGAACCTATTGCATATCCAAAGACTTTTCGAGAAGCTAAGGGAGGAGTTGTTGATTAATTTAAAGAAATGCAATTTTGTGAAGAAAGAGTTGGTGTATTTGGGATTTTTTAATCTTAGTTGAGGGTCTTAAAATGATCCCAAAAAAGTGAGGGCTATCATGAATGGCCTACATTATGTGTTACAGAGGTAAGATCATTTCATGGTCTAACAAGTTTTTACAAAAAAAATATTAATAATTTTAGTAGTATTTGTGCACCTTAGCTGAAACAATGAGAGAGGATATAAAGGGGTTTAAGTGGACTACATGAGCAGCCAAGAGTCTTAATATGTTAAAGAAGAAAGTCATAGAGAAACCTATTTTTGGCACTTCCTAATTTCAATAAAAATTGTGATGCTAGTGGTAGTGCCATATGATTTTTTTTCAATCAAGAAGGTAAGTGTATTGCCTATTTTAGTAAGAAGTTGAATGATGTTAAAAAGAAATATTTTTTCTATGATCGAGAGTTTTATGATATAGTTCACACTTTGAAGAAATGGAGACACTATATGTTGCCAAAATATTTTTTATATACTGATCATTAGGATTTTTAGCATCTTAATAGTCAAGGAAATTTAAATCAAAGGCACTTAAAATGGGTTGAGTTTTTACAGAGTTATACTTTCATTTTGAAACATAGGAGTGGAAGGTCAAACAGAGTTACATTTGCATTAAGTAGAAGGTAAATTTTGTTGATAAAGATTAGAATAGAGGTTATTGGGTTCAATGAACTCAAGATCTTGTATTATGAAGATCTAGAATTTGTAGTAGCATGGAAGGATTATTTGGAACTTGTTACTTTGGATGGGACAAAATGGTTGGGTTTATTAATACAAGATGGGATGTTTTTTTAGAGGAAGTCAGTTGTGCATTCTGAGTTCTATGAGAGATAACCCAATCAAGGAGAAGCATAGTTGAGGATTGGTTGGAAACTTTGAATGAGATAAGACCATTTATCTTGTTAGTGAGAATTATTACTAGCCATAGTTACAAAAAATGTGATGAAGTTTATACAAAGTTGTAGAATATGTCAAATGGTTAAAAAGGTAAGTCAAAATACTAGACTATATAAGCCATTACTTGTACCGAGAGGCCATGGGAAGATATTAGCATGAAATTTTCTGGGTTTACCAAGGACACAAAGAGGAAATGATTCAATATTTGTGGTGGTTGACAGATTTTTTAAAATGGCACATTCATTCTATATCATAAGACCAACAAAGTTGTTCACATTGCTAAGATTTTTCAAAGAGGTGGCGAGCCTACATGTTCTACCAAAGAGTATAGTTTCAAATAGAGATACCAAATTTTTTGGTTATTTTTGGAGGACATTATGCAAGAAGTTGAAGAAAAAATTAAAGTTTAATTCCACACACCATTTGTAGATCGATGGAAAAACAAAGGTGGTGAATAAAATTTTGAGCAACCTGCTAAGATTCTTAGTAGGAGATAAGCCCAAGGGATGGGATTTTATTTTATCGCAAGTATAATTTTCTTACACAAATTTAATCAATGGGATTATGGAATCCCCATTTTTAATTGTATATCAGAGTAGTTTGAGGAATGCTTATAAGTCGAGGAATTTGGATAAAGGGGAAAAGAGAAATGCCAACGCTGAAGATTTTGTAGAGCACCTAAAGAACTTGCAAGAAGAGGTAAGAAATTATATTAATAATATGAATTCTTAGTACAAGGCTAAGAAAAATTAGAAGTGGAGATTTAAGTATTCTAGGTTGGAGATGGATTAATGGTTCACTAGAGGAAAGAAAGGTTTCTAATGGCAACATATAACAAGTTGAAAATGATGAAATTTGAACTATATAAGATCTTAAAGAAGCATGATTCATAAAAATTTTATGAGGTAGAGTCACCAAGTGGGATAAACATCTCTCTTGTGTTCAACATTGTTTATTTGATAAAGTATCATGAAGAAGATATGGAGGATGGACCAATAAAATAACAATGGAATATTTTGGAACCTACTTCAAAGAAGGAAGAGATAGAATAAATCTTGGATAGCCATGAGGGAAGAAGTAAAAGAAATAGGTAGTATGAATAATATCTACTTAAATGGAAGAGAATTCATGTTGAAGATTCATCATGGTTGTCTAAGGTAGAGGTTGACCATCTTGGTTTTCCTCCAGCACCGAAGATGTGACAATGTCACTTCTCAAATTACCATGGGTGTCTGATGTAGGAGCATCTAGTGGTGTAGGGGCAATCTTGCATCACCAAAAAAAATATTTTTCCTTATTTTCTTTAGTTATTTTGAGTCTTATGATGGCACTTAAGGGGTGTAAGATAATCACAAGTCTAAAAAGGTCAAAATGATCACTTACTATTTTTAGTAAGTTGGCCTAAATAGGCTTATGGACCTGATAATTTATCGCAAGAAGCAAAATTTAAAAAATGTATTTGATAGTTGAAGAATCATCTCAATAACCTATATCATTTGGGAGGTATTAAAGTTTTTTTCTCAAAATATTTCTCCAATACAACTTCTAAGTCAAATTGAAGTCCTTAGAAGCCTAAAAAATCTCGGTAAGTGGATAAAATGATCTTTAGATCATTTCAACATTATAGGTATTTTCAAGATATTTCCAATGGTATGTTATAATAGAAAATCAGACACCCAAGTCAAAAGTTATGGCTTCGAGAAGTTGTGCCAAAAAAGTTAATATCAATAAAATATATTCTTGAATAGGAAAATGAATAGATGGACTTTTGGTGCTAAAAAAAAAGGAGTTACACTTTCCATAATATTCTATGGTGGTTATTGGTCTCAAATAAAAGGGTTGAACAAAGGTTGTGGGAGGCGGTTCCTTTAGTGCAAATTATGGTCCTCTAAATAATACATTCTCTTACATAGTTCATTTTACTTGTAGTGGATCAAGCCCATGCAACTGTAACATTGTAATTTATGAATCTATAATTTCATTTTTTTGAAGTACTCAAAAGTGGGTTACTTTTTGTGTTGATATTTGTTGTCGTGTTTTGTGTGGGTGTTGGGTGGAGTATCCCATCATCAATATTTCAAGAAGCAACATTAAGTATTATGGAATGACTTTCCCAAGAGGCAATATGTAATTTCCCACATGGAAAGTTTGATGATGACCCAAAATCTAGTAGATGAGCCAATGGCATAAAACATAACAATCTGATTTTAAACTAATATATTGAATGTAAAGTAACCTCTTAGGACTCTCCATGTGCAATTTATAGTTATATTTTGTCACTTCTAACGAGGTGAAGATTTCCTTCTCCTTTAAGGAACCTACAACTCTCTCAATAGATGTGGCTACTAATGGAACCAAGGAAACAAATGAATGGAATATAGTGTGGAGGAAAAAGGCTTCTTGTTATAATGTTAATAATTCTCATATTATGATTATGTCTTCAAACAAGAAAAAAAGAGTTATCGGTAAGAGGAAATATTTGGATTTTGGTTAATTCTTCATATTCATGTTGATAGGTTTTTCTTTTTGGTTTTATTATTTCATTTTTTCATTAGGGTTTGATGTTATAATTTTAAGAGATGCATGTTTGAGCATCTCTTCTTTTGTAATAATTTTTTTAATTCATATGGGTGTGATCTCCTTAAGATCACATTTATCAATTAAAAAAGGTGTTCTTTTTTCTATGGGATTTTTTATAAAATGGTAATTTTCCACTTTATTGTAGTGGAAAATATGGTCTCACCATAGTAAACTCTCTTTGACTATAGAAACCATTTTACTAGTAAAGTAGCTATCAATTTTTGTTGGAACAAACTCATTATTTTTTGGATGTGTTTTTTCTTAATTCTACAAGATCATCTTCAATTTTAACTTTTGTTTAGCCCAATCATGATTTAGAAATTTTATATTCAACCTAATCACTCAATCATTGATTAATAAGCTTCTTTTTGATGGATAAATATTCTATTATTTTCTAATCAAGTAGTCATTATCAAAATTTTGAGACCAATCTTTGTTGAATATTTTCAAAATTTCTTGCACACCAATATTCAACCTCTATGAGAAATCATTACTCTTACACTTAATATTTTTTACCTACTTTTCCTATCCCTTTACACCATATATAGTTACCACCAATTGAAGATTTAAGAGGAAGGGGAAGTATATGGATTTGCATAAGAACTCTTTGCTACAATTCAAAAATTCTCCTCATTTGAGATGTTTCTAATCTCAAATGTGAACTGTCTTATTTCCATAGATTATATTAGATATATGTTGTTAATTATATGAGTGTTTATGAATTTAAGAAGTTTGTGTGTCTATAAAAGAGGTGTTTGAAGTAGATTAAGAGTAGATTTGATTTAATATGAAATATATAAATTTAAATTTATTTATCTAATTAAAAGCTCTACTTATACAAATCTATATTTTTATAAATATTGTTAGCAAATAAAAAATATTGATTTCATTTAGATTTTTCTTTCAAATATTCTTTGAAATTATTTTTCTTAAAGCTTTTACTACTTGAAAAAATTAAGAATCAAAGCTTAATCATAACATGTGGTTTTCCAAGAAGGTTCCCCAAATGATTTTTATTGAATCCTATAATTATTTATAGTGATTTAGAAGAAGCACTAAGAATCACCTTCAATATACATAGGATTTTAAATTGAGAAACAAATCCATTGCACACATAAAAACATGAACAAATTTAAGAATAAAAAGGAAAAAAAAGTTATTCATTATTTTCTATACTGAAAAATTAGTTCTTTATTAATAAAAGAAAAACATATATTTGTTGCTTATTTCTCTTTTTATTTTCTTGAAGATAACATTAAAAAATAATAAAAATATTTGATTGGTGTTTCTTGTCTCTATTTTTCAAATGATAATATTTTGAAAAGAAAAATATCCGTTTGTTGCATCTTCTTTGTGTGTTTCAAAAAAATAATGTTGCCTCCAAATTTGAATTAGATTGAATTAATTATTTAATTACATTAAATGAATTGAAATAACCTAATTTTAATGTGATTAATTAATTAATTATTATTTTTTAATTGATTTTTTCATTTATTTAATTTTTTAAAATTAAAAATTATTTTTTACTATTAAATTAATTAAGTATGCATGGTTAATTAATGGATTTTATTACTTGATTAATTCAATCAAAATTAAGAGGAACAACCTTTTTAACTTAATTAATTTTTAAAATAATTAAATTAAAAAAATATTAAAAAATAATAGGGTACATATTTAATTAAACCAGATTTATATTTCATGTTATAGGCAAGAGGTCATGACATATATTTAATTATATCTCATATTTAATTAAAAAATCTCGAGGCAAAGAGCCTAGCTTGATTGGCTAAAGCATCATGTTATAGGAAAGAGGTCATGAGGTCTAGTCTCCCCCCATCCCTATGGTATGAAATGCGTGTTGTTATAGTGTCTTCAATCACGTGAATTTTTTTTACCAAAAACACTACAATTTATAGTGGGCTACCTAATTCATGCAATCTAAAAAATATATTAAAAACACAAAAACAACTCAAAAACAACTATTTGAAATAGTTGGGACAATGCAAACAATCAACAATCAAGTGAAACAACAAAGTGATCCATGCAAACAAAAACAAACCAATACTCCTAGACAACATTCAAGATGGTTCAACTTGTCTACTTTGATTTTGAGGACCACATTCAATCTCATCACATGTTTCTCAAGTTAAGATTAGACTTGCTTACTAAAATATTAGGAAAAATAGTAAATGTTCCACTTGATCCCCTAGCCATTTTTCTTGAACACATTTTTTTAAAGCCATCCATCAAGAAAAAATTCATTTGAAAGAATTCCAAAAAATTAACTAGCAAGATAAAAGTCCACCACAAAACACTCCTTGTGTCACCTTCATCCACATCCCTAGATTTCCTTAACTTGTTATGTGGAATACTCTTCCACCTCTTATCATCTTGCTACTTCCCAAAAAGAGAGAGAAAGAAAGAGAGTCTCCTAGACCAAATATTTGTTGAACACCTAGAATATTGAGAGGGGGGTGAATGAGTATTCCCTGAAATTCATTAACTTAAACATGCATCCAAAACATCTCATTCAATTTACAGAAATGGAAAGGAATAATAAAAGCATGCATCACATCACATAACACAAGAACACTAGATTTATGTGGAAAACCCAAAAAGGGAAAAAACATGGTGAGGATTAGCTCATAATATATTATAACCGGTTACAAGATATTATAGAAAGGCTCATTACTAGGTGGACTCACTTTCTGAAGGACTCACTATCCAAGAGAATAGAAGAAAGGCTCATTGCTAGAATAGAAAAGAGGGTGGATCACTACCAAGGATTGAACTAAATACAATGCATCTACAACATACTAAAGAAATTTCTAACTAAGCTTTGTAAACCGACTTAATACACTTCATCCTTCACCACTATCATACTATGCTCTACTCTACTATATTCACATTAACACATTCTCTCTACATTACACATGTAATAAATCTAATACTGAAATGACCTTGCATTTATATGCACAACATTTGTAAACACTTACAACATCAATTAGGTCGCCCTAATTAGATGAAACGTGCAACACCATAACCTATCGGCTCAAAAATCTAACATTCATGCTTTGTGGAGGGAACCAAAATGTGTAACACATCAAAATAGGTTGGCATGACCTATAATTACTCCCATGAATCCACTCATAATATAACTCAAATCCACGCAACCCCAAAACACTTAGGTCGGCACCAAATAGAAAACCTGGTGAAGTAATACTTGAATGAACCAACTATTCATCCCCAACTTGACACGCAGACCACTAAAATTCTTACCACTTAGAGTGCACACACATCTGACATTTGTGAAAACTTCCTGAAAATCACATAGAAAAATATTCATATATAGATGCCACTATAACACAATCATAATTTAGTCGATGCTCTATCAACAACATCTTCAACTGCAGAAGACATATAACCATGAAAATTTGGATCTAAACACCTTCAATTACATGCACCATGAATCCCTTAAAACCACATAACAAAATTATTCATAGTGGAGTAATGCAAACCAAAAAAATGTTCAAAGGAACACATAATATGCATATTGGGACTTAACCAACACTTTTGCATTTGTACAATGGGTTGACATCAATGACAACACCATAATAACTCCATATTCCATACTTCCAACAATCTCCCTTTTTGTCATTGATGGAAACACACTTATCCAAAACCACTCCCCCTTTGACATCAAGGGAAAAGGGTACACAAAGATAATTCATTTCTTTACTCCCCCTTACTAGTGTATTTACATCAATGATAAAAATTGTACTGCAACACCAACAACTAACTCTGCATATGTACATTGTAATAAAAATACTATCTATACAAAGAAAAAATGTATAACTCAACTTGAGGAGGGTAAAATACCTTGATAAGACTCCTTAAGTTTTGCAAGGTGTGCTTCCCAATCTTTATTTTCTGCCTCTCACTCCTTAGTGAAGGAAAGTATATGGCAATAAATCTCAAGTTGTATAAGGAGTTCTCCTTCACCCAAAGAACTAGGTACTGGATTCTTTTACAAAATCTTCTCAACATTATCCAATACTTCAACCAAAGATGTAAGTTTGAAACTTACCGCATCACGAAGCTGACTATATTGCATTATGATTTTCTCTTTTGATTCTTGTAGTAGAAATAATTGACCATAAAAATTCTCAATAGCTTCCTTGGTAGCTCCATATTTGTCTTTCACCAAATCATATCCATTTAAGGCCTGAGCAATTTGTCACTCAGTGGATTCCATTTGATCTTTTATTAGAATTAGGCTATTTTAGATAAAATTGAAATAATTTTTTTTCATCTTCCAAACATTTTTGAACATATTTTAGGTTTCCTTGTAATTTACCATGAGAAATAACATAGTTATCAAAAAATTTAGTCAATATCTTATCATTAACCTTCTTCACCATTTGTTTTTCCAACTTATCTTCAAAACCAGTAGAGTATTCTTTAAAGGAATCAATAAGTAACCTTAGTTGTTGCACATTGGATAATGAATTATCAATAGTAGCATTGGGAATGTAGTTCTGCAACACTTTCATTGCTTCATCTATCATTTTAACACTCTTTTTGTGTGTTTGAAGTATTTCCTTCCTTGTGGAGGCATGAAAAGCATGCAAGGGAGAAATATTATCCATCTCTACTCATCTTGGTTGCATAGGTAGTTGCACTAGTTGTGCAGATACCACTGGTTGGAACTGTAGTTGCATGTTCAACAAATATTTCAATGAATCTCGAGAAGCTCTGGAGGATTCACCAACTGTTTGAGCACCTTTTTCTTCCTTTTGCTCGCTCTTTTCCTTTTCTTCACTCCCAAAACATCCTTCTACATTATTCTCTTCTTTTGGAGGAGGTGAAGTGTTTTATTTTTGTCCCTTAGACTTCTCTAGGACTTCTTGTTTTTCTTCTTCTCTTTTCTCTGCATCTGTCTTCTTATTTAGAGAGGGTAGCTTTTATTCATTTTGAGTTTCATCATCTTCTTTCTGCTCTTCATTAACAATATTCTCCATATTTGGAGGGGTGTTCTTAGCCACCACACCTTCTTATACATTCTCATCTATGGGCACATGTTCATGTTGTTCATTATCAGGTTCATCACTTTTTTGGATAGATCTATGATGTTGCATTTGATCTTCACTATCCAGAGACACTCCCAACTCCTTGGTAAGTTCTACAACTTTTTGTAGTATCTCATTCTTTAACCTCTCAATATCTTCCTTGTCTTTTCTCATCGGAGTGCTAACTCTCTATTTTGTCTTGAATTTTTGTTATGCACTTGAGCCAACTTAGCTCTATCTTCATTTGTAAGAAAAGAACCAATCTTCTCCAAGAAAATGCCCTCATCTTTGCATCTTCATCAAAATATTCCTACCTTTTGGCACTCAAAAATCCTTTACGATCATCAGGCAATTTATCTTCTATTCCATTCAAACCTATACTAAATGTTACCATAAACTTTACAATAGCTTCTTCTATTATGGCCTTGTCTTCATCGTCTATAGTGAGATACAAATTTGTTGTCTCTTTCAATGTCACATGCTTTGCAATACCATTAAACAAAGCTTCTAGCTTCAAGGGAATACACTCCCTTACTTGAGGGGTCATCTTCTTCTTTCCCTTATGTTTTTCCTCACTTTTAATTGATTCTTCTCCTGAACTATTTTCTCTTTTCTTGATAATAAAGGATTTCTTTTGGTTTTCTACTTCCTCTTCACTTTTTGTGTCCACCACATCAACTTTTTCTCTTTTTGCACTTGTCTCTTCTTGAGTGACTTGATATTTCTTCTTTTAGATCAATTGTGGACCTTCCTCTTCCACATATTCCTCATCTTCATAGTTGATGTGTTCTTCTCTGGCAGTCTTTTCTTTTCTTCTCTTTTATGAAATATTATGTTTTACAGGGGCACTAGATGTTCCTCTCTTCTTTGAAATACATGTAGGATTTGTTCCAAATTTCTTAGGAACAATGGGGGAGGAGGCTGAGGTCCTAATTTAACTTCTTGTACTTGGAGTAACCTCCAGAGAAGAAAAATTCCTTTGGATTTCTCTGTAGGGATATTTGGTGTACCGAAAATCTCCTCTAACTGTGCCATCATCTTTCCAACATTTTTCTTCATCTCCTTCTCCTTTTTTTGCATATTCACTTCACTATAATTCTCTTCATAGGCTCCAAACCTATCCATAATAGGATCTTTTGGCATACTCAACATGACATTTGCAAGACCAGTGACCTCATCTTTTATCATGTCATAACCAAGTTTCGGTATCCAAAATGTCCTTGGTTCTACTCCTTCCATATAGAAGTAATTTCTTTTGACAATGAATGTAACATCCTTTTATTTTTCCAGAACACTTGTTGGAATGCTCTCTCTACTTTGCATCCCGCCTTTGAAAGATTTGAAATACCCTCACAAATTTTGTTTCAAGGACTCAAAATCTGGAAACCTTCTCAAATGATCTCTAATTTTTCTTTCTTTCTTTGGGAAATTCTCTAAGAAATTAAAACATTAAACAAACTATAATGGTACCATATCAAAATGAGTACTTGGACTCTTTTGTCCTCTTCATATTTTTCATCAATTGTTGTCTTAGAAGCACACATAGATCTATTTCTTCACCTTCTTTCACCATTTGTTAAGCTATATGAATTGTGATAGTAGAAATAAATCTTTCTCTATTTGCATAGAATACTTTGTAGCCAATCATCATGGATGCATACCTAACTACCAAATCCTCAACATCATTCACTGTTAGGGAATGCTTGTCATATTTTGCACTGGTGAGATTAATTACCACTTCATTTTTCCTTGCGTTTAGTGTTGGAACTGGTCCATTGGGGTACAAAACAATCACAACCCTAATTTACTCCTTGTTGATCATATGCAACAGGTCTAGCAACATAAACTTGTCATGAATTATTCTTAGTACATATCTTACCCACTCATCCTCATAGAAGAAATTGGAGAAATCATTCGACACCTCCAAATTCTTCTTCACCAAGCTAGCAAACTCTAGTTTGAACTCAAAATAATCTCCAATTAGATGATTATGTTTAAAATCTTCTAGTTTGATATGATCATATTCCTCCATCTTCACATGATTATATATCTGTACATCCTCTATGTACATTACACTATATGGAATCTTTGAAAATGTGACTTTTGAATCTGTTTCCATGGATTTAAACAAATGCTTCTTAAATTTAGGTCTTGGTCATTCCAAGACATCAACAACTTGAGGAGTAAACATTCTGAATCTTCTAAAACTAGGGCTTAGCAAGAAACTATAAATACCATTGAAATTCTTCACTAGTTAGGGTTTCACATAATGTGCCAAATGCTTCAAATCACCTTCGCTTTGCTTTTCACTTAAATTTCTCAATAAAAAATGAATTTTGATTGTACAAAATGAAATATAAACCTTTTTCCATTCACCTAATTTGCATTGAATGTTTTAGATAAAAGTTTGGTCAAAAAGTTGGTAAACCCTAATTGTGTTGTCATGCAATCACTCTTATTCACTCCAAAAATCTTTACAACAAGATTTTTCACTGGGTATTCCACCAACAAATAAATCATATCACACAACATAAGTACTAGTGTGTTAAAGATATTAGCACCACATCTTTGGTGGGGGCTTAAGGATTTTCTATTAAAATTACCTTTGAGCCAAAGCTCTTTATCTAGTTTTTGGAGGAAATATCTACACTAGAATTTGGAACAGACTCACTCTTCACTTCACTCTCTTCTTTCTTCTTCTATATCTTTCTCATTTCCTTCTTCATCTCCACCAGATCCACTTTCTTTACTATATCGACCTTCTTATGTGAAACAGAGGCTTTCACATTCTTACTTATGCAAAACTTAGCAATATGTCCTGATTTGTTTTATTTGTAACATATGAAACCTCTTTTTTTAACAAACTTACTTCTTTCCATTCTATATCTGCATTCAAAAATCTTATGCCCAAATCCATTGCATGTATAACAATAACCATGGAAATATTAAAATATCATGCCATTATTGTAACCATTCATCATCTATTTTTTACATTCGCTAGCCTTATGACCAAGTCTATTGTATGTATAACACTGGTTGGAAAATGATTAAACATTCTGATTCATTCTACTTCTAAATTCTATAGCTCTGTGTCTAAATTTATTACAAGAATAACAATAACCATAAAAATATGAGTACCTTTGTGCAACTGGTTGTTTGATAAGTGGTCTCTTGAAATCTTTCTTCTAGTTCTAGACTTGTTTGATATTTCTCTTCTTATTTGCATTCTTCCTTTTTTAATTTTCTTCTTTTTATCATTGTTTGGAGTCTAATTTTCCTTTGAAATTTCACCTTTTTCAAACCCTAATCCTTCTTTGTCGTTAGAAGCCTTTTGAATTGCAATTATTTCATCAAGCAAGGTGGATCTCTTCTTGAATTTGTCTTCTTGATTCTTTGGTTTCTCCAAATCTATCCTTAAAATCATAATCTCTTGTTCAATATTTGAACATTCTCCATATTTGTCTTTCAATTTGACATTTAGGTAGTCTTCAATCCTTTTTCTTTCTTCATTTTCACTTTTAGACTGGTGATTGTGTCATTTGATTTCTTAAGCTTCTCATTTACTTTCTTGAATATTTCTTTGAACTTCTTGTTTTTCTCCCTCAACTTCTTAATGCATTCATCTGCAACCTTAATATTTTATTTCAAATCTCTATTCCCACATTCTATTCTACCTAGATCATGAAGGGTTGATTTGAGTTTTCCTTTCATATCAACTATATAATCTTCTTTAGTAAACCATACCATACGAATTTCTTATAGAGGGATAGGAAAGTTTCTTATTGCCATTTGTTCAACGTCCAAGAACTACCTTAGTGATCAAGCCAATAGAAGGAACCAAGCTCTGATAGCAATTTTTGAACACCTAAAATATTGAGAGGGGGGGTGAATCAATATTCCCTTAATTCATTAACTTAAACATGCATCCAAAACATCCCATTCAATTTTCAAAAATGGAAAAGAACAATAAAAGCATGCAACACATCACATAATACAAGAACACCATATTTACATGGAAAAGTCAAAAATGGGAAAACCACGATGAGGATTAGCTCACAATATATTATAGTTGATTACAAGATATTACAAAAAGGATCACCACTAAGTGGACTCACTATACAGAGGACTCACTGTCCAAGAGAATAGAAAATGACTCCTTGTCAGAATAGAAAAGAGGGTGACTCACTACTAGGGATTGAACTAAATATAATATATCTACAACATGTTGAAGATATTTCCAATTAAGCTCTATAAACTTAATTAACACACTTCATCCTTCACCACTATCGTGCTCTAATTTTCTTTAATATATTTGCATCAACACATTCTCTCTACACTTACATGTCATCAATCCAATACTGAATTGACCTTGCATTCATATGCACAACATACGTAGACACTTACAACATCAATTAGGTCAGCCTAATTAGATGAAGTATGCTTGACACCATAACTTGTCAGCTCAAAACTCTAACATCCATGCTTCACAGAGGGAACTAAAATGTGTAACACATAAAAATATGTTGGAATGACCTATAATTACTCCCATGAATCCTCTCATAACATAACTCAACTCTTCATGACCCAAAACACTTAGGTCGGCACCAGATAGAAAAATCGGTGAACTAATACCTGAATGAACCAACTATTCATCCCCAACTTGACATGCAGACCATCAAAACACTTTCCACTTGGAGTGCACACACATCTAACATTTCTAAAAACTTCCTAGAAAACTACATAGAAAAAACATGCATCCGCATTGGAATGTGAAGCATTCCAATCATGCATTCTTCCACTATAACATAGTCATAACTTAGTCGATACTCTATCAACAATATCTTCAACTATGGAAGACATATAACCATGAAACTTTGGATCTGAACATATTCAACATGCACCATGAATCCCTTAAAACCACATAACAAAATTCTTCATAGTGGAGCAATGCGGACCATAAAAATCTTATGAGAAACACATAATATGCATATTGGGACTTAGCCAACTATCCAAAATATTTGGTCTTCTTCGAACCAACACTTATGCATCTGTACAATGGGTTGAAATCAATGACAATACCATATTAAAACCATATGACATACTTCCAACACTCTTAGCACATCCACAATAGTAAGTCGGTGTTTTCATTTGATCAATGTGAATTGATGTGTGCGCTCTATTTTGATACACATAATATCTAGTCATCCTAATATATAGTCATGGAGACTTTGTGTTCACCTAGATGGGATCACATGGTGGCAATATGTAGATATTTAAATGTGTGTTATGTTGATTGGAAGTAATTCTTGAATTTATATGTATTTAAATCATGTTATCAAGAATAAGTTATGGTTGTCATTATAGAGGCTTCCTATGAATGTGAATTATTCATTCTTGGGATAAATCAATTGAACCACCCTACAGCTAAGGTTTGATGTCATACGGGTAAAATGAACAACTATTTTTTTCCATTTTCCTAGAAGAGAAGATTGATCCAACTCAGAAGTTGGAGATTATAGACCTATTTTTTATGAGGAATTATCTCCATCAAGCCTTACCTTCTTAAATCGGGTTGGTATAGCCAATTCAAGGTGCAAAGGCTCCTTAAATTTCCAAAGATAAGTTTTCCATATGTTATCTTAACAAATGTTTCTCAAACTTATTGACTGCATAATATTCAAGCTTCCATTAATGTAGACTCAAATATATTCCCTTTAGTATTCCTCATGAGTCTTTTTTTAGCTTGAATAAGCTACTAGCCTTTATCCTTAACAAGATCATTTAAACTAGTCAAGTTTATAGTGTCATTCATTTAATCTACACATTTTTGAAATTAATAATATAAAAAATACTAAAATAAAATATCATAATTAAGCATTATTAATATTCTTGACAATTTTTTTTATAAAAAACATCAACCTTTAAAATTTTGAACTAGTATATTATTTAATAATCAATCAAAAAGATTACAATACATTTTCAAGCTACAAGATTTGTTAATAAACCAAATTTGGTCCACACTCAAGGAGGAACCAAACACAAAATGATGTTAATAACATCCTATTTAAACCCTCTATTTAAAGGAAAGAGAGCAACAATGAGAGATAAGCTTACTAGATTCTTTCTAACCACTTTGTCACACATATTTAATATCCCAAAAAAATATTGAATGTGCCATATGAATCCAAGTATTGAATACTTTTACAATATTGACTTAATTTTAAAAACCTTAAAAAATATTAAATTTTATACACCTAAAATATTCCCTAGTCATCCTCCATCTAACCCCAATCGACCAATTCCATCACCTAGGCTAATCACCTTCACCTAGTCCTAAGCAACTAAATCTATCACCTAGTCCTAAGCAACTAAATTCCATCACTTAATTAACCTTTTACATATCCTCACAAAAAAAACTAAATAATTTTTATATTCCATATTCCATATATTATCCATCTCAATGTAGCGAAAATAATTAAATTATATATTTAATTAGGCCTACATTCCCTCAACACATTCTGTAATGCCCCATCATGGAACCCAAAGAACAACACATTAAACAACTAAATAACCGATTTAAAAAAAAAAATTAATTACAACATGTGAACAAACAACATATACACGAACGTTATCGGGGTTCCACAACAACGCTACTAAAAGAAATACTAGAAGAATAACACATTAAGAACCAAATACAAGAAACATATGAATATTCCATAACTCGATTACATTATCATAAAGAGGCTAATTACAAGTTCAAGATACATCAAATGAGATTGTGACAAATCTCAATACAACCAAAATCATAATACAATAAAGCCTCATGTAATCATCATGAGTGAATACAATAAGGAAGGTGAAGATGAACAACTATCAATCACATTCATGAGCAGGTCCAGTGAACAACTCCATGAACAAAGTGAATCCAGGAACCTGTCAAGAACAATCTCGTCTTGAATTGCATCACCTGCAAGGGGACCCAATGGAGGAAAATTCATGTTCCTCCCAACCATGTGGTACTCGAAAGCCCACCCCTTGTGCTAGGAGATAGTATCAGGTCCACAAGTCAAACAAACATATGATAAGATAGAACATACATCTCATGGCTGACATACACATGACCACAACAGGACATCAAAACCATATGACAACAGACAAACTCCCAGAGGAAAAAACATAACCACAAGTGACTACATAAGAGACCACAAACATGTACAAGGATAGGAGTGTCACCACATAGTCATACTAGGTTACCCTGGTGAATCTTCCTAGATTAATGGTCCTCGTCTTGAGCTACCCTGGCAATATTTACCGATTCTCGACCCTTAAACGAACTTATGTGGAATTGAAACACTTTTCGAGAGGACAAAGTGATCGATTAAGCCATTCCAGACCATCTTAACCTACCTTAACCTAAACAAGAATTAAAGTACAAGGCGAGGCAAAACAATTATCTAAGTTTTTAAGTGCTTACTACCCAATCCCTAAGACATTATGTTTAAAGTTATCATTGGATTATCCACTTTCGATAGGTTACCCTAGTAACCTTTTTAGGGTTCCAACCCCTAACGAAATCCACTCCTCCTTGTTGGAAAAACAACAATAGACAATTGAGAGCGGGGGTGAATCAGTTGTTATAGAATTCAAAACTTATCTAACCTTTATCAACCTTTAATCTCAGATTTGATAATGAACAGTGAAAACAAGAATCAACAACATATCAAAAACACACAACACCAAGATTTTTGTGTGGAAACCCTATTAGGGGAAAAACCACGGTGGAGTTTAATCCACAATTTATACCCTGTTAAAACTATTAAGAAGTTAATAAGGAGGAATGCACATGCATTCAAACACACTGCCTAGAGCTCACTTCTTAGAAGGGGAGGCTCACTGCCTTACATAAAAAAATCAGATTAAATCCATCTGATGAGGTTTGAACTGAGAAATTAGCTTCTTCAAAATCTTGATGACAGTTTTTGTTAGGCACAAAAATACTTCTTCACACTTCGCTCAAACTTCTTCACACTTTGCTCTACAATTGAATGGTCTGATCTTTATTCACACATATCTTTCACACACTTCGCATACATTCACCGAGCATATATCAAAATGAGGAAACAATCGCTCTTATATATCCGCTACATGAATTTACATCAACAACTCTATCGGCCACAAATAAATAATAGATGAACACAAACTGCCAGCCCAATTCATGAAAAAATCTGAATGTGTACTAACCTAAGTTGGTCACACCATAACGAAGACCTAAATCAACATCCTCAAACATGCCAAGCATTCAAAAATTAATCCATAAGGATCCGCAACATGCTACAACCACCTTGTCGGCCAAGAGCATGAAAACTCGAACACACAAAGGAAAAATATTTGATCACGAGCACACCGATCAACGCGTACGTACCACAATGATAGAGCATGATCTAGAAACATCATTGAATGTCTTAGGAGCATACACACCAACTTAATTTATCAGGATTACATTCTCTTCTTCGAAAAACACTTGCTATAGTAACAAAATAACTGTAGGAACTCAGAAACTCATAACTCGCTCCATTCTTGATGCGTAACACTGAAACTTCTAGAGAACATACTAGATAGGCTCAAAAACAAACCCTTTAATGTGTGACTTCTAATTACGAACTTACACAACTTTCCACCATTCTGATCTTCACAACTTCACAGATTGCTTGCAACATATTTATTCTAATTTTCCCAATATCCTCAACATATACAGTCTTCAGAATCATCAATGCTAATAGTCTTGACATCAATGACAACCACATATCAGCAAAACAACCACAACATCCAACACTCCTATGTACAAAGCATACTACTGAAAAAACACATAATTGTCATCATGCACAAAAATAAAACATGAATATACACAACACCAATCAGATGTAATCTCATAACATACAATAACCATCATATGCCAACATAATCATGGTGCATGGAAAAATCCCAATTACATTGTTGAAAAAGATCATCAAGGTACAAGCACTCAATGTTAATTAATATGAATTTCACTACCTAGCCTCTGAAGTTTGAAAACACTACAATCCAATAGTACTCTTTTAAATACATAATCAAATACTAGTAAGGTTCTCTGCATAATAATATTTAGCGCAACATGAATTCAATGCTCAAATAAGATATTATTTGACAAATTAAAATAAAAGTCCAATTAAATGTCATCTAACATATATATCAGTCGTTTCATTAAGCACTTGGGCGGGTGCATGGAAATGGGTAGCAATTTCATGGACACCTTTCAAAAAAACTTTTGAAAAGCCATAGCGCGTTTGCATTATTGCTTGTTAAAAGAAAAAAAAAAGTGAAAACCTGTCATTGTTATTTCGACTATTTTTTTCTTGTAGTCACAGCCAAAACCCCCATATTTTCGCACTCACGTTCTAGGAGGAGAAATTCAACAAATTTTTCACCAACAATTTCTATTTCTTCACAATGATGGCGCCACGAGGAGGAGGAGGTGTGAGAGGCAAGGATTTTGTGGTTTTTGTTTTGAATTAGTTAGTTTTAGGTTCAATTTGTTAGTTTTACGTTGAATTTGATATATATTTGTTTGAATTTTTAGGAGATGCAACTCAACCTGCAAACCCTCAAGATCCTCAATAGGAAGACCAACCAAATCCTCAAGATCAAAATAAACCACAACAACAACCTCCTCCACCAATCACTCAACCCCCTCCTAGCACTCAACAAAATTTAATGAGTGAAATTGAGAACAACATAAAAAAAATTGAGGATTTGATCAGTAGGTTGAGTGATCCAAATGGTTCAACCACATAAATAATGACCCTAGAAAATTCATTGAAATATATGTTAAAAAATGTAGATTCAATTAGCAAAAAAATAACTGGATGGCAAGATAGGAAGCAGGTGGCTAGGGATTATTATGCAAATAAACTATCATACAAAGATGTAAAGGGTTTAAAAATTAAAAAAGGTGATTTGTGCTCATTATTCACCGAGCCACACACAAATCAAAATCTTACCCTCAATGCGAAGAGGTTTCCTATCCATTGGTGCCACCACCAACATATTAGGGACCAATTTTATGATAGGTGGTACATGGTCTTCGATTACCCATCATGCAACAATTGCGAGGTCCCGCAATATTTCCTTAGGAAACTATACAGTGAGTTCATATTAACAAAATCCCAAATTATTTTGATATGATGGATTTCCAGGGGAGAGGTGGGGGGTCAGCTTAGGATAGACCTAGTGCACAGTTGGATCCTACGCGACAAGGTAGATGAGCTCTCATTGGGCCACCTCATGAGCACGTTGTTATGCCTTCTATCACGAAGAAAAGTACTGACGTAGAGAAATTGTAGGCGATCAACACTTTGACCTAAAGTATCATCCATCATACTAGCCCTATTCTACAACGCCATCTAGGGGAGTCTTCGAGTGGTGGCCTTCAAACACATGTGTGTCAATCTTGTGGGGCTACTTGTTCATATGACCCCACCGACACTCAGGAGACTTGTATACAAGATTCGTCTGTAGCTATGGAGATGGAGAGGGAAACTGACATTTTGCATGAGGCATATGGAATTGATAGTCAGGTAAAAGTTAGTGCATGTTCATTGAATTTAATTTATTAAATTTTGATTTTGAAATGCAAGGTTAACTAAAAATGTTTTATGATTTTAATAAAATTGCAGGGTCACAGTATTGAGACTAGATACACTGGCCCCCCACCAACTTATTTATGCAGTACACCTATCGCTAGGGTATGTAACTAGTAAACAATTATAAATTTATTGCATGTTAATAGCATTGTTTTACGAATGGTAATTTAATATGCGATTTTGGATGTTGAACAGACTAATATTGGAGGCTTTCAAACCTACACAGAGGTAATAGAATAAAGAGTTTAACTAATGAATCAAGTACTTAATAGATTTGTGTAGTTTATGTGCACATCATTGATTACGTTAAATAATTTGTTGTTTTATTTTCAGATGTTACAAGCCGAAACACCTACAAATGTGATGAGGGCAATGGATATTGGTGTGCCATATGCTATACAATCCTTGTTGGCTCTGGCAAGAGAGGTATGAAGAAAATTAGTAAATTTCAATTTACATTTGTTGTTATAGATGTTAGTTAGTGAAAAATCAAACCATTATTGATTCACGTAGTTTAATTTCTATTTGTATGGTTTATACAGGGATTGAGCACGCCTGAGCATGGGTGTGAGAATATTTCCCCTCTCGAGAGAGATCATGAGATGGCGGTAAGTGATTATTTTGTCAAATATATCATTTTTTATAATATAATTTCTATATATTCATGTCTTTACTTCTAATTGTAACAATTAAAACTTCACCATGAACTAAACCCTAGGAGGAGCAGCAGGAGCACTCCTCGAGCACAGCAAAAATGAGTGACAAATCTATCACCATCTAATCGAAAAGGAAAGGGAAATAATTTATTTCCAGGGCATGGAGAGCAATGACTTTTGATTCCAGAGCCCTTTGTTGTATGCCTACATGACAGTTTTGTACATATTTTTATTGGACATATTTGACATTGTATGCCTATATGGGATTCTCGTAAGCCTATATGGCTATTTTGTACATATATTTCATACTTATACCGACATATATTGATGTATGCCTACATGGCTATTTGGTTAATACAAATATATTTTATCGATGCCTGGCATATTTGCATTCTAAATTGATGGTTCAATAGATATGAGTTACGTGTATTCAAGTGTATACTTTATAACTTACATGTATACTTTGTGACTTACGTGCGTTCGAATGTATACTTTGTGGCTTACGTGTTTTCATGAGTATACCTTATATTCGTGCATATACTTTGTATTAATTTGTGTATACTATGTATTCGTGTGTATAATTTTTGAGGCTTATGTGTTTTTTGAGTACTTGTGCTTCCCTTATTGACATGTACATGCTTGAATTATTCACCTGTATAATTATTAATTGGTTAGCCCTAGCATTGATCATTATTGTCCTTCATGATTTGTCTTGAATATTAATTGATTGGTGCTAAACAACTTTATCTAAAATAGAAAAAAACGTTTACAATTGGCATTCCATGAAATGATTCATAAAAAGATTCCAATATGTTCTTGATGCGTCACTATCAAAATATTTATGTCAACTTTTTGCAATATTATTTCTTGTATACGAAACGGACTTGGGAGAAAGCAAGTTATAATTTATAATAAAAATAAGAAATGGACTCAACATTGTCCTAGACCCCCAAATAGGTCTATTTAAAAAAGCAACATGCTCTCAATCACTCTTCGAATTGCAAAGCACCATTGGTGATGCAAAGTGGCTCAACCAAGTTGTGATTTGACACAGCTTCTCTCAAATATGCCCACTAAGACTCCAACATTCACTTGACTCAAAGATAAGAACTCTCCTATTCCTTTATGGTTTTGCAAAAATATACCACCAAAAGAAAACCAACTCAGCCCTCTTTCAATCCATGTCAGCCTTGGGACCGTACAGGAAAGCTGGAGGTCGTACCAAGTATGGGATCAACAAGTTTGTATCAAAAATCTAAAAAATAGAGAACAATGTGAATAATTCTTATTAGATCTTCTCCAAAAGTTCATCAACAACCTCCATTCGAGCCTCTCAAGGTTTTACATAGTGTTTTACACCCTTCTCTAACTGATCCACACCCTCAACTAACTAAAAAACAATTTTCAAAACAAGTAACCGTTGCATTTCAAATTTGTTGCTTTAAGCAACTTACAAATTTGCAGCTTTAGACTCCTCCAACCTAATGAGTACATCTAATGAGCTCTAAACCCACACAAATGGCATACGAATAGCCTTATTACATCGAAAAAACTCCATTCTTTCACAATCATATACAAATTCACAAATTTTCCTTCAAAGGCTACAAAGACAACTTCTAGTGCAAGATTGAAATTTGCACATTTTTTATCACTAGACCCAAAAGTCACCCTAAAACATACTTAATGGTCTTAATTGACCTTATTCAAGACAAAAAATGCTCAAAATACCCACAAAAACCTATTGACCAACCTATTCACCATTAGATAATCACTAAAACCACTGAACTAGACCTTCTTCATCAAATGGAGGAACAAGGTGCTTTGCACCAATGATCATACACTTTTTGTGTGGAATACTCAAACTTCTCAACCATCATTTGTATGTTTCTCTTTTTCAGTGTTTTGGATGCCATCATAAGGGATCAAGTCGATTGAACGCAAGTCAGATCAATTCCATGTGTCTGGGTGCAAAAGAGGACCATGCCTAGTGTAAACCTACCTATTAGGATGTGTTGGAGTAGTTATTTTGGTCACACGAATTGCAAAATGAAAGTTGCACCACTTTGCAACTTTGCACAACTTGAATTTGACACTTTTTCTGTCAAGTGAAAATCCATCGCCATGGGAAAACCACTCCAAGATAGCCAAAATTAAGAGAGATTTTTGCAGAGGGGCCTAATGTGATCCTTTAGGATTAGACGAGGAGTTTCTAAGCATCAGGGTATCCGAGTAATATCATGCTGAAGTTTGTAGCCATTTTGCACTTTGGACCCTTAAGGGATCAATCCGGTGGAACGTAGCTCAGAGCGATTCCACATGTTTCGGTGCAAAAGAGGACCATGCCTAGCGTAAATATACCTATTTGGACATTTTGGAACAATCCGCTTGGTCACACGAGTTGCGGAGCGAAAGTTGCACCACTTTGCAACTTTGCACAACTTGAATTTGACACTTTTTCCATCAAGTGAAAATCCGCCGCCAGGGGAAAAATACTCTGAGATAGCCAAAACCAAGAGAGGTTTCTTTAGATGGGCACAATGCAATACTATAGGATCAGATGAGAAGTTTCTAAGTGTCACGGTATCTAAGTAATAGCATGCTAAAGTTTGTAACTATTTTGCACTTTGGACCCTTAAGGGATTGATTCGGTGGAACATAGCTCAGAGCGATTCCGCATGTTTAGATGTGAAAGAGGACCATTCCTAGCATAAAAATACCTATTCGGACACGTTGGAGCATTCCGCTTGGTCACACGAGTTGCAGAACTAAATTTGCACCACTTTGCAACTTTGCACTACTTGCATTTGACACTTTTTGCATCAAGTGAAAATCTGTCACCATGGGAAAACCACTCCGAGATAGCAAAAACTGAGAGAGGTTTTTGTAGAGGGGCCCAATGCAATCCTATAAGATTAGATGAGAATTTTATAAACATCACGACATTTGAGTAATAGCATGCTAAAGTTTGCAACCATTTTGCATTTTGGACCCTTAAGGGATCGATCTGGTGGAACGTAGCTCGGAGTGATTCCGCATGTTTCAGTGCAAAAAAAGACCATGCCTAGCATAAAAATACCTATTTAGACGCGTTGGAGCAGTTAGTTTGGTCACACGAGTTGCAGAACGAAAGTTGCACCACTTTGCAACTTTGTACAACTTGAATTTGACACTTTTTCCATCAAGTGAAAATCCGTCGCCATGAGAAAATCACTTCGAGATAGCCAAAACCGAGAGAATTTTTTGTAGAGGGGCCAAACATGATCCTATAAGATAAGACGAGAATTTTTTAAGCATCACGGTATTCGAGTAATAGCATGCTGAAGTTTTCAACCATTTTGCACTTTGGACCCTTAAGGGATCAATCCGGTGGAACATATCTCGGAGCAATTCCACATGTTTCAGTGTGAAAGAGGACCATGCCTAGCATTAAAATACCTATTCAGACACGTTGGAACAGTCTGCTTGGTCACACGAGTTGCAAAGAAAAAGTTGCACCACTTTGCAACTTTGCACAACTTGAATTTGACACTTTTTCCATCAAGTGAAAATCCGCCGCCATGGGAAAACCACTCCAAGATAGCCGGAACTGAGAGAGGTTTTTTTAGAGGAGCATAACATGATCCTATAGGATTAGATGAAAAATTTCTAAGCCTTATGGTATCCAAGTAATAGCATGATGAAGTTTGCAACCATTTTGCACTTTAGACCCTTAAGGGATCAATCTGGTGGAATGTAGCTCAGAGTGATTCCGCGTGTTTCTATGTGAAAGAGGACCATGCCTAGCATAAAAATACCTATTCAAATGTGTTGGAATAGTCTTCTTGGTTACACAAGTTGAAAAATGAAAGTTGCACCACTTTGCAACTTTGCACTGCTTGCATCTGATGTTTTTTCCATCAAGTGAAAATCCGTCGCCACGGGAAAACCACTCTGAGATAGCCAAAACCGAGAGAGGTTTTTTTAGAGGGGCCCAAAAAGATCTTGTAGGATTAGACGAGAAGTTTCTAAGCATCATGGTATTCGAGTAATAGCATGCTAAAGTTTGCAGCCATTTTGCACTTTGGACCCTTGAGGGATCGATCTGGTGGAATGTACCTTGGAGCAATTTCGTGTGTTTCGGTGCAAACCAAGACCATGCCTAGCATAGAAAATACCTATTCGGACGCGTTGATGCAGTTAGTTTGGTCACACGAGTTGCAGAGCGAAAGTTGCACCACTTTGCAACTTTGCACAGCTTGAATTTGACACTTTTTCCATCAAGTGAAAATCCACCGCCACGGGAAAACCACTCTGAGATAGCCAATACTGAGAGAGGTTTTTCTAGAGGGGACCAACATGATCCTATTGGATTAGACAAGAAATTTATAAGTGAAATGGAATAAGTTTTATGGGGTTTGTGTTGCTGCCCCTGTAGATTTTGATGGAAAAGGGCATGAAAAATGAGGTTTCACCCTAGGGTTTGATAAAATATTGCATGTAGAGGTTGGGTGATTGTATTTTGAGTTTGTGCAGGTTATTTTAAGAAGGTCTAAGGTGGTGGCATGTTTTGGTAAGGTGTAGAACCATTCCTTTCAATAAACCCTCTGTATACTAGCATAAAATAAGGGTTTTGGTTTGGCATGGTGGAGTGAGTTTGTCCTGAGATAAATTGCAGATCTAAGGGTTTGGATACATGATAATTGCTGCCCCAACAAGTTAATGGGGTTCTTGAATGTTTAAAGGTATGTTCCATTGTAAATTAGGCCTAGTTAGCCTAATGAGGACAACGAAGAAGGTCATTTTTGATGCACATGTTCCAAGATAGTCACTGTTGATTTTGAAGTATGTGTTGTAACTCAATAATAGCTATCTAGATTAGTCATTTGTTTGTGAAGTAATTTGAGAAGATTTCCTCAAAACACCACTTGGAGCCATTCTTTGCACTTGAAAATTCATCATAAAACCCTTTAGCAACAACTCCACCTTTGTTTCTTGAATTCCCCTGCACAAACAAACACACACACACACACACCTAAAACATCCTAATTCGACCTTACATGCTTTATATCACTTCTCTAATCACCTAATGACCTCTTTGAGACTTTGAATACATTACATATGACCTTTACATGAATTTTTTCACATTGTTTACATTTCAAAATTCAAATTTTGCAAATTTCCCTATTGAAGGCATTTATAGAACAAGGTGCTACTGCACCAAACATGAACTCCAAAATTACAATATTTGAGTAAATGTCATTATGTAAGTAAATCTCATTACAATGCATTAGGTACCTCATTCTCACATATCTTTTACAATGTCACTCATACATTCGAGATTCTCTTTAAATGTCTACATAATAGGTGCTCATTATGAGGTTAACTTCAATTGAGTAACGTGAGATTCCCTCACTAAGATTCACACACTATTTTATAATGGCTTGAAATAAAAATTCAGATTTGTCAAGATCATCGAAATAAGGATGTTGCGTTGCTTTTTTGGCTAAGATTCTCTTTGATGGCTCATAAATTAGCATTTTCTGCAATGAGAGATCAATCAATTTTTAGTAGTTTACTTACAAATACGCAAAGTAAAAGAGAAAAAGAAAGAGCATCCAAAATGGAAATGAAATAAAAATAGATGGAAGGTACTTACAGATAGGCATGTAGGTCTCACAACTTAGTCACTCCTGGTCATACACCTTCACTGGGAATTCCAAAATACCTATTGCAGACAACACCTCTCATGAATAGAGTAAGTTGAAATTTCAGATGCTCTTATAATGTCTACATCATAGTTGCTCATGATAAGGTTAACTTCAAATGAATAACTTGAAACTCCCTCACCAAGATTTGCACACACTTTTCTAATGGCTTAAAATCATGATTGAGATTTGTCAAGATCATCAAAATAAGGATGTTGCATTTCTTTTATGGCTAACATTCTCTTGGATGGCTCATATATCTGCATTTTTTGCAAGGGGACACCAATCACTATTTAGTATGTTACTTACAAATACACAAAGTAAAAGAAGATGATAGCATTGGCATCAAACAAATTAATGTGCATACAACTATAAATTAATAAGAACCAATGTGCATATACTTACAAATTAATCCAATGAACCATCTGGGTCTACTCTACTCTATTGTGTCAAGTATTTCCTCATGCTCAAACTCACGGACCTTGCACAAGGTCTTGTTCAAAGGTCTACCCCCATATTTGGTCAAACAAACATTGGATCCCATGACAAGGTTAGAGAATGAAGAATCTTACGATGCGTGTCAAAGTCCTGATATAGCCAATGTTTAACACTCGAATGTGGGTACCTTCTAAGCCATGTTCCAGTAACCACAACTGAGCCTGTAGGGTATTCAATGTTTTCTCCATCTATAACTGGGGCCTCCAATTTATTTTTGGCCTCAATACAATGACACAAGTAATAGTTTTTTCCCTCTTCATTTTCTTCATCTGCAATAACTACATAAACATGCCCTACATTGATATGTGCAGAAAATATCTTGAAATTTGTTGACATTATGAATATAATACAAAGTAAGATAATGATATGGAATTTCAACAACTAAGCAAGTAGATATATCACCCGATTGAACTAGATCTAATACGTGGTCAAAGTCGACCGATGATTCCATCTATGTTAGTTCCAATACCATTGGAGGGCAATATGTGTGAAGTGGGCTAAGATAACTTGTCAACCATTTGTCAACCCACTACCCTAACTCACAATCATTCTAGGCTTGCATTATACATGAAGAACAAAAACATTCCATCTTTCGTGTATCGATACTCCATGAACCTAGATTTGAGCTAAGGAAAGAGTGTACCTCACTTGATCCTGTTACTATACAACAGTCTTCATATGGTTCAATGTTAGTATCATCCATCAACCAAAAAAATCTATGAACTAAAGACGTACCTTCATTACCTAGACCCATTGAATCATTACACCACTCGACGATTGATTTTGCATCTATCAACTTTGCACTATCTTTATACTTTAACTCTTCTTGTGCTAATGATCTTTTCACGCATGCTCCTGCACCATCATGCTCCCCCTTTCCATGTCCAGCCTCACAAAAGTTCCACATACGTTGAACACCTGTAATGACATGCATCCTGTACAACCAGTAGAACATACGTGAGTTCTTGAACTGTGCTGCACAGTTATCAGACCATATTATATGTCGGTCGTATTCTATGCCCCTCTAAGCCAAACCATTGTAGAACATCTAGAAGAAAACTTGCATGAACTTTGGAGAATGTGTGCGATCATCACTAATGTAAAAGTGGTACTCCCTCAATACCTTCCTTTGGTCATTTGTACTATCAGATGCATGAATGAATGCTATGTGCACAAATATCGAAACCTGTGTGGAGTTGTAATACTGTGACTGCACCTCATGTTGTGGTTGTAGAGTGTCGTTCTCCGTAAATTCAACCACTGATACTATGCTTCCAACTGGAAAGGTGTCCTTGCATAGCTTGAGTTGTGTGTCCAACCATTGGTCTCTATGGGTATGCATTGCATACTCAGACAGTATATTGTCACGAAACATGGACATAAACTGGTACAATGGAATCTTCTCAATAACTAAATCACACCTTTTTTCTTGAGACCATCTTTTGTAGCATATGCCACTATGTTTTACTTCCCAAACTCTACTAGTTTTTGTCCCACCTCATCTATTCTTTCCATATGTTGACATACTAACATACGTTGGAAGCCACCGCAATGCTCACATGAACCATCCAAGCATGTTTTCCTATAGAATATCTAGCCATCCTCTATTTCACATAATTTTTTTGATAAGAAATCTCTTGAATATTTTGGTGGGGCTTCTATGCCACAATCTTGCAAAACATCGTTAGTATGCAAATCTACACATATAGAATGATAAACATCATAATGGTTAGAAAATTCAATATGTAGTCTACAACAACAAGTAGTGTGTGTGTGATTTATCTTGACATAAAAAGGTTTAAGCATTTCAAAAAATCTTTGAGAAATACTAATTTGAGGACAATCATTTTCAAATTTTTGAAAAAATTGGGTTTGAGTCATATACAAAAAATGCTTTGGATGTGGCTCATGATTCTGACTACCGATTCTCCTTCTTACCACATCCCTTTGATTCAGAGATGGCCTTGTGTTATTATTCCAATACTCTTCAATTAGTGTTCTCAAGGCTTCGACAACTTCTTTATCTTTTCATGACAATCTCCCTGAGAATTCCCATAATTCATTTGAATCATTGCCCTAGATTCTTTGCCACCTTTGAATGGCTCTTGATAAATTTTTTCTACTAATTCCTGTTTGTTCATTCATATTTTTATTGAGACGAGCTCTCTTTGTTTGACAGCTTACCAAAGTCAATGTAATGACACATCGGGTGATATTACTATCCTTTGAGCATTATGTCTTACCCACACTCTCATAAGAATCCATTAGATTCTTCACAATAGTGTCTTCACTCGATGCATTCGATGTTCTCAACCCAAGAGTCTTCATGATGTTCCTATACTTTACACCTCGCATCATTTCAACAAATAGTTGACATCTTGTAGTATCATTTAGCCTTTCAAATAATTGTTCCCAAATCTTATCAGCATATATTCTACAAGTGCGTGTTGAAATCTTACCTTCCATGTGCTGCAAAATCTCATTATCAATATTAATCAAATACTTTGTCTTTCTACGCAAAATTCTAGGTGGTGTTCTCCTAGGTACATACATCTCAACATTAGGAATTTCATCAATATTTAATTGAGGTGGGCTAGATTGCGTACCTTCGATCGAGGGTGGAGAAGAAGACATACCTTGAGGTTCACATGGGGATGATGGCATACCTTCTTCGTCAAATCCGAGTGATGATGTACTCTCAACTTGAGATGTGTTGGATGGTGTCCAACAATATTCACTTGAGGTAGATGGTGTCCCTCCATATTCACTTGCAGTAGATGGTGTTCATCCATATTCACTTCTGCTAGATGGTGTCCCTCCATATTCGCTTGTGCTTAATGGTGTCCCTTCATATTCACTTGCCTTAGAGGGTGTGTCTCCAACTATGGTATCTGAATCTGTCTTACGATGATTCTTTCACATTCGTGCCTTTTGTGCTGTCAATTCTCGTTTTTTTTTTATGGTTGAGGTTCCTCTTCAATTGGCTTGTTTTCATCAATCATTTCCAATTTCTTATTTTCACGATATGCCACCACCCGAACTCTCTCCTTTTATTTGAAGGTTTCATTCTCTTCGTCTGTTAGTTTCCTCTTTGTCTTTTTCTTCGGCATGGTGGATAATTTTATCTGTACCATGGTAATGAGAAGAATATTAGTTCCTAAAAAATGTATCCATTCAAGTTAATTGAAAAATATGTCATTCAAGGCTTCATTTAAATAATACTTACAATCATCTTGTACAAAATTTAACCTAGCATAGACAAATGTGACATGATTTTTTGCAATCCAGAATTCCTTAAAGAAAAGTGGTAACGTGGCATGCCATGATTGCAAGATAGGCTCAAAATGGAAGCGTGGACATTTGCAAAAAAATGCATTTTTTGGAAAAGTTGTGAAGAGATAGGTTAGTTAAGAAGTTACAAAAATAGTTAGATACGTTGGGGGAGTTGATTTTGAAGGGAAATAAGATAAATATCATGTAGGTTACAATCATAATGAGTGTAATGGAATTATGAGTGTTTGATAAGTTTGTGGTGTAGGAGCACCTTGACAATCTATGATTCCATTTTGAAATTTGATTCAATTTTGGGTATTTCCATGTTGTAAGAGGGTAATTAAAGATATTTTCCATGTATGGGAATCATTAGGAGGTTTAATGTTTAAGTCCTATGTGTATTTTGTAAAGTTGTCACTATTTGCAAAAGTTGCACAAATACAAAATTGTGAAAAGTTACAAAAACTGTGAAATAGGGAAGGTGAAAAGTCATATGGGATTATTTTCTCTTGGAGGCACTTGGAATTTTATAAGAAATGTTTTTAATGCATTTATAAGGCCTCATGTACATTTGGAAAGTTGTGGGTGATTGAATATCTGATTTTGAATGAATAAACATACTATTTTTCTGTATTTTGTTTAGAATTTCACTGTTTCAAGCTCTTGTATGAATTTATACGGGTAGGTTTGCTTGGTTGGATGTTTGTGAGTGTTTTCACACTCAATCACCTCCCACATACAATTTTTTTGATGCATTTTTCTTAATGTTTGAATCAGATATTGCAATTTTTCTCTAAAACTGTCAAACCCTCTGTTAGGGTAAACAGTAAACTTGAGAAATTGTGTTTCTCCCATTCTACTCAGTGAAAGTTCTCAAATTTGGTGTAAAAAGTCCTTGTGGAATGTAATTTCATATTTCAAAGTTTACCAATTATATGGTGAGGACTAAGGTGTGAAAAAAATAGTTTTTCTTTACTATAAAACTGTGTTCGGACTGGTAAAATAGGGAATTGTGAAGCTTAGAGCTTAGGGTTTATGGAAATGTGTTTGGAAATGAACTTATAATGGACTTATAAGCTTGGTCAGGTCAAATGAAAGGTATTTTATGTATTTGTTATGAGTTTTTGGTGTTGGGGGTATCAAAACCAATAACCCATGTTTGCACTAAGGCTTAGTTAGGCTTATTCTCAGACTGAAACAACTAGTTTAGAAGCATTTTCTCTGAAGGACTTAATATCCATCTTGTAATATGCTTTTTATGAAGGAAATGGGTGTCCAAAATGAGTATCAAATTCTGAATTTTGTGCATGGATTGGGAGATACATGTAATAGTTTACAGATGCTTGGCTACTAGTAATGTGGACAGTCAACAAAGGAACTGAGTTTGTGTGTAAGGAAAAACTTCTGAAAGGTTTCATTTTTGTTATACTAACTCAAACAAATATTTCTTAATAAAATAATGGTTTGGTTGTTCCTTAAGAATTATAGTTTGTGTTTGTAAATAATGGTGCCATTATGGAATATTTAAGATAGCTTGTGAATGACATAATCATTAGTTGATGTTTTGAGGAACCTAGTTGATTGTAATCGGTTATTTTCAAGATTTTCAAGTTGTTTTGAAGGTCCAACCTATAACCACCTATTAACTACCAACCTATAATCACCTATTAACTACCAACCTATAACCACCCTATAACCAACCTATAACCAACCTATAACCACTTGTTAACTACCAAGACCTTCATTTGTCTTTAAAATTGCTAACATTGACAACTTTTTCTAAATAAGAAACATTATGAAAATTTGTTGTCCAAGACACCTAAGACCACTCAACCACCTTTATTTAATCCCTAATACAACTTATAGACTCTTTTCTTGCACTTCCATTTACAATTTGAATAATTTGCTTTCAAAGATTATATGGCAAAATTGACAATTTTTTGAAGCAAGAGTGCATACTTGCACATTTGATCACCAAGCTCATAAAATCCCTAAATAAATGAAATATTGGTCTATTTAGACCTTATTTTCAATAAAATCTATGAAAAAGCATCTAAAAACTCTTGAACTCATCCAAAGACCTTAAGACATATTGTCACCAAAGTAGATTTTGAAACATGGTTGTAGGTGCCCCTGCACCACGGGTTTCGAATACTGCAAGGGGAAGCATGCTCAAAGGATGAATTTTGGTGAGATATTTGGAATGTCTATTTGGTTTATTTCAATCAATAACATTTTGATTATAGTGTCTTGGATGTCTAGATAAAGGTTGGTAGTTACCTTCCATGATTTTTTGTTATTTTTCCATGTAAGTTGCAACATTGAGTTCTAGAATTAGTGAATCATGAATGAATTGAATGGTTCTGAGTTTCTAATCAGCTTTATGCTATGTTACAATCAATTTTATGATGGTTAATCTATTTTTTGAGTCTGACAAAGATTGGAAACCAAGTTATAATGTTTTGTGGAAATATGAAATCAAGCGAAATTGAAGGATTTTGATGAAAAGATGATTGAGTTTTGTTTGTTGATCTTCTTCAATTTAAGTTAGGGTTAGAAGTACCCTTGATGATTTGTGGATCTTGGTAGATGCTCTGCATCAAATTTAAAATGGTAATTGGCAAGTGTATATTATTGTGTAATTTAAAATGTGCATTGACAACGTAAGGTTATAATGACAAACAAAAATGAAAGCAAGCCATAATAGAATGAAATAAAATGTGTAAAGACTTCGCATACCTAAAAAACCAGACTTTCAAATGGAGGAGTTCAACCCAATTATGTAGCCTTAGCTTCTTCTTTCTTCAAACTCCACAATAATTTGACTTGTTCCCCTCCAAACTTCAATTGTATACCATTTTTCAATGAAATTCAAACTTCAATTGATATTATATGTCTTTCAACGTGGAAAATCTTCTATTTCATGCAAAGGTGGTAGAAAGATCATGGAAAAGGTGATGGAATGTGAAAAACATGCTTGCACACTTCACAACATCATCAAAAAGCTACTTTTTTTCGTAGCATGTGCAAAACAAGGAGAATATGTAGACTATGGGCCTTGACATCATGGGTATATTGAGTTTTTTTACCATTTTTAGTGGAATAAAAAATGCACTCACGTTATAACATGCTCGCGTTATTTCTTCCTAAAATGGTAACATCTCTACTTCTTCAAAACGCACACGCGTTATATGAAATATGGTTTTCTTAATATATTTATTTTCTCCCTCTTTGTCTATACCCTCTATCCTAATTCTATATCTCTCCCATGTACCCTTATAGTAGAGGAGATAGAGGTGAGTGTGTGTGTATGTGTGAGAGAGAGAGAGAGAGGGAGAGTGGGAGAGAAAGAGAGAGTGGGAGAGAAAGAGGGAGAGAGAGGGAGGGAGAGAGGGAGAGTGGGAGAGAAAGAGAGAGTGGGGGAGAAAGAGGGAGAGAG